>BFEA01000060.1:3397762-3409395 GCA_003427395.1 Chara braunii
GAGAGAGAGAGAGAGAGAGAGAGAGAGAGAGAGAGAGAGAGAGAGAGAGAGAGAGAGAGAGAGAGAGGAAGGAAGGAGGAGCAAGTAAGAGCGTGTTAAACGTCAAGATTTCACGTTGTTAAGGCGTTAAAAGTTTTTTACAGAACAGTTCGCGGGATGACGATCTCAGCGATGTTGTGGTGCCACGGGTCGGCCAAATGGTTTGCGAGGTTCTCCAGAGGACCAGTCCCCGCCCTGACCAAAGCCTGAATAGAGAATCCTAGCATAGCCATCATTGCCAGGCGGCCATTCTTCACCTCCTTCACCTTGTACTCCTCAAACTTCGCCGCGTCCTTAGAGAAGCCCATGGGGTCGAAGGCTCCACCGGGGTAAGACCTCCTCGTCACGTCCCTCTCGTCGTTCCTCTTCGACTCCACGAATGCGATTGCCAAGGCCTCAATGCAAAGGATAGTCGGCAGGTTGCCCCATGGGACGGGATTGCCCAAGTATGTCGCAGTTCCTCCGGGGGTTGCTGCCCATTGCTGAGCGTCCACCCAGTTTCCGTACCCCAGAGCCTCCGGGACCAACACGCCAACCACGCCCATCATAGCCCAGCGCCCATGGATGAGCTCCGACTCCTTGTACCGCTCGTACGAGCTGGGTTCCCTTGCGAGACCCAGAGGATCGAAGCCGAAGTCTCCTGGAGAACTCCCATCAAGCCACTCGGGATGGGTCGAGCCGGGCAGCCAGGACGCGCCCATGGTCAAGCGGCTAGTAGCCGCCACCCGCTTGACGGCCAGGCGAGCGCCATTGAAGCTGGAGGCCAATGTGTCGCTGACACGTGTCGAGCTGCTGCTGAGAGTGCTGCTCAGCGCGCCGAAGCGCGTCGCCGCGGCAGCCTGGCAAACAGCGTGCGCCATTGTCGTTGGCCGACAGACTTCGTGGGCAGCTTTGCCTTGAAGGCGAGAGCTGGCACTCTCTCTGCCACGAGGGCGGGCGGGCAGGCAGGCAGGCAAGGAGCGCGCGACTGCTGGCTACGGCGCCCACGACCGACAAGCAGTTAGCGATGGCGTCCAACAATATACATTGCTGCCCCCCTCCCCCCTGGATCGCGGCCGTGCATCCCCCTGACTTTCAGATTCCAGCCCCGCACGGCCATGATCTCCGGCAATTTCCTCCACCCTACCTACTGTAGTAGCAAGATAAGCCTGGCTGTGGTTGAATTGCCACGGGGCTACGACTCGAAATCGACAGGTGAGGTGCTCGAATCCCGAGAAGGTTTTCGAAATTCCACCAGATTCCCGGGAGTGCATGACTCCACATTCCCCAACCAGGCTGGGAAAATTCACGCAGCAGCAGGCGACCACAAGATAATCGAACTGGAGTTGGAAGGACTGCAATAGAGCACTCGCTCCAGTCGTCCATGAGCCTTCTGATTGGGAAACTAAAGATTTTCAATTATCTGGTCTATCACGGCCATTATCGGATTCTGCTCGTCGACGACCATTGGCTGGAAGGCAGATTCTAGAGGACTTTCACTGCTTCCTTTTGTCGCTTCCTGGTAGGCATAGGCTGGACGGCTCCCTTCTGTTCCTGTGAAACAGCTCCCAGGGTGGGTGGTTCTACTGCGCACCGCAGAACAGGCAGATCTGCGCCTCCAACCGTTTGCACTTTGCCCCTGAAAGATGCTGGAAATCCACATTTGCCCCTAGAACGTGCTTCCATGTGGAATGCCCTTCACATTGTGCGAACTTTTCGGCAAGCCCTTGTATTAGGCTTGGATTCCACTAGTACTTGGCCCAGACATAGGCCGCCGGGCGGGGCGCTGCCGTTAACGCCCCGCAACTTCCGGAGGCTCGGGGTACCGGCCCTCAAAGGCTGGCGCCTTCTGTTGCGCTGGCGGGTCGGCACGAAACGGCGCGCAGCCCATTTTCAGCCTCGGCATCGATATCCGAGCGAAGTACTGGTGGTTTAAACCACCAGTACTTGGCCCATACATCGGCCGTGGGCCGTTGCCGTTAACGCTACGCAAAGTTCGGGCTTCGGGGTACCGGACCTCAATGGCTGGAAGCGCCGGCCAAAAATAATTGAAACGGTACCCTAGCGCTTCGGCAAAAATTGGCGCGCAGGGGGATTCCAGGCTCGGCAACGATAGCTGGGCCAAGTACTGGTGGTTTAAAGGGAGATCCCACATGGTACCGGAGGAATCAGGACCCAAAAACAAAACCGCCCGCTTCTACTCACTGTTGGCGATGTGACCCCCGTCGCGTTGCAGCAATGGATTTCCAAAAGCAGTCGCCCCCCTGCCCATACCCCAAAAAGTCGGCAGGTCCAAAAGGTGTTTTTTCTTTTCTTTTCTTTTGGGACACACAGCAGGTCCCTGGCACGCCTACAGCTTTTCGCCAGACTTTTCGCGAAAGCCCCTCTGATGTCGGGCCTATGGGATGAGAAATATTTTTTGACGGCCGGAACGGCAAGGTGCCTGCTTTCAAGGGATTTCTTCGACCTTTTGTTCAAAATGCCTTGTGGGATCCAGGCCTTACTGCTGCGCAACTCTGCGCCGTTCCCGTGGACTTGTAATTCAAGTCCGCCAAGTTGGGCGCTCAATCTGCCTCAGTACAGGGTCACGGAGGTAAGCAACGGGTGACTGCACGCAAACCGTTCTAACCCACCCAAACCATAAGGTGATGGGCCGGGTTTGGTCCCACTCACCAGCCTGGCTGGGTGAAGGGTGGGTCCAACTCACAGACTTGGCCGAGTATGGGGCGGGTCACACTTTGGCCTAGGTCGCCCAGCGCCGCGTGACGCTTTAGCATGGATCACCTGATCCCTATGCAAAAGACACTTCCCCCCCCCCCGACGGAAATACAAGCTATTTTCTTTCATCTCAAACCACCAGTACCTGGCCCAGCTATGAAGTCTAAACCTCGACCGAGCGGTATGCCGACCCACACCGAGGCTGGAGCTATCGGGCATCCACTTCCCCAACCTACCTCAATAAGAAAAAAAAAAAAGGAAAATACCACAGTTCAAAAAAAAAAAAAAAAAAAAAAAAAAAAAAAAGTTCAACTTATGCAAAAATCAAAACACAGAATCCTTGTTCCCCTGCGGAAGGGGAGGGGAGGGGGAGAGAGAGAGAGAGAGAGACAAACAGACAGACAGAGACAAAGAGAGACAGAGAGAGAGAGACAGAGAGAGAGAGGGAGAGAGAGAGAGGGAAGATTCATTCTCGTTTAGCATGCTTCCAAGGCGTCGCATAGAGAGAGTGAGAAAGAGGGAGAGGGAGAGAGGAAAAAGGTGAGCTGCGCGAGGGTCGCAGTGAATCCACCGTTTTTTTTTTTTTTTTTTTTTTTTTTTTTTTTTTTTTTTCTTTTTTTCTTTTTTTTTTTCTTTATAAAAAAAAAAAAAAAAAAAAAAAAAACACAAAGGAGCATTTTTTATTTTTCCTCCACCTCGACTTGACCCTCCGTGTTATTTTTTTTATCACAGTCATTTTGTCAACGCATTTAATTTTTAGGCCTGAAAACTGAACCAGTTCAGGGATGTTTTAAAATTGTCCTCCGACCGTTGACCCACCCGAAATAGCAAAGAAAAAACACCTTGACCCATCTAGACCTATAAGTGGCAACGACCCACCCACAACAGTTTGTACGCATAACAGCCTATACGCATAACCGGTCTATACCACCAACATGTGGAGTGAATTTTTTCGCTGGATGTGTTTAGATTGACTTACTTATATTTTACATAACGTGCAGCTGACCTGCACAACTAAATTATTTGCTAATATTCTTTTAGGCCCAAACAAGATTCAAAGGTGAAAAAACTATATCGCATGTCCATAGTCATTCAGGGAACAATTGTTTTTCTTCGATTCAACATTTGAACATTGCTCCAAGTCAAACTTTACAGTCATCGTCGTCATTCGTTAAATTTACTACTAAAAACTTAGATGCAGTGTTCGTTTCTCTTACAAAATGAATTTGGCAGTAGGAATCGTTTATCCTCAAGCATATTTTTCATTTATCCTACGACAAATTATGTTTTTGCTTCACCTTCTCTTTTATACTTGCCATTTTGTCACCGCTTCCTTCACTCTCTTTATTTATTTGCCATTCTCCTCCACCTTCTCTTTCTCATTCCCCTCTTTCCCCTCCATCTTTTTGTTCTTGTTTTTTTTCCTTACATTTTTGTTCTCCATCAGTGATATCAACATCTTTGGTAGAGATTCAAATGCGGGGTCCTAGAGAGAGGAGAGAAAAGAAAAACAATATTGCATCAATGTACATAACATGAAAGATAAAAAAGCAAAAACGACAAAAAAGAGAAAATAAAAAATGTTAAATGTTTTTCTAATGCGTACTAGTGCATATTTCTTATTTTAAAATTTTCTCGAAAACGTCCTTAAACCACGAGTACTTGGCCCATACATGGGCCGCGAACCTTTGTCGTTAACGCGCCACAGGCTTAGGGGGTCTGCCAATGGAAGGTCCGGTCTTTGCCAAAAGTTTGGGCGTCACGTTCTGCGGAGTGACCCTTCGAATCATATCTATAACGGAGGAAGAACAACAACACACGCAATAAAAAATAGAAAAACAAAAAAAGAAAATGAATCTGGTTTCCAAGACAAGCGGGAGGGGGAAGGGAGAGGGGGTGAGCGAGAGAGAGAGAGAGAGAGAATCGACGTGTCAAGCATTCTTGTGCCTGTCATCGGAATATCGGTGGTTGTCATCGCTATTTTTATGTCGTTAGCTTTAGCGAAATAAAAAACGTCATTTTCTGCTTGAAGCCAACCTCCCCCAAGGACCTCCTTTTTTATTGTATGGCCCCATTGTTCTCCTTTCTCCTTCCCTCCTTGTTCCTCCCTCTTTTCTCCTCTGTCCTATTCCTTTCTCCTCCCTTTGCACTATCATCACATACGGTCCCGTCTCTCTCTCTCTCTCTCTCTCTCTCTCTCTCTCTCTCTCTCTCTCTCTCTCTCTCTTTCTCTCTCTCTCTCTCTCTCTCTCTCTCTCTCTCCCCAACTGAAACGAAAACGTTGTTGCTTTTTCTATTTTTTGCTTTTTTTTTTCCCCATTTTTTATCGAAGGAGGCCTAGGATGTGAAGAAATGGTAGTTCGAGCCTCGACGCACCTCGGCATACCGATGACCGAGGCTCAGCCTGCAAAGATGTGCCAAGTACTGGTGTTTTAATGGTTACAAAGCTATGTTACCCAATTGGATGTTAGGAAACCCCTGACCGTCCGGGATGTCCGACCAGACAAGCGGACCAAACGTCCGACCAGGGTTCTTTATGTGAACCTACATATATATATTTGTCACAGCCCCTCGTTTGTTGTCCTCTTCTCCCTCTCTGCCTACGGTTTACCGGGCAGTTCTATTTGACGATATATATATATGTTGTTTTCGAAAGTTTTTATGTGCGTTCTTCTGCAGATAAGGCAAATGCCCATAAAATTTTACGGCATTTTGATAAGTAGGAAAAAAAACTGAAAATCGCCAAAAACGGAAGTGTAAAAAATATGCTCTCAAAATCTCTATTTCGTTTTTTGAAGTTTTTCTGTTTTTTTTTTTCTTGTTTCTTTTTATTTAGGGCTTAAATTTTGCATTTGTTTGTTTTTTTTTAAATCTTATGGGTTCTTTGAGAAGTGATGTGCACCCTTATAAGTTGTTCCTCAATTTGAATTTATCAATATAAAAGAAAACATCATTAAACATTGCGTTGAAAAAAATAAATATCCTCGTCCTCCTTGACCTCCTCGTCGTCCTCCTCCTCCCCTACCATTCTTTTTTTTTTTCCCTTCTCCTCCTCCTGCTCCTCCATCACCACGATCCATTCCACCTCCTACACTATCTCCTCCTCCTCTTCTTCCTCTTCCTCCTCCTCCTCCTCATTCTCCTCCTTCGCCTCTTCCTCTTCTTCTTCTTCCTCCTCCTCGTCCTCCATCGCCACGGCCCGTTTTTCCTCCTCCACTCCCTCCTCCTCCTTCTCCTCCTCCTCTTCTTCCTCTTCCTCCTACTCCTCCCCGTCTTCCTCCTCCTCCTCTTCTTCCTTTTCCTCCTCTTCCTCCATTGCCTTTGCCCCCTCTTCATATTCCTCCTCCTCATCATCTTCTTCTTCTTCTTCTTCTTCTTCTTCTTCTTCTTCTTCTTCTTCTTCTTCTTCTTCTTCTTCTTCTTCTTCTTCTTCTTCTTCTTCCTCCTCCTCCTCTTCCTCGTCCTCCTTGTCGCCCTCTTCCTACTTCTCCTCCTCCTCTTCTTTTTTCACCTCGGATCCTCCTTGTCGTGTGTGGCCCCTCCATTAACTTCCCCCTCTCCCCCTTTTTTTACCATTTTTTTTTCGTTTTTACTCAGAATGGATTGAATTGTTTTGGAGGGGGTCCCCTACTAGTGGTGCGCACCCCCTTCTCGATGTTTTTTTTTTTTTTTTTTTTTTCGTTTTTTGACTAAAAAGTTGTTGTATGGAATCCTGAACCCTCCTCTCACCATCTCTCGGATACGTCCAGGGGAGACGTTTCCAGATCGGAAAGTTTGGAGCCTAGTTACAAAGGCAACTCGAAATATGCCAAAATTTAATGAGCATTGATTAACTTTAGACCTAATGTTAATAATATTGAAACATTATCAAAATTGCATTTTATGATTAACAAACTCTTAACAGTCAGATACTAAGTTACCAATGTGGCTCGGGTCTACTTGCCCGATCGAGCAAAAAGGTATTAAAAAAAAATAAAAAAATAAAAATTATTTTTTAATTTTAAATTTCGTAAAAAACTTCCGTGTGACCCTGCGGTAAAAGTTTTTTTGTATATTTTGCTCTATTAGCTAGGCTACAAGAGTGGCCCAGGGTCACTTGCTTGGTCGGGCCAAAAATAATAATAAAAAAAAAATTAAGTTTATTTTTATTTTAAATTTGGTGAAGAATTTCGATGCGATCTTGAGGCAAAAGTTGTTCACTTTATTTTTCTGCATTACATAGTGTTTTTTATGGATTTTTATTTTTTTGTTTTTTTTATTTTCTCTGGGACCTTCCCTGGTTATTACATGGGTTGGCCACCTGACACCCGGACAGCCTGGTTGGTAGCCTAGTTCATTAGTTTTTTCTGATTTTTTTTTTTTTTTTACTGGGATATTTTTTTGTCCTTACACGACCGGGCCACCCGGGAAAATAGGGGGACCCGGCGCGGCTCGACTGGTAGCCTAAGTCTGATATAAAATTTTCATATTTTTAAATAAAAATTATAATTTTGCATTTCTATTTTTCATAATCATTTTTAACATAGCATTATTTTTTAAATTTATTTCAGATAATTACCTTTATTTTAAACATTTTCAGTGATTTGTGTTATGCGGACAAGTTTATAGCATACTATATCTGAATAAAGGGAAATAAGTAAACGTTGTATTAAACTTCAACAAACTGTTTTCACAACTTTAACTAATATTATGTCCCTTAATATACAAATAAATCGTTTGAGTATCCATTGCTTGGTAACAATAATCATTGTTTTTCACTGTCTCTCTTTATGTATCTACTTCTGTACCTACTCTTGATATTTATAGTTCGTTCAATTTTCTCTCATACTTCAATATATAAGGTTTTTTGTAGTTTAACAAGAGGATTAAATATTCATGACAAATAATGACACAATTGTATCCGTGAAGAGATATTTTTTCAATTCATATACAAGCGAAAATTTTCAGAGTTTTATGAGTCGAGTTATCTATATATAAAACTTTGACTTTTATTTTGATACGAATTTATAAATTTCATAACTAGTGTATATATATATACATATACAAGGTTTACAGGATTGTACGTACGGACGCCCCCTCTTTACGTTCGAGCGCCCGGGGTCTTGTTCGGGGTCCTAACTTGAAGGGGTTCGGTTTCTATTAAAACTTATTTAGGGACATCAATTTTTTTTTATTTTTTTTTTAGGACTTTATGATATGAGGTATATGCCTATAAAGTTAGAAGGCATTTTGCTAAGTCAAAACAAAATGAAAAATCACCAAATATGGTGGTATCAAAACATGCACCTCCACTCACTATTTTGTTTTTTGTCTCCTTTTTTTTTTTTCCCCACTTTATTTGGGGACCTAAACAATTTTTTTATTTTTCAAATTTTATTTTTTTATCATGTGATATACACTTTTTAAAATTTTCAAGGCATTTGACAGAGTAAAAACAAAATGAAAAATCGCCAAATAAGGCAGTGTTTAAAACGTGCCCGCTCACACACAAATTTTAATTTTTTCCTTAGGTTTTTTTTTTTTTTTTTTTTTTTTAAATTTTWTTTTTATTGTTAATTTGGTAAAAAATTTGGATGTAACCCTGAGACAAATGTTACTTAGTTTATTTTTATCCATAACATATATATAGGGTTACTTGCGTACGGGTTCGGCCGAACTTCCGAACCCGAACCTGCCAAACGTTTGTTCCCCCTTGGGAATGCGTTCGGCCATTTGGGTCGAACGCAGACCTAAAATAATAATAATAATAAATAAATAAACAAATAAAAACTATGACAAAATATATGTTATGCAGAAAATAAAACAAACAATATTTTTCACAGTGTTACATTCAAATTCATTGCCAAATTGAAATAAAAATAAAATACGAAAAGAAAATAATAATAAAAAAATAAAAATAAATAAAAAGAGAATTCAAATTAATGAGTGGGAAAACACATTTTCAACACCACCATCTTTGGCGATTTGTTGTGTTTCCTTGGGATAGCCAAATGCTATGAAAATTCACAAATGTGGATTTCACATAACATAACTCATGATTGTTTTTCTCCAAATAATAAATATTTGAGGCCTAAAAATAAAATCAAAACAAAAAGCAAAAGTAACAAGAAAAAAAAAAACTGAGTGGCCTGAGCACGTTTTGACACCATCTTTGGCAATTTTTCATTTTTGCTTGGTGTGGCAAACTGTCTTCCAAATTTATATGAATGAATGTAGTGCATTTTATACAGAAAAAAAATCAACAAAACAAAAAAAAATTTAGGCCCTGAAATAAATTTTGGCGGGGACCGAACCCGAGGTTCGGATCCCGATGTCGAGCGCATCGGTCCGGCACCGCATAGGGGCAGGGCGGGACCCTTCCGGCCGCGTCACGCAGGAGTTGGTTTTAAATCCTTCGTCGCAATATATACGGAGCTTCCTTAAGCCGCTATGGCCGAGTGCGCCAACTATACCTCTCGCGAGCCCCTACGACAAGATCGGGCCTACGCGAGGCACGACTTACCTACACCTTACGGGAGCTGTCACCTCCCTTCGGTGGGCGTATCCCCGCCGAGCTACCAGTTCACAGTACGAAAGCTAATCAACTGCAATCGCAGAGGTGGACCAGCCAAAGGTGTTTCTCGTTCGCTGTAGCATAGGGGGTACACGTGGTAATACGCCTCTATCGGACCCGCACGCGAACCGACATCATGGGGGGCTGAGGTCCCAAGCGCGGTTCGTCGTTGGTCGACTAGGACGCATCCCACACACCACGCGCACTCCACTTTACGAACACACATACCCACAAAACAACACATATACGAAACGACACAACACAACAACTCGACAACGCTCCTAACCCCTCGGTATCCAACCCATAACTTTCCAATGCGGAAATCGTATAGGCGTCGTACGCGAGACTCAGTATAAAACCGCGTGGACACAGGGCTATCGCATATCGACTCGCAATGCAATTGTACGCAAGCAGCCGCAATGAAGGCGTACTATGTGGTACCCACACTTGCGCGGTCCCTGTTAATCGCGAGGGCCGCGTTCGACACTCAAGTGTCGGCTGACACGCGCCTTGAGGGTTAATCTCTCGACGCTGGACAACCGCCATGCGCGGTTGAAAACCATAACCTCTTCTGCACCTTGTGCAGAGGGGTTGAGTACACAACTTTAAGCTGTCGTGGCGGTCGAACATCAAGGGGTTTGATTTTGACGGCGGCCACGGACTATAACGTCCAACTATAAAAACTCCAAAGAGCAAAAGATAAGGAATGGGCCGAAGATTGCCTGCCTAGTAAACAAAATCATAGCCCTGGGGTACCCTCCCTTTTTCGCGCGGCGTCGGCGACCTATAACAATCTCAAACATTTGCCAATATGTGTCGGTCCCTTTGTAATCCCATAACTTTTTACACACCAGAGCGGTAACGTCGCGCGCAGGATTTTAATATAAAGTTGCGCAGCCGAGGGTCTACCTCATACCAACCCGCAATGCAGGCGTATGCATGCACTCGCGACGATGGCGTACTATGTAGTGCCCATAATCAAGCGGTCCCTCGTGGATCCGAGTACCGCTTATGACACTCGAGTGTCAGACTCGAAGTGTCGTGAGGGCCTAACCATTCACGACATTGCACGGCTGAAGGAATAGCCGTGTGGCCGCCACGGCTTCTCCGGCTTTTCGCCTGAGTGTCTTGGTAGGCAAATCAAATAGACTCTGCGCGAGGGAAAACCCCTTCCCTGCAGAGCCTAGGGCTTGGGATGTCCTGGACAAGGACCTCGAATCCCGGCCCAGGACCAAACGTCCGACTAAGAAAAATCATTAAAAAACAAGAAATAAAAATAGAGGGAGAGACTTCCCCTTGGGCCCCTTAGCCTCAGCTTCTGAGTAGGGCTTTAATATGGGGACTCTTCAACCCATGCAAACATTCATCCCAAGTATACCCATATATACATGTATAAGGGTTAAGTATGTGACGATCACTTTTTATGGTCTCAATAGGGTCTCTCACAATAATACGTATATGTGTGATCGTAGGCAACCAAATCCAGAATCTGATTCACAACACATACCTGCCATCACATCAACAAACCAAAGCAACAATCCACATACTACACGGAGTCAACCCCAACCACCTTCGACATTCATACCCTTTGCTTTAGCCATGCAAACCCCAAAACCTCCTGTCCAACCAACCTTAATTAAATACTCAGCACCTTTGTTAAATGGCCATTTAATAAAAGTCCGGGTGAAAACTTAATAAAACAACGAAATCACCAGGGCTAAAGCCTTTTAGGTTGAGTGTGGAGGGAGAGTTGAAATTGAGTCGTAGGCCGACGAATCAGGAACCGACCTGTTATCAGTGATAACAGAAAGTGATCCTTAAAAGGATCAAGCTTGATCTAGCCCTGAACTTGAATCAAATGATCAAAGAGGCCTGTAACACACGGCAGACCAATCCCCAAGCTAAGATCATAATTGTATGGAGACTACAACTCCATAATTCATTCTCACTCAAGCTACCTGCCAACTAAGTCCAAACCTAACTCTAAGCCAGTGCTAAAAACAGAAGTAGACTAATGGCAGAACCTCTCTTATTCAGGGTGGATTGCCAGAATCGCCACTTGTCGAAATATAATATAACTCCTTTAAACTAAGAAAATTTCGGCAGCGCTTCCCGTAGGAAAAGTGTCTTTCCAGAATTTATATAAGTCTAAATATAAAAAGATATAAATAATTTCTAACTCTGGAAAGCCAAATTTTGTCCAACTCCCTGAATCAGTAGAAATTTGGGCAGCACCCCCTCTAGAAAATGAGACTTTCCAGATTTATACTAAGTCAGATATACAGCAGAAAAATAATCTCTAACTCCTGGAAAGTCAAAACTTGTCTAACTCCCTGAATTAGTA
>BFEA01000060.1:3422497-3438814 GCA_003427395.1 Chara braunii
ACTTCTTAGTTCGAGGAGATAGGGAGGAAGAAATTCGAAATGAATCTATACGCAAACGCGACTAGATTCATTCCTTGTTCAACCAAAAAAAACTAACTACTCTGCCTTCGCGCAGCACTACCTCCACYAATCTCCTTGTATACTAATTTTCTTCYTGAACTAATCGCGGATTCRAGACCGCCATAGTMCAAAACCCCCATTTCGTACCTTCGTTCGTCCGATCCCRWCGAGAATCAGATGCSCGCAGTGCCTTCCTTCCCGCCATATCCATCACCCCGATACCTYCGCGCAGCRCTTTCTTCCCCTGACGACCAATCTACTAACCTACCGCCCAAACTAACACCATAGTTGGACTCGCACGGCCCTAAAAACCCCCGATTAGGATCTTATTTCACCCGATTCTGTTGGGAATCGGGGAAGATATCGGGTTTACCTCCCTCCACCTCTTCCCACCATCGCCAGTCTCGCGCAGAGCTTTTCCCTATTAACTTGTAACCCGCTAACTGATTGCTAAAACTAACGCTACCATTCGTTTCGCCCGGGGTCAAAACCCCGAGACTGCAGCTTTCGCCCCTCGATCCCATTCACGGTCGAGGGCGCTATGTCCTCTCGACTGCGCCGGCTCATTCTCCCGTAGCTGCGCTGCTCCTTTCTGCGCATGTATCCGGCGCAAAAGATCGTCTAGGTCCATCCTCCCCTCTTTTCCTTCTCCCGTTACTGCGTCCGCCTTCCGTACCCCGGCTTCACTTCTGCCGTTGCCTGCTCCGCTTTTCTTTCTTGCCGCACTCGCCTTTCCGCCCCGTCTCACCAGTCTCCACCCGCCATTCTCGATTCTTCCTACCCCGAATGTATTCGGTGCGCAAATCACGCCCGGATCCCTTCTGCTATTTGCCCTTCCACCCTGCCTCTGGAGTCGGCCCGACCATCGCCCCGCAGTGGCCCGTTACCGCCCCGTCTCACTGTTGCTTTCTTCCTGCTCGGCACCTTAGCGCAGCGGCCCTACCCGACAGCGCCGGCCGGTCTGAGGGAAACTTCGGAGGGAACCAGCTACTAGACAGTTCAATTAGTCTTTCGCCCCTATACCCAAGTCCGATGAACGATTTGCACGCCTGTATCGTTGCGAGCCTCCG
This sequence comes from Chara braunii, assembly GCA_003427395.1. NCBI lineage: Eukaryota > Viridiplantae > Streptophyta > Charophyceae > Charales > Characeae > Chara > Chara braunii. Next base: position 3,423,628 of record BFEA01000060.1, read on the forward strand.
CCAGAGTTCCTTCTGCCCTCGCTCCACAACCCCAACGCCCGCTGCTGTAGCACTCCGCGTCCTGCCCACAGTCAGAGAGTACCCCTTTTCTGAGTTTCTCAGAAAGCTCGACTTTTTCGCCCCGCCCCCAATTTATGTGTATCATCCTTGCGCAGGGGCCATGCTAATGTTCTTTGTATCGTTCCAATTTTAACGGCCGTCCTGAAGGAGTCAGGCCACCGGCCTGTGCTGTCTTTCGGCGCCCCCAGCGGGCAGACTCACACCCGCCCCTTTAGCAGCAGACCGCAGAATCAAAGCGCGGCCTTGCTACCCTGCCTGAAACGTGGGCCAAAGTGGTGGCGGGCCCGGCGCAAATCTTGATGGCCGTAACAACTTTTTCAAATGAGAGCTTTGAAGCCCGATAACGGGGGAAAGCCCTGCGGGCATACTCACCCCCAAACCTCACACAGCAGGTCGTGGTTGGCGGATGATGCATCGGCCGACGTTTCCACCACTCAGGTTCCTTCTGTCTCGTGGGCTAATCACTCACCGGCTCGCATGCACGTTGAACCCCCGGTTCTAAGTGCTTCTCAGGCATTGACACGGTATCGTGCCCCAAATTAGGACGGGGCCGCCAATAGCCGTGGAAAAAAGTTAAAAAATAAAAATAAAAATAAATAATAAATAATATCACCAAGCACAACGACCGAGGTCTGGGCCGGCTTTGCGATCAACAACGGAAAAGAATCACGCGCGCCTTAAACCTGCGCGCCCACGCACTCGCTATTGTGATCAACCATCCTGTCAGCGTTGTCACAGACGCAGCCACGCCTAACGCGGTATACTTAAACTTTAAGCCAAAACTACTTTCTGTCTCTCGCAAAAACCAGGGCGGATACCCTTGTAAGGGTATTCGCACCAACAACTTAGCGGACCATATTAAGCGACGTCCTCGTCGCTTCGCTAAATCAGAAGGCTATAAATCCATCCACATTCCAAATGCTGACGAAACAGGAGCCAATCCGATTAGCCGACAAACACAGGGTAGAGACCTCCATCAAACCATGCCTTCACAACTATATGCTGCCAGGTTTCTAACCTGGGTCTCTCACCATCCAGAAATTAGGATACTGGCAGCATAAGTTCCAAAGACCTTCCCAATCGTCCTCTCCCCGGTCCTATACAACCTTCGGCTTTTCGTTGGGTGTTCCCAGTCCTGGCAAAAACTAGGGACGCGGGCCTTAATGGAGACCTTTGGAAGATACTCTCGTCTTCCTCCTCAAAAAAATTCTCGCAATCAAATACACGCAAGTATATATGTATACTTAATATTCGCTCAGCTCTTACTGCAGTCTAGTACAGAAAGGCTAGGTCTCCACCTCGGCCCACCATAGCCTGGCTGATCGGACCAGGACCACGGCCCACCGCATTGTTATTTAACGGCAGTACCTTCGTTGGTTACGCAACGATAGGTTTCTTCCTGGTAAGCACTCAATCAAGATTTCCCCCAAAAAAATTCTCAATCTTTATTATCCTGCGGAGTAATTTCACTGGGGCGGGCACCCCCCCTTAAACTCTTACCCCGCGGTCCCGCATCCAGGTTGCGCCGGCTAGCAACCATCCAATGGGGTTACGCCCTAGAGGTACTAACTTATTTTCCGTTAGCTTGGCCTTTCTTCAATATGTCTCAGAATTAGCACTAGTGGTTAGACGGGGGCGTCGCAAAACAAAATCACTGGCCCACTGCGCGATCACGCAGGGGTCTGAAGGCATTTACCAGCCCTTCCACAATAGGCATGGCATCCTTCGCACGCTCACAAACAAAATCACAGCTAGGTCCACCAGGCCATGACCCCTGACTTGATCAGAGCCAGCAGCCACCTACTCTGAGACATCTTTTGCCTTGCACTCATTGCGACTTTCTCAATCATTCCAAACAAAAGTGACTCTTTTCGTCAGACTTTTATCACCCATTAAACAACTCGCCATGCCATAAATCAGTTTACTCACCTCTGAGGGTGAGTCTTCCAACCATAGACCATTCCCCTTYTCCAAAAATCCAAGGGGCTCTCATCATAAACAAAACACCCCCTCTTCCAAAAATCACGAGGGGTCTCGCCATAAAACCAAACTTCCCCTCCTCAAAACTCGAAGGGGTCTCATCATAACACACAACATCATAAAACATCCCCTTCCCAAAAATCCAAGGGGCTCTCATCATAAAATAAAACATCACTGAGGGACCATCTTATGGGTCCTCATCACAACTTAAACAATCAATAATCAACATGGTAAGCTTTTTGAGCCTAGGCTGCACTCCCTCCCCTTATACTCTGCCCTATCAGCTGCCCGTGGGCAGGTCGCACAAGTATACCGAGGAGTAGACAGTTTTGCTTACAATCATATTCACTGTACCTATGACAAAATAAGATGTTTTTCACACGTTGTCCACACAAACTCATCATACGTCAGAGTACAACCACACATGTGAGAGTGACAAGTGATCGTCATATATATGAATGGTCCTTGAAATAAAGTCTCATCATAATATACACTCAGGGAATAAAAATGCCTCACACAAAAAATATCTCCAAATCATAGCTTACTCCACTCAAGCCACACCAAACCCATACTGACAACTACCCCTAAAATACATGTCAGATCTGTCTCTCAAAGGCCAGGGCGTAGGCCACCTAAATATGTACATGCCTCATCTAAACCACCCTGACCCTCAAAACCCCAACTCAGTAGGAACACAAAAGTTCAAATCTACACTAGTAGCAATCATCAAAAAAATCCTCTAAGTCTAAGAGGGTATCACACAAACCCTAAGCTGATGCCTCACAAGATACTCGCCCACCTATATAGACAAACCGATACTATCTCCTCAACTCCTCCTGGTTTTGTCTATATAACTGAGCCCTAAGTCCATTTGCGGACTTCTCTACTATCCTACCCTGTCTATCATACATCTTACCTCCTACCTCTGAGACTGCCTTATCTTCAAGGAACTCGAGACAGTCCAGAGCATGATGCACGTTCCTCTTGCAGTAGAAACATAGGTGATCTACCTTCCTCTTGAACTTCTTCTTCATGGGCTGAGGAGGTGGCGATGAAGGAGATTCTACCAAGGTACTGACAACCTCCTGCTGCTCTGATCGAGGAGCTGCGGTACTTACGACCTCCTGCTACTCTGTCCCAGGAACCGGTCCCCCAGACCCAGATCCAGTAGCCCAAGATCCCAGTCTGCTCCTCAAATCCCTTGTCGCTGGGACGTACTCAGACGTGTCCAACCTCTGAGGTCTCCTCTCGAGTGTCTCTCCTGGCACTGTCGTGGGCTGCACCTCAATCTCCTCTGGTCCATACTCAGGTGTGCCCATCCTCTGGAGCCTGCTCTCGATGGCACCCTCCGCCTCAATCCCCATTTTTTTCTCAAGCGGCTCCTCTATCCTCTGCTCGGGTGAAAACAAACTCGCCTCCTCCTGCATGGTATGCACTGCCTCAAGGAGTACACCCATGGATCCCTCTGCTGACCCCTGAGCCGGCTCATTGCTAGATGGCGGTAGCCCCTCCTCAATCGCCAAAGGTACGACTGGGTCTGCCGCTGCCACTGGCAGCGTCACGAGCTCAGTAGGGGCTCCAAACTCGAATGCCTCTCTCTCTGCCTGTCTCTGGGCTCTCGCCTCCTTTGGCTCCAGGATAACTCTTCCCATAGGTGACTCCTGGCGAGGCTCTACCGTAGATGGCTGTCCTGACAATCCTTGTCCGGGCTGCCTCTGCTCTCCCTGCCTGCTGCTCTCTGGCTTGTCCACCTTTCCCTGGGTTTGTTGCCTCAGACTCTCAATGATAGCTGCCTGGCTGGCCACCAAGGTCCTGAGTTCCTGAATTTCCATCTTCATAGCCTCCCGACGTACTCCATGGCTTGCTTCCTTCATCTTTTTCCCTGCCAGATCGCTCTCCAATAACAAGCGCCGGTCAAAAGTGGTCTTGGCCAGGAACTTGATTTAACGATCTAACCTCTCTTCCGCCTTCCTGGCCACCCCAAACCCAGCTCTGACTGGCGATGGAAGCTCCTCTCCTCTCTGCTCCCAGAAGTCCCTCCACATCTCAGGGATCTCGGGGCCCTAGCTGGCACGCCGGGTGGCTGACCTGGGAGTGCTCCTGTTGCCTCCGATCTCTGCCTCTCCTGCTGCTGCTCCGGAAACTCCCCCGCTACCTCCAACCTCTGCCTCTCCTGCCATATCTCATCTATCCGCCTGGTTCTTCTCGCCCTCTTTTCTTCAGCCGTCTCTCCAGCTGACGCCCTTTCCCTCGTGCGGAGGTCGACCCTCTTTGGGATCTCTACCTCCATCTCCTTCTCGGGGTGGCACGGCTCCTGGCGAGGCTCTGCAGGTGCTGGCCCCTCCAGGTCTGGGTGCTCCAGGGCATGAGCTACTATGTGTCTGTCAATCAGGATCAAGGCTTCTCTCCTTACAACTGCCCTCTCTCTCCTCCTTTCTGCCCTATTTTCTGGCGAAGGAGCCTTTCCTGATGAAGGTAATGGGACCTCCTCACTCTGCAACCTCTCCTCTGCCTGCCGGGTGCTCCCTGGTGCATCCCCAAGTCTTAAACCCACTGCTGGCGTCTGTGGGGGCGTGTCCTCTCCAACCTCTATCACTTCCTTCCCTGCACGTCTCCCCTCATCGCCCAGCTCTCTCTCTCGCTGAGTACCCTGGACCTCCTCCTGTGGCACCTCCTCCTGTGGCACCTCCTCTGCCTGCTCTCCATGCTCCTCGCCCTGAGGCGATGCTCTCCACTGGGAGATATCCAAATGCGTCTCCAATTCCCTCAAGGGCCCCTCAGATGCTGGCGGCTCCTCCTGCGTGCGTGCTGGCGATCTCCTCAATCCACCCTCAGTAAAACGATGGAACTCCACTGGTCCCAACCCACACTCAGGGTACACCCCTCGCTCCTCAGCCTCTGGCTCCTGCTCTGGCTCCTGCTCTGGCTCCTCCTCTCTCCTGGCTAGGGCCTTCCATCCTCCTCGAGACGGTCTTGCCTCCCTGGGCTCTGGGTCCTTCTGCCTCTGACTCCTCTGACGCCTCTCAACTCTGGGCTGAGGGGGCTCTGGCCGTCGAAAGGCTTCTCTCAGATGTGCCCTGCAGCTCTCCCAGTCCCGGACCATGTCTCTGATTTGGCTAGCCAGTGGCCTTTCCGCCTTCCTGGTCCAGAGTGGTAGCGTCTGCATCCAATCATCTCTCGGTATGCCCTGCCCCTGCATGAACCACTCAAATGCGGGGATGAAGTCCGACGCATTTCCAATCTCCAGGCGGATCGGCCTGCCATCTGGTCCCACAGGCGAGGGTCGCAACTCCTCCATCCTCATCTCTACCTCCTGCCTTGTCGTCGCCTCCCTACGAATCCTGGCAATGGGCTCCTCGAACCTGCCTGCTCCCCTCAATCTCTCAATCGCCTGAGCCACGGTCCAGCCGATACGCCTCGCATGCTCCCAGAAACTGTCCAGGAATAACTCGATGTCCCCATCATTGTAGACCGGAGTACTCTCTCGATGGCGAGGCCCATACCGCTCATATCCTCCTAATGCGCCCAACGGTCTCTGAGGCGGCCGTGTCCCCTTCCCTCCTCTTGGCATGGCTGTCTTCGTAAAGTCAGACCTGCATAACAGGCGAAGGAGACAACAAACACACATTGGGGTAAGCAAAACAGGTGATAATCAAAGCAAGCTCAGACCAGGCCATACTCATGCAGCATGCATCCTACCTAACCTTACACACCCTATTACTTCTATTCCAAAGGCAGTCAGGTCACCTCTCTTACCTCTTCTCTCGCCACAAATTTCTTTAGTCGCGTTCTAGATACCCAATCCTTCCACTCAGTCCCATTTAACTCCTCAATCTGGTACGCTCCGAAATCTCCGACCCGTACGATCCGGTAGGGACCTAACCACCTCTTATCGAGCTTCCTGGACCATTGCTTCTATATTGATGAATCGTAGAGAAGCACGACATCCCCAACTGCCAAGGGTACTTTCCTTACCCGCGCAGACTAATGCCATCGAGCCTTATCGTCCATACGGCTTCTCGTCACTTGATCAGACGCCTCATGGATCCTTTCTTCTATCGCCCCTATCTGCCGCGCCCGAATATCGAGCAACTCTTCAAATGACAGGTTAACTTCCAGATCCTGGCGCCTCCATGTCTTAAGAAAGCTCTCGATAGGGAAGGTGGCGTGCCTTCCATACCACAGTGTCGTCGGTGCGTACTTGGTAGATCTTTTTACTGTAATGTTCTCGACAAAGAACGCCGCCCTTAGGTACCTTGGCCATTGATTAAGCCTACCTTCGGTCCACTTAGCCAGGAGACTCGTAATGGTACTATGTCCTCTCTCTACGGGAGCATTTGCCTGGGGGTGCGCGGCCGTGGTGTAGTTGGCTGCCACACCATACTTTGATAACAGTTCTTGTACCTCCTGGCAGGTAAACTCTGATCCCCTGTCCATTACGAATTCCCTGACGAAAGGATAACGCAGGTAATATTCCTTGATGCAGCTTACTAAGACTAACCCGGTCTTGGTGCGAATAGCACACCCGTCTATGAAACCAGACAGGTTATCGCACGCATCGAAGATATAATTATAGCCTTGATCCCCAAGCGGCATAAAAAGTAGGTCGAGATGTATTACAGCCCCCACCTCTCGCTCTAACCTTGGATGCAACGACTCTCCTTGCCTTAAACGGGATTTCTCCTGGCAAGGTACGCAAGATCGGCAGAATTTCCCGACCATGTCCATCATTCCATCCCAGTAGTACAACTCACTTATCTTGGCATACGTAGCTTGTACCCCTCGATGCCCTCCTGCAATGCCATCGTGAAGCGCTGCTATGACGTCGATCTGACGATTCCTACCGCAGACGACTCTCCTGGGATTTCCCACCTCTCTTCTTACGAAAAAGTGGCTGTCTCGCACTAAATAGCGCTGCAGCATCCTCTGAGCCCTATCGCTTGCATCCCTTAGCCGCATTTCACATGACAGAAGAAGCCCCAGCTCTAGGTAGATCCTGTCGTACTCCTCTGCACGAAAAGCCTCCTTAATCTTCCCCTCCTCGAACTCGTCGTCCCGACTCTCGGACACTTCGTCCACATTTCCTGTCGAGTTTAACGAGCCTGACTGTTCGAGGCCTTCCTGCAATAACGTGTTGACGAGGAGATACATTCCTCCCATCAGGTCCTCATGTCGTTCTACCTGGCCAGGTCCTTCCTCAATCGTTCTCATTTCCTCCACCAGGCTATGCGAGCTGGCTAGCGCTAGCTCCATCATCCACTGAACATCCTTACCGCCCCAGGGATCTTCTTCCTCAAAGGGCTTAAGGACTAGCTCATTCCTCCATTCATACCCACTTGGCGTTTGCCAGATAGGATAGCCTACACAGCTGGGCACTCGCGGCGACCACTTGTTAATGTGGAGACGAACATCTTCTTCCTGATCTAGAAATCCATCAATTGGGAGCATATTCTTCACCGCCTCCCCTTCCTGTTTATCCCTGTTGATCGGACTCAACCCGTCCGCCCGGTTCTTGCTACCAGGAATCCGTTCCAATTCGAAATTGAACATCCAGATGTACGTCAACCATCTGGCAACCGTCGGATCCGATGGAACGTAATTCCTTAGAGAGTAGGCCAGGGCGGTCGGATTCACTCTCAAAATAAACCTCTTGCCGAAGATGTAGTTCCGGAAGATTCGCAGGCAGTGGAGGACAGCAAGGGTCTCCCTTTTGAACTGAGAGTAATTCCTCTCCGTCATACAGAGAGTCCGGCTCTCAAATCGCAAGGGTCTTTCCTTACCTTCCATGTCTGCCTGAATTAGAACTCCCCCTAAGGCAGTTGGCCCCGCACTTGTTTCGACAATGAAGGGTCGTGTTTCTGTAGCATCATAATCTGGCGCTCCTAACACCAACCCTCCTTCTCGAAACTCCTCCTTCATTCTGGCCACTACCTCTTCTTGCTCTTCCCCCCAAACCCATTCCTGATCCTGGCGAACTAACTTCCTCAGATGTTCAGTCTTAGCGGCAAAGTTCTTGACGAAGGCCCTCCAAAATTCACACGTACCAAGGAAGCTCCTGACATCAGTTATTGAGTGGAACGGAACCGACCACTCAGTAATCTTGTCCGTCTTCTTCACATCCGGCCTTCGGCCCTTCTCGCTGCAGACGAACCCCAAAATAGTCGCTCCCCTCATGCAGTGTCTGGACTTGGCCCCGCTCGCCATAAGGTTATGCTCTTCGACCAGGCTCATGACCTTTTCGAGGTCCTGGATGTGTTTCCAGACAAAGCGCCTTATCCCTGGCGAGACTTCGTCGCTCTCTTTCGCTGCCGGCCTCTTCACTGCCAAATCGTCAATGTATGGTTGTGTGATATGGGGGCTGACTGACTGCATAGCCCGAATCATGGCCCGTTGGACCATTGCTACTGCGTTGGTCCACCCTTGTGGGGCCACATTCACGTGGACTAACCCTCGCGGCGTGTGCATAGCCGTCACCGGCCTATCCGGCGGGTAGACTGGGAACTGATCGTATCGTGAGTAAAGGTCTATAAGAGAAATTATAGGCCTTCCAGCACAGGATTCTGACAGCGCGTCTGCATTCGGCAGTCCTCCAGCATCTCGCACAGTCACCGCATTCAGTCCTTGCAAATCCTGCACCCACCGCAGCATCCCGTTAGGCTTAATAAAGCAGAACCACGGGGACGCATACGGTCCACTCGAATAGTCGGCGACGTGAGTACGTATCTTGTTATCGAGGTAATCCACCACCTTCCTTTCCTCGTCAGGATTGGGATATCGCGCCCCTCTCATGTTCTAAGGCTCGTGTGACACGGTGTGGATGCGGATCATAGGTATCTTGTCCACATCCAGCCTGCCACGCTCCTCGTCATTAAACGCATAGGCGCGATGCTTCCTCTTCATTAATTCCACCATCAACGTTCGCTCCTGAGGCAGCAGGAAGTCAGACTCCCCTATGATCAACTCCTTCTCGTTCCCTTCGTTGATACGACAAGGCCCTGCTAAAGCACTTTCCCTCATTCGCCGTATCAACCCTCGTTCCCTCTCGTAATATGCTTCCTCGTCTTCTGTAACGAGGACGGGAACCGGGTGACACTTCTTGTCTACCGTCTTGTACCGCCTTTGGGAACCCTGCTTGAGCCGTCCCCTAAAAAAAGACGACTCACGGATTGTGTTTGCGCTGATGCGGGGTGCCCTCCGCTGCCTGGGAGCTGATATACCAACTCCAACCTTCCTGCCTCGGGACATTCCAGAACTTGCTCCCTCAAGACCTGGATGGCATCCGGATCTGCCATCTCATGCGCGGCCACCAGGTCCATGGCCTTCCCAACATCCGACAGGCTGAGGGAAAATGCTTTCACCCTCTCTCCTGCTTCAGGCTCTGCTCGGAGCCTCATGCGCTCCTCTTCTGACTCCTCAATTGTGAATGATCCTGGATTGGGCCGGTTCCTTATACTCCTTGGCCCGGTGTTCCTGCAGATAATTATTTCGTAATTCCCGCAGACAGGATTGCATAAGAGAAGGATTAGAGTCCCGTCATGTTTGTTGAACATCACGGTCTCTGTCCTGCTTAGGAATGACCTCCCAGGAGGATTCCATGGTCCACGTCCGACATTATGAAGAAGCATGCCCTGACCTTCACCTTTCCAACCTCGATGATCACATTCGAGGCTGTCCCGCAAAACACGGCCTTACAGCTGGCTCCATGCAGAATACCGCAGTCAGAACGGTCTATATCCAGCCCAAATCTGATTGCGTCCGCCTCCCGAATGATGTTCATTTCGGCCCCGGTGTCCACCATTGCCGCACACTTGGAACCCTTCACCACCAAATCCACCGTGCCGCAGGCTACACACTTCCAGTTCATTTTCGTCCCCGACTTTGCCCACTCAGCCTCATTGGGCAGGATCGTACCCAGATGGACATTGGGTACCAGGCGCCACGACAATCTCCCCTTCAGTTCATCGCGGAGTCGCGGCGCTGACGCTAGGATTTCCTTCAGGGTCATGAGGTCATTATGCCCTTCCAGCAGCCTGTCAATTACTCTCTCTACGTCAAATCCCTCTTCCAACCGAACCACGTATTTCTTCTTTTTGGGTGGTCCGTCACGTATGACTGGCTCGGCCTCTCCCCTGGTTCCCTTTTTCCTCGCCCGCTGCTCCGTTCTCTGATCCTCTTCTCTGCGCAGCCTCTCGTCCTCTTCCTCTTCATCATCATCGTCCTCTACTTCCACAGCCTCTTTCCTTCTCCTTGGTTCGGGTTCCCTCCTCGGAGGCTCTTGGCTGGCACTGGCCTTGGCTTGATTTCTCGTTCTCGCTGCCTGTGCCAGCCGGGCCTGCGGAGTGAGGGGCCTCCCCCTCATTCCCGATTGTGGGCACGATCCCACCACATTTACTCCGAGTCGCCCAGGCGCCGACTCCGGGCCGGAGTCATAGAGGAACACTTTGAGGATGTTAGACCTCCTTCCCTTCACTTCCTCACAGAGGCCCACCCACTTCTGTTGGTACCTCCCTATCTTATCCAGCAGGTCCTCTATCTTCCCAAATAAGACGGACGGAGGCTCCATTCTTTCCTCCTCATCCTCGTCATCTGACTCGATGATTATGGGCTCTTCCGTCTTACTTCCTCCTCGTAGCCCTTGAGCCACTTCCTCATCGCTCCCCACTTCCTCTATCCCAATCGGTGGTTCCTCCTTTTCCTGCCATAGCCTGAACATGGCAGGGGGTGGCGGCCCAGCTGCCGCTCGTCGTTGGGCTTCAACCCTCACTCCTCCAAGCCTTCTGTCAATGACCTCCCCAAATTTATCGTAGATATTCCCATCCATAGTGGAGGAAATCAGTCCGCTTCTCTCGTCTTCCCGTCTTATATTACAGAACCTTATAGTGTGGCCTTGCTGGTCACAATGTTGACAGATGGCCGTCCTCCAGTCAAAACGGGGTCGTCCATACCCCTGACTTCCCTGATCCCGCTGGCCTTGATACCCCTGGCCTTGGTACCCCTGGCCTTGGTACCCCTGGCCTTGACTCACTTGGCCTTGGTACCCCTGGCCTTGATTCCCCTGACCTTGGTACCCCTGGCCTTGACCATTCCATTGCCTCCCTCTTCCACCGCCATTCCTGCCTCACCCCCTTCCTCCACCCCTCCCTCCGTTGCCTTGATTGCCTTGCCCCTGGTTCCCACCTCCTGCCACACTGCCCTGTGAACTAGGAGCAGGTGACGGCGGCGGGGCCACAGGCTGGGCCTGGGCTGCGGGGTAGATGGGCGGTGGCATACTCGTTGGCGGTCCGGCTACTGCCGGCGAGCTTCCCCATGGCACAATTGCATTGATCACCGACCAGGGCCACTGTCCGTAGGAGGGCGCCCCACCTTGCGAGAGACCCGTACTAGATGATGGAGCCGCCACATTTAAAGGGGTTGCTGCCTCGGCCTGAGGCGCCTGCGCTTTTCCTGATCCCTGTCCGCCCTGCGCCAAATTACGCACTTTGCGCTGGACCTTCGTCAGGTGCTGCGGCACTGGCTCTTCCTCTTCCCAGAGCTCCTCCTGAACAGCCTCCTCTATCACCGGCTCCTTTCCTTTCACTTTGACAGCCGTCACCACCCTCCTTTGCACCACCGGCTCCGTCGCATACCCTAGCTGTGCCAACACGTCTGTAACAATCCTTGTTACCCCCTGGGTCCCAGAAGCAGTCGCATCTCTTTCCTTTCTCTTCTGCCTTTGCAGGCGTACCTGACGTTGCTCCACCTGGTCCAAACACCCAACTTTCACCCCTCTGTCAATGGTGGCCCAGGTGAGCTTAGTGCTACCTCCTCCATGCCTCGTCAACTCGACGGCCTCCGATGCCGTGAGTAGCCCCAGGAAGATGGCGCATTGTGCTTCCTCCGAAATCCCATRGACCTTCYGCRCTCTCTTCTTAAATTMTTGAACAAAGRCCCCTATTGTCGTAAAATCCTCTTTGTTCATCGCCTCAAGGTCTGCGGTAGTCAATAGCCCGTCTCCCAAGCGGTACTTCCTCTGCATCCCCTCCTTAAACCTCTCCCAGCTACCTTGAGCCGCATCTATGACTTTCTTCACCTCCTTATGGTAGCTGTGGAGGACATACTGAAGGATGCGTTGAAACTTTACAACATCAGACCGCCCGACCAAAGCTTATTTCACCCGCTCTAGCCATTATGAGACTCTCTCCCCACAGAAATGGAAAGTATCGACCTTTGGGATGTTGCTCGGGTTCCTTTCATGTCGGTCGATGACCACGATGAGGTCATCGAGTGTCAGACCCTTCTTGGGAGCAACTGATGAGCCGCCAGTCTCACGCATCTTGACAGCCTCTTCTTTTCAAGTTCCTTGATTAAAAAAAAACAAGCACATCTCCTTATTCAACATTATACCATGACCAGTCTATTTCATCCGTCCTACCTAACTCTTACTACGTACCTTTTCCCAATCCTACACGTTCACCCTTCATTCCTTCCCTTACTCAGGTAGGTAAAATTTCCTTACCTATACTCAATCGCTCATTATCTTCCCTCACTTCCTCGTCCTTCCTTTATGCCTTTTCTCATTCACTTCTCATACCCGGATGTCGTTCCACGAGGGACAACGGTAGGCTTTCCGTTATCCCCGGCAACGGCGTGACCTGTCGAGCGCATCGGTCCGGCACCTCACATGGGCAGGGCGGGACCCTCCTGGCCGCGTCACACAGGAGTTGGTTTTAAATCCTTTGTCGCAATATATACGGAGCTTCCTTAAGCCGCTCCGGCCGAGTGCGCCAGCCATACCTCTCGCGAGCCCCTACGACAGGATAGGGCCTACGCGAGGCACGACTTACCTACACCTTACGGGAGCTGTCACCTCCCTTCTGTGGGCGTATCCCCGCCGAGCTACCAGTCCACAGTACGAAAGTTAATCAGCTGCAATCGCAGAGGTAGACCAGCCGAGGGCGTTTCTCGTTCGCTATAGCATAGGGGGTACACGCGGTAATACGCCTCTATCGGACCCGCACGCGAACCGACATCATGGGGGGCTGAGGTCCCAAGCGCGGTTCGTCGTTGGTCGACTAGGACGTTTCCCACACACCACGCGCACTCCACTTTACGAACACACATACCCACAAAACAACACATATACGAAACGACAGAACACAACAACGCGACCACACTCCTAGCCCCTCGGTATCCAACCCATAACTTTCCAATGCGGAAATCGTATAGGCGTCGCGCACGAGACTCAGTATAAAACCGCGCGGACGCAGGGCTATCGCATATCGACTCGCAATGCAATTTTACGCAAGCAGTCGCAATGAAGGCGTACTATATGGTACCCACACTTGCGCGGTCCCTGTTAATCGCGAGGGCCGCGTTCGACACTCAAGTGTCGGCTGACACTCGCCTTGAGGGTTAATCTCTCGACGCTGGACAACCGCCACGCGCGGTTGAAAACCACAACCTCTTCTGCACCCTGTGCAGAGGGGTTGAGTAGACAGCTTTAAGCTGTCGTGGCGGTCGAACATCAAGGGGTTTGACTTTGACGGCGGCACTATAACGTCCAACTATAAAAACTCCAAAGAGCAAAAGATAAGGAATGGGCCGAAGATTCCCTGCCTAGTAAACAAAATCATAGCCCTGGGGTACCCTCCCTTTTTCGCGCGGCGTCGGCGGCCTATAACAATCTCAAACATTTGCCAAATATGTATCGGTCCCTTTGTAATCCCATAACTTTTTACACACCAGGGCGGTAACGTCGCGCGCGGGATTTTAATATAAAGTTGCGCAGCCGAGGGTCTACCTCATACCAACCCGCAATGCAGGCATACGCATGCAGTCGCGACGATGACGTACTATGTAGTATCCATAATCAAGCGGTCCCTCGTGGATCCGAGTACCGCTTATGACACTCGAGTGTCAGACTCGAAGTGTCGTGAGGGCCTAACCCTTCACGACATTGCACGACTGAAGGAATAGTCGTGCGGCCGCCACGGCTTCTCCGACTCTTGGCCTGAGTGTCTTGGTAGGCAAATCAAATAGACTCTGCGCGAGGGAAAACCCCTTCCCTGCAAAGCCTAGGGCTTGGGACGTCCGACTAAGAAAAATCATCAAAAAACAAGAAACAAAAATAGAGGGAGAGGCTTCCCCTAGGGCTCCTTAGCCTTAGCTTCTGAGTAGGGCTTTAATATGGGGACTCTTCAACCCATGCAAACATTCATCCCAAGTATACCCATGTATACATGTATAAGGGTTAAGTATGTGACGATCACTTTTCATGGTCTCACTAGGGTCTCTCACAATAGTACGTATATGTGTGATTGTAGGCAACTAAATCCAAAATCTGATTCACAACACATAACTGCCATCACATCAACAAACCAAAGCAACAACCCACATACTACACGAAGTCAACCCCAACCACCTTCGACATTCATACCCTTTGCTTTAGTCATGCAAACCCCAAAACCTCCTGTCCAACCAACCTTAATTAAATACTCAGCATCTTTGTTAAATGGCCATTTAATAAAAGTCCGGGTGAAACCTTAATAAAACAACGAAATCACCAGAGCTAAAGCCTTTTAGGTTGAGTGTGGAGGGAGAGTTGAAATTGAGTCGAAGGCCGACGAATCGGGAACCGACCTGTTATCAGTGATAACAGAAAGTGATCCTCAAAAGTATCAAGCTGGATCTAGCCCTGAACTTGAATCAAATGATCAAAGAGGCGTGTAACACACGGCAGACCAATCCCCAAGCTAAGATCATAATTGTATGGAGACTACAACTCCATAATTCATTCTCACTCAAGCTACTTGCCAACTAAGTCCAAGCCTAACTCTAAGCCAGTGCCCAAAACAGAAGTAAACTAATGGCAGAACCTCTCTTATTCAGGGTGGATTGCCAGAATCGCCACTTGTCGAAATATAATCTAACTCCTTTAAACTAAGAAAATTTCGGCAGCGCTTCCCGTAGGAAAAGTGTCTTTCCAGAATTTATATAAGTTTAAATATGAAAAAATATAAATAATTTATAACTATGGAAAGCCAAATTTTGTCCAACTCCCTGAATCAGTAGAAATTTGGGCAGCACCCCCTCTAGAAAATGAGACTTTCTAGATTTATACTAAGTCAGATATACAGCAGAAAAATAATCTCTAACTCCTGGAAAGTCA
>BFEA01000060.1:3439706-3453504 GCA_003427395.1 Chara braunii
TGACAAGTCAAAAATTGACTAACTTCTTGGATTTGTAGAAATTTCGGCAGCGCTTCCCGTAGGAAAAGTAGCTTGCCAAGATTTATACAAAGCCAAATATAAGAAAAGATCTCAGAAAATGCAGGAATTGACCTAAGTGAAAAAAAAGTTATTACAGAAAATGCAGGAATTGACATTAACTCCTATGGCTCTAGTGTGTGGCGAGCAACTAAAGCAACTACCTATAGAACTGAAATCCAGACAAACTAGTCATCCCATCCTGTCTCATGTAAACCAAACCACGAATGCAAGTACTCTCACCATCCCAAGTTCATTCCATATAAATAGTTCGTGAATCTTCAAGTTCTTAAATCCTTATACCCATCTTACATAAGACATAGAGCTGGACCATTCGCCATGGAAATAATGCCCAACTTGTCTTTATGATATACACGAACAGGTTGCACGACTACTTTTTTCTTGTTTTGGGCAGATGACTGGACCATTCGCCATGGAAACAATGCCTAGTCGCCCTGAGCTGTTTAATATCCAAAGTTTTAGTATTTCTCTGACTTTGTTAAAAAGAAAAGACAAATATGGGCAGGGGACTGAACCATTCACAGTAGAAACAATGTTCAGGTTGCCCCAAACTATTTCCATTTATACTCTGTATTTTTCCTTCTCTCTTCTTAATGATATGGCTTAACGYTGGACCATTCACAGTMGAAACAATGCCCAGCTGCCAGTTCACATGCAAATATACATAAAATACTTTYCTTTATACTYAGTTTAAATTATGTGCGTGGTTTTYAGGCTAAACCATTCACYATGGAAACAATGCTTAGCCTTAGACCAAAAATCCTCCCTCACAATAAACAAGAATTTAAACCCCTTCAATCAGACAAACCCTCAGAGTTAACTAAGGTAGCCAGACCATTCACAGTAGAAACAATGCCTGGTTCCCCAGAAAATAATCAAATAAACACAGCGACCAGGCCATTCACAGTAGAAACAATGCCTGGTCCCTCAGAAAACAGCCAAATAAACATAGCCCTGAGCCATTCACAGTAGAAACAATGCTCAGGCTTTGGTTGACCCGGTCAAAACGCATGCAGTCTACCTTCCTCCCACCTTCCCCCAGTTCATCCTTAGTATGCTTTCAATCAGAACAAAGCAGAAACTTAGGCTTCACTCTCACACATTCTTTCCAGTTAGTCTGATTGGTCCTCAAGAGAAAACAATAATCATAGGGACAACACATGCATATGACAATCATACTACATGGATATAGACAAACATGGGTAGTAGTAGGTTGTACAGATGGAGATGGTATACCTGATGATCCCCTGCCTCCAGAACCTCGCCTAGGTTCCGGTAGAGCTCCCGCAATCGGTGGGTGGACTCCCCACAGAGTCTTGATGCGAACCTACGGGTTGCAATCCCGCCTGCCGCCTTCCTCTCGTAGTGAGTAGACTAGACTTAAATTAAGAAGGGTAGAAGTAGGGGTTTCAGACGCTCTAGATACAGGAAGGGTGCTCTCAGACTCGCGCGAGAGGGCGTTGATATCTCGATTCGCCTGAGGGCCCCGCAATGACAGCCAATATACCAGCCTGGTCAGATCCAAAGTCACATCACTGAACACAATCCCCTTGACAGCTCCTTGAAATTGCAGCAACARCTTCCCCTTCGCAACCACTYYTCTAAGTTGTGACAACAACCTCCCTTGCCGCCCGATCGCCCCCTTTTCATTATACCTYCATTCCTTGTGGGCCAGCYGGAGTCAACATGGCGCCAAGCAGCCGCACTCAAAGMAGTGCAKCAAGCCGTAGTAGGCCTAGCAATCACTGCCGTAATACAGCAACCGAGACAAATTGCGGGGCTTACTGTGGGGGCTGGCAAGGAATACTGTAGTTCTCAACAGCAGTTTCCCCTGTGTATCAGCAAAARCAAMAATATCCCCCCCCTTTTCTTGATGCAGCAGGRCCGCCACTCTGTCAACGRTCATCMTAGCAACAACAGTASTCACATGCGTTTAGCTAGCCGCGCAMCAAGCAAGGCGCGCACACTCGGTCGTGCAGGTTCTTCCGCCGGTGRGMAGATAAGCCTTTAACTCGGCAGCTTCCTTCCTAGCTGCTTCATGCCTTCCACATACCAAAATGTTCTGTACAGTTGCCGCTCSCGTAGGCCCCTCCTYTTCATGGCTGGACTGTGGCCGCTCCAGCCTCCAGACTGAGCTCTGCAACAGCCATGGATAAGCCTGCACAGGCTGCGGAATATTCCRGCCAGTCTTAAAGGTCGCAGCAAGGCAGCACTCCGCGTGGCTGCTTCAATTTACGAGGTGATAGCTCGTCGTCTCACAGTCCTGTCTCCAGCTCGACGTAGCGGATCACACAGCACGACCCGTCCTGCTGTACAGCATGCCTGGGCCCGTCAACAGGCAAATCTCCCACGTCCTTCCCACTCGTAATATCTCAGGTAAGCCCCCTCTCCCTCTCTCCCTCTCTCCAACCCCGCTCTGTGTGTGTAACCCTTCGCTGGCGAGATGGCTCCACACCGGTCAACAGGTAAGTCTCTCGGTTTTGCAGCTGGCCACACACTATCTCAGGTAAGCCCTCTCTCCCTCTCTCCACCCCCGCTCTGTGTGTGTAACCCTTCGCTGGCGAGATGGCTCCGCACCGGTCAACAGGTAAGTCTCTCGGTTTTGCAGCTGGCCACACACTTCTTAGTTCGAGGAGATAGGGAGGAAGAAATTCGAAATGAATCTATACGCAAACGCGACTAGATTCATTCCTTGTTCAACCAAAAAAAACTAACTACTCTGCCTTCGCGCAGCACTACCTCCACYAATCTCCTTGTATACTAATTTTCTTCYTGAACTAATCGCGGATTCRAGACCGCCATAGTMCAAAACCCCCATTTCGTACCTTCGTTCGTCCGATCCCRWCGAGAATCAGATGCSCGCAGTGCCTTCCTTCCCGCCATATCCATCACCCCGATACCTYCGCGCAGCRCTTTCTTCCCCTGACGACCAATCTACTAACCTACCGCCCAAACTAACACCATAGTTGGACTCGCACGGCCCTAAAAACCCCCGATTAGGATCTTATTTCACCCGATTCTGTTGGGAATCGGGGAAGATATCGGGTTTACCTCCCTCCACCTCTTCCCACCATCGCCAGTCTCGCGCAGAGCTTTTCCCTATTAACTTGTAACCCGCTAACTGATTGCTAAAACTAACGCTACCATTCGTTTCGCCCGGGGTCAAAACCCCGAGACTGCAGCTTTCGCCCCTCGATCCCATTCACGGTCGAGGGCGCTATGTCCTCTCGACTGCGCCGGCTCATTCTCCCGTAGCTGCGCTGCTCCTTTCTGCGCATGTATCCGGCGCAAAAGATCGTCTAGGTCCATCCTCCCCTCTTTTCCTTCTCCCGTTACTGCGTCCGCCTTCCGTACCCCGGCTTCACTTCTGCCGTTGCCTGCTCCGCTTTTCTTTCTTGCCGCACTCGCCTTTCCGCCCCGTCTCACCAGTCTCCACCCGCCATTCTCGATTCTTCCTACCCCGAATGTATTCGGTGCGCAAATCACGCCCGGATCCCTTCTGCTATTTGCCCTTCCACCCTGCCTCTGGAGTCGGCCCGACCATCGCCCCGCAGTGGCCCGTTACCGCTCCGCCTCACTGTTGCTTTCTTCCTGCTCGGCACCTTAGCGCAGCGGCCCTACCCGACAGCGCCGGCCGGTCTGAGGGAAACTTCGGAGGGAACCAGCTACTAGACAGTTCGATTAGTCTTTCGCCCCTGTACCCAAGTCCGACAAACGATTTGCACGCCTGTATCGTTGCGAGCCTCCGCCAGAGTTCTTTCTGCCCTCGCTCCACAACCCCAACGCCCGCTGCCGTAGCACTCCTCGTCCTGCCCGCATTCGGAGAGTACCCCTTTTCTGAGTTTCTCAGAAAGCTCGACTTTTCGGCCCCGCCCCCAATTTATGTGTATCATCCTTGCGCAGGGGCCATGCTAATCTTCTCTATATCGTTCCAATTTTAACGGCCGTCCCGAAGGACTCAGGCCACCGGCCTGTGCTGTCTTTCGGCGCCCCCAGCGGGCATACTCACACCCGCCCCTTTAGCAGCAGACCGCGGAATCAAAGTGCGGCCTTGCTACCCTGCCTGAAACGTGGGCCAAAGTGGTGGCGGGCCCGGCGCAAATCTTGATGGTCGTAGCAACTTTTTCAAATGAGAGCTTTGAAGCCCGATAACGGGTGAAAGCCCCGCGGGCATACTCACCCCCAAACCTCACACAACAGGTCGTGGTTGGCGGATGATGCATTCTCCGACGTTCCCACCACTCAGGTTCCTTCCGTCTCGTGGGCTAATCACTCATCGGCTCGCATGCACGTTGAACCCCCGGTTCTAAGTGCTTCTCAGGCATTGACACGGTATCGCGCCCCAAATTAGGACGGGGCCGCTAATAGCCGTGGGAAAAAGTAAAAAAATAAAAATAAAAATAAATAATAAATAATATCACCAAGTACAACGACCGAGGTCTGGGCCGGCTTTGCGATCAACAACGGAAAAGAATCACGCGCGCCTTAAACCTGCGCGCCCACGCGCTCGCTATTGTGATCAACCATCCTGTCAGCGTTGTCACAGACGCAGCCACACCTAACGCGGTATACTTAAACTTTAAGCCAAAACTACTTTCTGTCTCTCGCAAAAACCAGGGCGGATACCCTTGTAAGGGTATTCGCACCGACACCGAACAAGACCACGAATACCCGAACATTTGAGGGTCAGCCCGAGGGCCCCCGAACGTTCAGCGCAGTAACCATGTGTGTATATATATATATATAGAGAGAGAGAGTAACCAGTGTTCGGGATGGGCCGAACGCCCGAACCCGAATGCCCGAACGTATGGGACCCCTTGGGGATGCGTTCGGCTGTTAGGGCCGGATGCGGACTAACAAAAAAAAAAAAAAGTCATCAGAAACATCTGAAAAAAAGATATGCTATGGCGAAAAATAAATTAAACAAGATTTGCCTGAGCATTACATCCCAATTCCTCACCAAATTTGAAATACAAATAAAATACGAAAAAGAAATACTAATAATAAAAATAAATAAAAATAAAAAGAGAATTAAATTTAGTGAGTGTGTGAGCATGTTTTCAACACCACCATCTTTGGCGATTTTTTTTTTTTTTTTTTAAGCAGAACTAAATGCTATGAAAATTTACAAATGTGTACTTCACATCATACAAAACGCATTAAAAATTTTTCAAAAAATAATAAAATTGTTTAGACCCCGAACTAAAGTGAAAACAAAAAGTAAAAAGTGAAAAAATACGTGGGCGAGCACGTTTTGTCACCGCCATCTTTGGTGATTTTTAATGCTTATTTGGATTAGCCAAATGACTAGAAAATTTATAGGCCTGTATCTCACGTCATAGAAAACTCATAAAAAAAACTTCAAATAAAAATAATTATGTTTAGGCCCCGAAATAATTTTTGGCGGGGGCCGAACGTCTTCGGGTTCGGACCCCTTACGGGACCCCGAACGCTCGTACGTACGAAGGTTTGCCCGGGGACCTCCGTACGTACGGGCTGGTGACCCTGTATATATATATATATATATACAGGGTTGCCGGCGTTCGGGACGGGCCGAACGCCCGAACCCGAACGCCCGAACGTTCGGCGTCCCCTCTCGACGCGTTCGGCCGTTCGGCCGAATGCGAATCCAAAAAAAAATAAAAATAAAAAAGTCTGAAACAAAATATATGTTATGGAGAAGAATAAACTAAACAACATTTACCTCAACGTTATATCCAAATTGTTTACCAAATTTGAAATAAAATTCAAATTCTAAAAATAAATAATAATAATAAAAATTAGGAAAAATAAAATAAGAATTACATTATTGAGTGGGCGAGCACGTTTTTGACACCGCCATCTTTGGTGATTTTTCATTTGTTTTTGGTTGTGATGTATGCCATGAAAATTTATATATGTGTATCTTACATAATAGAGAATCTACAAATAAAATTTTAAAAAATAATAAATTGTTTTATGCCCCGAAATTAAGGAAAACAAAAAGTCGAAAGAGAAAAAAAACAAATTTGTGAGTGGGCAAGCAAGTTTTAAAACTACCACCTTTGAGGATTTTTCATTTTTGTTTGGCAGAACAGAATTACTTCAAAATTAAGCGGGAGATACCTTACATTACAAAGAACTCACAAAAAAAATCAGAAAAAATAATAATATTTGGGTGCCAAAATAATTTTTTGCGGGTTCCGAACCCCTTCAAGTTCAGGCCCCGTACGGGGACCCGAACGCCCGAATGTTCGGGGGTCAGCCTAGGGGCCTCCGTACGTACGGGATGGCAACCTTGTATTTGACGATATCTATATATATATATATATATATATATATATATATATATATATATATATATATATATATATATATATATATATACGGGGTCCGAACCCAATGGCGTTCAGGCCCCTGCCAAAACTTATTTCGGGGCCTACAAATACTTTTTGTTTTCGGATTTTGTTTTTGTGAGTTCTCTATGACGTGAGCTACAAGCCTGTAAATTTTCAAGTCATTTGGCTCAGCCAAATAAGAATTAAAAATCGCCAAAGATGGCGGTGTCAAAACGTGCTTGCCCACGTTTTTTTTCACTTTTTACTTTTTGTTTTCACTTTAGTTCGGGGTCTAAACAATTTTATTATTTTTTTAAAATTTTTTAGTGTGTTTTGCATTATGTGAAGTACACATATCTATATACAGGGTTGTCGGCGTTTGTGACGGGCCGAACGCCCGAACCCGAACACCCGACCGTTCAGCACCCCCTCTCGACGCGTTCGGCCATTCGGTCGAACGCGGACCCAAAAAAAAAAAAAAAAAAAAAAAATCCAAACAATCTGAAAAATATATATGTTATGCAGAAGAATAAACTAAACAACATTTATCTGAACGTTACATCCAAATTCTTTACCAAATTTGAAATAAAAATCAGGCACTACAAATGAATAAGAATAATAAAAATTAAAAAAAAAAAAACGAGAATTAAATTATTAAGTGGGTGAGCACCTTTTTGATACAACCATCTTTAACGAATTTTTTCTTTTTTTTGGCTATGACAAATGCCATGAAAATTTATATTTGTGTATCTTACATCTGTGTAGCATACCGAACACTTTCGGAGCTTTCCCGAACGTCCGAACATGTTCGGGTGTTCGGCCGAACACGTGGCCGAACGCCACCCGAACGTGTTCGGCCGAACATATTAAAAAAAAAAAAAAAAAGACTTTTTAGTTTTCGGTTTTGATTTTTAACTCGAGTTTGGTTATGAATTTGAGCATACCTCCAAAGCAAACGTTGTTTGTATTATTATTTTACATCACATACATTATTTTCAGAGTTTTTGAAGAAATTTATTTTTTTTCTTAATATTTTTATGTTGGCGTTCGGAGAGTTTCAGCGCTCGTTCGCGTTCGGTCCCTAACGTTCGGGTTCAGTCACCGAACCCGAACACGATGCTACACAGTTTTACATAATACAGAATCTTAAAATAAAATTTGAAAAAATAATAATTTGTTTCATGCACCGAAATAAAAGAAAAACAAAAAGTGAAAAGATAAAAAAAAACAAATTAGTGAGTGGGCAAGCAAGTTTTGACACCACCATCTTGGCCGATTTTGCATTTTTGTTTGGCTGAACAAAATGGCTTCAAAATTAAGAGGGAGAGACCTTACATGACAAACAACTTAAAAAATAAAAATTAGAAAAAAATAATAATATTTAGGTGTTAAAATAGTTTTTTGTGGGGTCTAAACCCCTTAAGGTTCGGGCCCCGTACGGGGACCCGAAAGCCCGAACGTTCGACGGTCAGCTTAGTGGTCTCCGAACATTCGGCCTGGCAACCCTGTGCAACCTTGTATATATATATATTTGCTTTTCGCACGCTTGGGTACCCCTTGCGTCACAGGTTCAAACTTCCTATGTCAAAAATAATTTATATATATATATATATATATATATATATATATATATTTTAAGCAAATATTATTTTTGGTTCACCAAACACTTCCACATTTTCTACTCCAAAATTAAATTTATCTCCATTTTTTTTTTTTTCTTCCAGTTCATGTTTCAAACAAAGGTCGAAGGCTCAAGAGCGTTTTTTTGTTTGATTGAGAGAATTTTTGCTTAAAGTCTCTGAGGATCCCTAATAGCTCGGCGATTGCTATCTAGCGTGAGGGGCCGTACTTTCTTCTGGTTTCATACTAATAATCTACTTGTCCCAATGTATGGCATTAGGTATACGAGGAGATTGTTATGATCGTTATTATGTCATCATTGAAGAAATGCAACAAAGTTTTCGAATCATTGTCAAATACTTGAATCAAATGTCTCATGGCATTATCAAAGTGGATAAAATAAAAATAAAGAATGTAGTCACGTAAAGAATAAAACGGAATAAGGGAACTACCTACCTACCTCCCTTAGCCCACCACTTGTCAGGCGCTTGAAGTAGGACAAAAAAGGTTACACTTCAAAGACGCAACCACTTTGCAGGGAAGTCTTATACTTGATGAATATGTCTCGCCCTTTGGAACACATGCAAAAGAAGTTAAAATAACATAAAATAATAAAAATAATAAATTAAAAGATGTAAATTAAAAAAAAAATAATAATAAAATATAATTTAAGTAAATTAAGTTATTTAACAAATTTTAACTTATAATTACCTAAAGTCGTCACATGTCGCACCCCTGAGCGGTATAACCCTTCTCGTGGGAAATAATTTTTCTACACGATTGGACAAATTTACTTGTTTTTCTTTCACGAATAAGTAAAAAAAAAAAAAAATCGTAAAATTAAAAAAAAATAAAAACAATTTAAAAAACTAACAAAATCGATTTGCAACTAACCTCGCCATGCCAAGTGCTATGATAGGGACTGAAATCAATTCTTACTATTAGAGTAACTAATTACCTAAGTCAAAAGAAACTTGCTCAGCAGCCAGGGGTGTAAGAGGATCCGACATTCTAATCCTCCTTGATGTGTCAAACCTACCATACCGTTTTCGTATTTTTGCTTGCGATCAAGGTAAAAGTATCCCACTGACCGAGCCACGGAAGACCTAGTCCAAGCCTGTAGGGCGCCGTTTGGGATTAAACCAAGTTTCCATCAGGGTGGTATTCCTTGGTTGTCATAGGTTTATCCATTTTATTTTAATTATTATCAAAATTTGAGTTCTCAATTATTATTATTATTTAAAGTTTTATCGTGTTTTGGGGTATGGTTGCCATAAAACCTGATTTTCTTAGACCTTTGGGAATAAGCGTTTGTGAAACCCATTGCTTTTTTTTTTTTTTTTTGCAAAGGGTTAGACTAACATCGATTATAAATAAATTAAAAATAATAATAATAAAAGAAAATAATAAATCAGTCTAAGTGGCAACGATACCCACATTGGTCAGACCTTGATCTAGTCCAGTGGGTACCCGTCAGGCTTGCATTTGTGCTACCGGATACGAAAACCTGTTCTGTCAGCGGGACCATCGGACCTGGAATTGCCGCCAACTGTAGTACCGCCGGGCTTGGTCTACTTAGGCAGTACCTTTCTCGTTTTCCATAGACATGTATGTGCGTACTCGCATGCCACATGTCAACGAACACAGCAGTCGTCTGTCAACCCAAAGAAACTGCCACTTTACCATTACAAGGGGGACGAGTGTTTGACGTTTCTCGCTTTGTTCCGACACGCACAATTGATACTGTGTGGCAGATGGAGAGAGAGTTATTTGTCGGGCACCTAAGGACACATGTTCATATGCCACTTGTCGTGAGAGCGGACGCCCACTTGGCAGCTACAAGGAGGCTGCTAGGGTTTTGCCTTGAGACATGAGACTGTTCACTTTGTCACACACACGACAGTTATATGCTTTGTCATCGTGATCACAATTAATGTTGTTGATGAAGTGTCCCACCCTTCTACCACTCGTTTTGCACTCGCAGGCATTGATGATATCGTTCTGTAGCCCACGATCCGCAGAGTAGGGGGTGGAATAGTAGTTGTTGGTTGTTTGTTGCAGTTAACTGTTATCATCTTCTTTCTTTTTCTTCAGTGGAGGCGCAAACCTTCAACCTGCAGTGGAGGCGCAAACCTTCAACCTGCAGTGGAATTTCAATTAGAAGTTCGTGCGGCATCTTGTAATAGAGCACGAGCACATAACTTTCCACGATTAAAATACAGAACGGAAATATATTTAATCACAGGTGATTGGATACCACTTATCGACTAATCGAAAAACAACCTATTGGTTCTCGGTCACCAGAAATGGCTTGACTGAAAAAAAAGTGAGACAACGGGACCCAATGTGTATTCATGTCGGGTGAAACTTAAGTATGTAAACCTACTAGGCTCGCTCTATTACTATGTGGTCAGCAAAATCTTTGTGGTCGGGTCTAAGAAAGGGGTCCCGACCAGTGTTGGACTCGCCGACGGTCTGATGCCGACCCGCCAAGTGTTCCAACAGTCGGCATTGACCGATCGGTTGGGGTCGGCCTGCTGCATTTTTTAGTGGCGGCTACCCGCACCCTGTAGGCCTAGATTTGGGCTTTGGGGGCGATATTGGGGTGGTCAGCCGATCCGGGCACGGCCTGGGAGGCCGCGGACCATCGACACTGCCTTTACACCAGTCGGCGGCAGTGAAAAGAGTGTGGTTGCCCACACTTTTCTCATTTTCTTGCGGTGGCATTGGAGGCAACCGTGAGTGTGGGCAGTCGTGTTGCCTGGGGAGGCAAGAAGAGTGTGGGCAGGTGTTTTGGAGCAGGGAGACATGGGCAGGGTGGGGGAGACAGGGCGGAAGCTTGGAGCTTGATGTTAGTTGAGGTGAAGTGGAAGAGTCCACTCACCTGGTTCTCATGTAGAGGGTCTTGAACAATACATAGCCGACATTCTTCCTCAACAAGTTTTCCGCGCTGCGGCATTCAAGAAAGGTTGCCATTTTCTGCCTCCTCCGATCAGTGTGTGTGAGAAAGGTTGCCATTTTCTGCCTCCTCCGATCAGTGTGTGTGTGAGAGAGAGATCGACAGTCAGATGTGAGAGAAAAACTTTCACATTCTTCTTCTTCTTCTTCTTCTTCTTCTTCTTCTTCTTTTAAAAAAATTGTTAGCCCGACCTTTGCCCTAATGATTTATTTCTTCTTCTGCTTCTTTTGAAAATAATATTTGCCCTAATTTTTTATTTTTTTTTTCTTGTTGTTGTTGTTGTTGTTGTTGTTGTTGTTCTTCTTCTTCTTCTTCTTCTTCTTCTTCTTCTTCTTCTTCCTCTTTTTCTTCTTCTTCTCTCTCATACTTTTTAGTTTGTGAAGTTTGCCCTCATTTGTCTTCTCTTGTTCATCTTCTTTCTTTTTCTTTTTCTTTTACTTCATCTCTCCATCTTTTTTTTTTTTTTTTTTTTTTTTTTTTTTTTCTTTTTTTTTTTTTTTTTTTTTCCCTTCTCCAACCACTGGTCCCCCTCCTTTTTTTTTCCACTAGACTCCCCTTTGTCCCTGAAACTCCTGATCAGGGGAACTTCTTCTGCCACCTTTTTCTCTTCGTCTTCTTCTTCTGCATCCACTGCTTTCTTTTTTTCTTCCTCCTCCTCTGCTTCTTCTTCCTCCTACCTTCCACCACCTCCACTTTTTTTTTTTTTCTTTACAAAATCGTCAAACAGTGGAAAATTACCTCTCACTCCTTCTTCTTCTTCTTATTATTATTTTTCTTCTTCTTCTTCTTCTCTCCATCTTGTTCCCCTTCTTTTTTTTTCTTCACCATTTTTAACTTTCTCTTCTTCCTTTTTTTTTTTTTCCTTCTTCTTCTTCCTCTTCCTACCATCACCCACCTCCACCGTTTTTTTTTTTTAAATATTCGAAAAATCGTCAAGCAGTGGACACACACTTTTTTTTAATATTATTCTTCTTTTTTTTCTCTCCATTTTCTTCCACTTCTTCTTCTTCTTCACAATCTTTTAATTCCTCTTCTTATTTTTCTTCCTCCCACCATCACCCACCACCGCTTTTGTTTTTTTCATGAAATCGTTTGGCAGTGGGCAAACACTTATCCTTCTTCGTCTTCTTCTTTTTCTTCATCTTCTCTCCATTTTTTTCCACTTTTTATTTTTATTTTTAAGTCCAGGTTGTTGTAGAGGTGGGATACTAGACGGATGACAGTCACCCACAGTACTCGGCCATTCGTTTGTCCAGATGAACCCCTTTGAAGACCCCACCCACCCTTCCTCTTATCTTTTGCCCTTGCGCACCCCCGCCCCCTCTGTCCTACCCTAGTGTTAACCACCCAGGACCATCACCTATTGCCATCTTGGCACGGTGACCTGACCAGACAGCGGTTGCAGGTACCGGGGCTAAGCAGAGATGCCTACCCCCTGCTCAACCCCGGTTGAAGCAGATGTCGTGCAAACCTGATTGCGCGGGGACTTCGGGAGCTAGGTTTCAACATGCTACTACATGTCTTCATGAGGGTGCACGGTGACTCCCATCTAGCTTAGTTGTGTGGTGATGATAGAGAGTTGGGTATCCTCCAATCCCTCGTATGTCCTTGGAGCCCGTTTCGGCCATGACACCCCCGACATCTCGCACTACGGAACTGCTATGCCAGCCTCAACCCAATGCTACATACTAGGAGGATAGCCAACCCTAGGTCATGAGTTATGGACCGAGTTTCTTTATCCTTATGTTGTCTTTTTACGACAGTGTACTCTGGTGTTGACCGTAGAGAGATGGGGATCCTCTGTTCCCTCGTATATCCCTGGAGCCCGTTCCGGCCCCGCAATAAGGTGCAGTATCTCCTGACACCCCCGACAGCCGTACGAAGGACTGCTATGCCAGCCTTAACTCTAAGGTACGTACTAGGAGGATAGCCCACCCTCAATCGTGAATCATGGACTGTATGTATTGACTCAAGATAATCTCTTAGCCCTGTATTGTATGGTAATATGAGAGCAGACAATCCTTTGTTCCCTCGTATGTCCTTAAAGCCCGTTCTGGCCCTGCGGTAAAGTGCGCTATCTCTTGACACTCCCGACATCCCGTACTAAGGAACTGCTATATCAGCCTCAATCCTTTGACCACGTACTAAGAGGATGACCAACCCTAAGTTAGAGTTTGGTATTGAACACAGGACCTTATGTGAATCGTGCAAGTGACCTAACCCATTGCCATACACTGTGAAATAGTATGTAGTTGTGCTCTGTTGGGCTCGAGTAAACCAGACTATGCGAGCCACCCAGAAGTCTCATAACAACCCCGTAGACTAAGAACATCAGGATACCCACCATCGCCCAATCCCCACATACAACAATCATGGACTACCCCTTGGGTGGTGCGCAGGCAGTGTCTGTAATAACTTACCTGCGTCATCCCAAGGGTGTGTGTGTCCAGCCGTACGTCATTCTAACACCCTTTCCGTGTCCATGCGCAAGGCTGCGGAGTTTTGAACCCGCAACCTCATACCACAATGCGCATTTCCAACCAGTGCTCTAACCACTGAGCTACATCAACTGTCTTCTTCACCATCTTTTACTTTCTTGTCTTCTTCTTCTTCCTACCATCACCCACTTCCATTTTTTTAATCATTTTTTCTATATTTGAAAAATCATCGGGCAGTGGCCACACACTTCTCTTTCTTCTTCTTTTTTTTTTTTTTTTTTTTTTTTTTTTTTTTTTTTTTTTTTCCTCTTTTTTTTTTTTTTTTTTTTTTTTTTTTTTTTTTTTTCCATCTCCTTTCCATCTTTTTTCAGTTCTTCTTCTTCTTC
>BFEA01000060.1:3453780-3476309 GCA_003427395.1 Chara braunii
CTCTTCTTTTTCTTTGTTTTCTCCATCTTCTCTTCATCTTCTTCCTCTTCTTCTTCTTCTTCACCATCTTTTACTTATTTTTCTTCTTCTTCTTCACCAACTTTTACTTATTGTTTTTCTTCTTCACCATCTTTTACTTCTTCTTCTTCCTCTTCTTCTTCTTCTTCTTCTTCTTCTTCTTCTCTTCTTTCTCCTCCTTCCATCACCCATCTCCACTTTTCTTTTTTTAATATTCAAAAAATCTCCGGGCAGTCGGTACACACCTCTCACCACTTCTTCTTCTTCTTTTTCTTCCTACCAACCACCTACGTGCACTATGACAACCATGGCGAGAAGTCGAGGACCATTTGAGACTGAGACTAGTGAAGAGAGAGAAAGGACGCTCGGCTTGTTAGAGCTTTGGAGATGGGCGGATCGAGGGCAGAGGGTGACGAGTGGCACTTTGCACGACTCGTGGAGGTTGCGTTGTGGAATGTGCAACAAAGAGTTCATTGACACGTTTAGCAGAGTGGTGAACCACTACACCGAACCGTCGCTCACTGCCCGCTGTCCACATACCACTGGAGAGATTCTTGCTTTGATCCGGAGGAACCACCCGAAGGTGCCAATCCCCTCTGCAATCGTTGAAAAATCAAACGAGTACTACAAGGAACAACTTGGGCCATCCGCCGGTCGTGGAAGATCCACAGGATCTTGCTTCGAGTGATCAAGCCGGTGGATCGACGAAGCCCGGTACATCGTCGGCAGGGGGAGATGGCAGGTGTGACACAAGTTTAACGGCGTGAGAAGGCAGTGGTGTTGGTTTTGACTCGACATCTTTTGTCGACATGGCTGCTCCGACTTCCAGAGGGGCTGAACTCCAATCGGAGATTGCTGAGCACCTGCGGGGTCCCGTTCTAGCCACCGCTCGGCCTCTTCGACCTCTATCCGCTGGATAGCAGGCGTTAATGAACAATTTCATAGTAGATGAGCTACAGAAAGAGTTTGACCAGATGGTCGCCTTTTTCCTCTTTGAGAATACCATCGCCTTCAAGGCTGCGAGATTCGACTCGCATAAAAACATGGAAAGGATCATGAACCTGGCGGCTAGATCAAGGAAGATGTTGCGATTGCCAGGATACAGGTACTTGAGGACGAAGGCCCTGCCCACGGAGTACAAAGTCGTGGATCACGATTTGGATAAGATTCGTGAGTCGTGGGATGTCACAGGCTTAACCTTGAAGACATACGATACAACGATGACCAACAACAAGCTGGTCATCAACTTCCTTGCAGTCCGCGATTCAGGGGCTGTCATGGAGAGGAGCGTGGACATGGAGGGGAAGGATAAGTCGGCGCCAGCTTTGGCAAGGATGTGGGAGGAGGTCATAAGCGAGTTGTGGGGTGCATAGGGTGAACGTTATCTGCACCGACTCAGCGCAGGTTAACATTTCTGCCAGAAAGATATTGGTTGAGCACGAGGACCCTGCAATCAGCAGCATTCCATGGGTGTCGTGCGAATGCCATGTATGCAACTTGCTCATGTGTGACATTGCTTCGGTGTCATGGATTGGGGAGGTGATTCTGCAGGGCAGGGAAATCACAACTTTCATCAAGAGACATCAGCGGTCATTAGCAATGTTCCGGAGGACTGGGAGGGAGTACAGAACACAGTTGGGTACCAAAAATGGGAGGTTGTTGGAGTTCATCCAACCAAGGGAGACTAGATTCAACACAAACTTCCTCATGTTGCAGCGACTTCGGGAGTGCGAAGGGGTATTGCTATCGACTGTTTCCAACCCCCGGTGGGATGACTCTCTATAGGATCGAACCATGGCGACACGGGCTTGATCGTGCAAGGAGGTCATATGAGACCCAGCTTGGTGGTTAACTGTGCAGCGGGCAATGGGATTTGCCATGTACCTTGCTCGATATTCTTTATGCCCTGATGAAGATCATGGACAGACATGGGAGGATGGGTCTGCAGGTGTGGTCTTTGAGGATCACGTTGGAAAAGAGAATGGTCGTGCTGCCTATGGATTGCGAGACAAGGGAGTTCGTGATGACGAAGGTGAAAGACCGTGTCTGGATGATGGCTCTCCCCGTGCATGCAGCGACATGGATGTTGCACCCGCTCCACCGATCAGCTCGACTATTTGACGATTTGGCGTCCGAGGAGATCACAAACACTTTGACTCACTTTGCTTTGGTTCACCTGAAAAATTTAACGGAGTACAAAGAATGTTGAAACTCTCTTAAGAGTTTTCATTACATGGATCCGGAGGGGAATGGCAAAAACTCTAAGGAGGCTTTGACAAACGAGCATGTGTCTATGGCACAGTTGTGGTTGAGTTATAGGAAGAAGCACCCAACCCTGACAAAGATCACAGTCAAAGTGCTCAGCATGTGGACCACAACCTCTCCATGTGAGAGGAATTGGTCCATGTTCGACCTCGTTCACACGAAGAGGAGAAATTTGTTGAGCCTGGATAACCTGCAGATGCTTGTCTTTATCCATTGGAACAAGAAGTTACTGCGCATGTCAAGGGTGAAGATGGATTCGTTAGCACTGAGGGCCTCGAGTGCGAGACACCAGAGGACGAGGCGTCCTTTGATGGTTTCATGCGAGACAGAGAGTACGACACCGTGGAGGTGAAGAGGAGGGCCGCTAATTGGTCCAAATCTCGCGACCGCAGATTGAAGGGTACCAAATTCAACGTTCATGAGCTTCAGGAGGAGAGGGTGGACGACGGGGCATGGCTCCTTTATCTTTCCTACCGCCCTCGCCGTCTCGCGGACGATGACCGCAGGAAGAGCATTGTTGTCGATGATCACAACGTGAAGGAGAGCCACGTCAGCGAGGGTGACACTGAGCTACTCGAAGTACGGCTCACAAACATTCGGTCCACCAGGTGCTCAAGCGGCAGCTCATGTTCCACTAGACACGATGACATCACGCCACGGACGGTCCTTGCATCCGATAGGCCTTTGGCAACTGCTTCAGTGGCATTGGCCGATGACGCTGTTGTTCGTACACGACGACGGAGTTCCGCGTCAGGTGGTGTGGCTTCAGTGCAGGGCACCAACACACTATTGGGCGCACAACTCACCCCTCATCGACGAGTTGTGCTCGAGGAGATACCTACGGGTTGCAGGATGAAAAACGGGGAATTGGTGAACGTTCAAGGGGATAATGGTGCCGTGGAGGTTGATGCAGACTTCGATGTGTGTGTGGATGTTCAGGTTCGTGGCACTGCAGAACATGCGGACGGAGACATCGGTGCGGATATAGACGACCGGGTCCTGGAACTGCGGAGGACACCGAGGCTGCAAGCGATGATGTATTCTCCACTCCTGACCCGGGGTTGGGGATGGGGGAGGGGTTCGCCTCCCTATTGCACCACATGGCCCCCATTGCAGCGAGCGGCTCCAAACAAGGACTTCCATAAACACCTGTTTGCGATGTCCCCCATTTGGATTGATTTCGAGTAACCGACTTCTGATTGGGCCAGATTCACTGGACCAACCCCACCCGGTCTACAATTGAGCGAGGACATTCCAACAGAGGCCAGAGAAGGATCATAGGGCATGGTCTACAGGAGGAGGACCCGAGTTGTTGAGGTTGGAGGACCTGACCCACCACAACATGTAGCTGCATGACATGCATCAGTGTCGCCACCCGAAATTGACGCCAACAAGGTGCGCCAAGTGAGGAGTCAACGGCACCGGCGGCACCGGCGGTAAGAGGCGGAAGAGGCAAGGGATGCAAGAAAGTCGCACCGCCGACGACCTTGAAAGAGAAGCATGTTGTTATTCGGCAGGCGAAGAAGAGGAAGGCACGAAAAGTTCAAAGAAAGTCACTGCAGCCCCGGAATCGCCAAAAAAACATCCGAAGAAGAAGAGGAAGCAAGTGCAAGAGGACGATGAGTCTAGTAGCAGCAGCCCTTCGTCTTTCACAGACGAAAAAGAATTGTCGGCAAGGTCATCGTCTGACGTGTCGTCATCGACTGATATGTCACCATCGATCGACACCAATAGCAGTACACACACACACATACACACAAAGAGAGAGAGAGAGAGAGAGAGAGAGAGAGAGAGAGAGAGAAAAAAAAAAAAAAAAAGAGAGAGAGACACCGTCTTCTTCTACTGCTACTGCTACTACTTCCTCCTCCTCTTCTTCATCATGCACTTCTTCTTTCTCCTCGTCTGTTTCCTCCATGTCTAGGGTGGGCTTCGTTTAAGTTGACTTCACGGACGTACGAGACAGTTAGACTATAATGAAGTGTAATAAGTGTTGCTTTTCTGCAATTGCAGCGTCGATTGTGTGGACTCGTGTCTTCTTCTTCTTTTTTTTTTCTTTTTTTTTCCCATCTTTGATTTTGTGCTGCTATTGATTGAAACGTGTATAAGGCTATATGAGCCTGTATTAATATCGATGATCATCCACCAACAGAATCCCCAACACCCTTGCCCTCAAACAATAATGCAAAATGTTGAAATATGCAGTGAAACGTTTACCTGCTTCAACCCCCACTGAGCCCTCGAACAACCCTTCATAACCATGAAACAGGCACCCCCAGGACCTTCCCCCACCCCCCCCATAGACTCCCATCCCCTCCTCCAGAACCTCCCCAGTCAAAAAAAAAACCCACAGATATCAAAGTTTCTCAGCGAATTTGGGTTGTACTTAGCAAGCGCAGTACAACCTCGAACTCGTATTTAAAAAAACAATCAGCAGATGACCGTTTTTTAACTGGTCGACGGACCGTCGACCGGTCTGCCCTACTGGTCGGTTGCAATACGGTTGGCGGTCGGCATAAGTGATCGGCAGGGGTGCAATCTTGGTCCCGCCAATAAAAGGTTGTTCGATGCGACAATCACTAGTATTTGCCTCGATTATATTGTCGGGGTATGTAATAATCTAAACTATATCTTAGCATGTGGCAAACTGGGCTCTAAATCCCCGAATTTGCTCATAAGCCGATAATTTATTCCACTCAAACGACCCCTCAACCTTTACAGTCAAGGAGTTTTTACCAATTCCTTATTTTATCATGCTTCGTCCCCAAAGCTCGACGGATCCAATGATCAAACCTTTTAATTGGCCCAGACATATAGTCGGAACTTATAGTAATTTTAGTTTTGTCGCCATGTTCAAGGCACCTTGGCGTACCAACCTCTAATTTTACATACTCGTCGTTGTCTTCGAATGACCCTAGTAATTTATTTTGACTAACTTTTTAACTTTTTCGTTCGGAGGGTATTACAACTAAGTTACGAACTATAACGATCTTAAAATGCATCGCAACGTCTCACGTATATACTAATCAAATTTTCTTACCCATGTGCTTCTGCCGTATGGATCAAGGAACTCCCTTCAAAATGTCGGGCAAAGACGCATATACTTATTGACTTTAGACCGACTCTGTTATGGTAACAAATATCATAATTATGTCAAATATAAAAACATAGGTAAAACATTGTTCTAAAGGAGACTTAGGATAATTTTAGTTTTGTCGCCATATTCAAGGCACCTCGGCATACCAACCTCTAATTTTACACACTCGTCATCGTTTTCGAATGACCCTCGTAATTTATTAATTTTATTTTAACTAACTTTTTAACCTTCTCGTTCGGAGGGTATTATTACTGACTATAATCATCTTAAAACACATCGCGACGTCTCTCGTGTATACTAGTTAACTTTTCCTACCCGTATGCCTTTTCCCTATTGGCCAAGGAACCCTCCTCAAAATGTCGAGCAAAGACGCATATACTTATTGACTTTAGACTGACTCTGTTATGGTAACAGATATCATAATTATGTCAAATATAAAAATTTGGATAAAATACCATTTTTAAATTTAAAGCTATTTGCTCAGACATCGCATTGACATTCAAGTTCAACCGAGTGAAAAAAATATATTTTTATTCTAACGGTTTTTTCGTCTTTTTTTTTGGGGGGGTAGGGGGGGAGGGGT
Organism: Chara braunii; assembly: GCA_003427395.1. NCBI lineage: Eukaryota > Viridiplantae > Streptophyta > Charophyceae > Charales > Characeae > Chara > Chara braunii. The sequence goes on from BFEA01000060.1 coordinate 3,459,741, forward strand.
GTTTTTCGAACCCTAATAATTTCCCTTCCTCTGAAAATGTGTTTATTCGAGTAGAGGAGAGATGTATATGGTTAACGAGGACCCCATATTCTCATCATTTTACAACTTATAATAGTAACTTATGTATTCCTTCATAAAATTTTAAAATTTGGCGCAATTTTCTACATTTCTACAACAACATGCATAAATTTTATATTCGTGTAAACGTTTTTTATTAACCAAGATAGTTAGTAAGAGTCCCTTTAAAGGCGAAATGGGTTATCGTTTTCACAATGGTTAATGAGTTCCCAGGAAGTGGTTACCTCAAAACTTTATGTCACCTCATTGGGGGTTGGGGTTTCATAAAACTTATTTCCTTCTATAAATTTATATGAGACCTTTGAGTATCTTGTCAAATCAATCGAGGAAATTATGGTTATTGATGTTTGAGGAGCGTCGAAACAAAATGTAAGGAATTAGATAACCACGTTGATAATTTTTCAGACATTTCTAAGGGAAATGTAAGATTCACATAATACAACTGAATGAGGATCAAAGGTGTTCAATTCATATTATTGCCAAACAATGATTTAATAATAACCCTTGAAATATGCATTTTTATTTCATTACTTAAATATTTTAAATCCAATTTTTTAATAGCTTTGAGTTATGCTATATATGTTTTTAGTAACTTTTTACCATTTTGTAGAATCTGAGATGTATGACATCCTTATAAACGTTTTCCTCATAAGAATTGTGTGTGTGTGTGTGTGTGTCAGTAGTGATTAATGGAAGGCTAAAAATTCGGGTTTTTTCGCCGCGTCGCTACAAACAATGTTGTTGAAACTTTTGCAAACAAACTATGCAGGTTCATAACACAAATATAAAAAAAACAATCAGGCAAAAAAAAAACGAAAAATAAAAATAAAGAGTTTTTTTTTTTTTTTTTTTTTTAAGGCTCTTATGCAAGGCCTCTATCCTGGTGGTGGTAAGAGAACCACCGGGATTGCAGTTTTGCCTGGCTGGCCGCTCCATCTATTGGTGGGGAGCAACACCTGCTGGAAACCGGGTCCAGCGTTCCTTAAAGACATCTTTACAAAACAGTACATCTTGAAAGTGGCGTCATTGTGCTGGAAACCAGGTCCAGCGTCCCATATCCAATCTACTCTTCCATACCTATCCTGCAGCAGGGTCGGGTATTGCGGTGTCGGACCAAATACCCTTACAAGGGTATTTGGCCATGCTTTTGCATACGACACGATGACGACGTCGACTACCATGATGGAGCCAGTCTGGAATAGAAAGGGTATGCACGCCTGGGCGTGACACTAGGAAATGAATTCCTCGGTCATTGAGGCCGGGACAAAATCGGTAAGAAAATATCGAAAAATATACGCGCGCGTTGCTATGACGCGCGCTGGGATGGTTAGGATCAGCAGTAATACCCTCCGACCAGAAAGGTCGAGGGGTTGATTGAGTTAATGGTGCGTCGGATAAATTTGCAACACACGCTGAGGCATGGACGGGTACCGGTCAACGTACCGGTACCGGACCTCTAAAAATGTCAACTTTGTCTTCCCCTACTCGGCCCCGAGTCGAGTACCCACCGCATCTACCTTGATGTGGAGTGGTACCGACCTACCCACTACTTTAGTGTTGTCCGTCGCTCTTAATGCGTAGTGGACCTCTTTTTCCGCCACTTGAGTGTTTTCCCTGTCGCGACCCTCGAATGTCGCAGCCATGGCTAGGTACCAGCCTACCCACTGCTTGATTGTTTCCCCGCCGCGACCTTAAATGGCGCGGCCACGACTAAGTATCGGCCCTTCGGGCCTTCCGACCAACCAAGTGTCCTTGCGGGTCACACCCATACTCAAACCGACAAGCACACAGGCGGGCATGCAGACCAGCAAGCACGCCCACACGTACAAGACCTGGGAACAGGCTCGGGCCACTGGTGGGACGAGGCCCAACTACTGTATACATACTGAGTTGCTCCCCTTCTATTCGAAGTGGGAGCTAGCTCAGTAGGTTCAGGTGCTGATTACTACGCAGAGGATGCAGGGATCGAAACTTACTAACCTTAGAGCTAACTCCTTTTTGACAGGGAGCTCTAATTTTGTTTGCCCGGTCTCAGATAGTTGGGACTCAAACCCGCGACCTACGAATTAGGAGTTAGTAGTTGTTAGTATTTTAGTTGGAACTTGAGCCTCCGTTATAACGGGGGCCCTCCACTTGGCAGGTTAGGTCGTTAGTAGTTAGATTTCTTTTGCTTTTCTTTTATTTTCTTTTCTTCTAAGTTTATTAGTTAGATTTCGTTTTCCTGTTTAGTTTCTTTACTTTTTCATTTTCTTTCGATCCCGTGATTTCTCCTTATGGATTCACTTTTTACAAATCTACCGCGGGAACCAAGGCGTATTCAGTTGGTAATGCGGCAACGAACTGGCCGAGGTCGTGAGCGACCGACAGCTTGGACTTCGGCGCCGCGATGCAGATGCTCGCGGAGCCTCGAGCACCGGGGCACGATCTGGGCGCAACGAGGAGAGAAGGGGGGGACACTTCGGAAGAGTAGGCGGAGAGGGGAGTCGCGCGGGTAGCACGCACGAGTAGGAGGAACGGATAACCATACGAGAAGAAGGAGAAGAAGGAGGAGGAGGAAGTAGGAGAAGGAGGAGAGGAAGAGGGGGAAGAAGAAGCTCACCATCGATGTGGAAGATTGTTGTAATTATCGATCTTGAACAACGAAACGCCTAGTAACTGCGCGTCATCCACCCTCGATGACTACGTCTCGGCCCTCCTGGCACGTATCCGTCACTCATACCGATTGAACCGGCCGGTGAAGTGTCTGGGTTGCGGTAATCTCGACGGATTGGCACTTGGGGTGCTATGAAAGGTTCATTGAACCTCATCACGAAGAGAGAGAAGAAGAAGTAGAAGAAGAAGAAGAAAAAGAAAGAGGAGGAGAGAAGAAGCAAGGAGAAGAGGAGAGAAGGGAGCGAAGAGGAGAATGACAGAGAAAGGGGGAGTAGAAAAGAGATACTTACCTGGCAACGGATGACGTCGACGGAGGGGCTGACGACGACGACAGGCTGATGGCGACGACAGGTTGATGGCGACGACGGGCTGACTCCGACGACGGCTCAACGACCACGAGGAGCGAGATAGAAAACAGGTAAGCCTTCAATATCATGGCTTACCTCGTAATACATCAATAGGATAAAACAAAATAAAATATATATATATATATATATAAATAAATAAAATAATAAAATCAGATGAATCTACTGCTAGGACACGAATACATACATTACTACACTATAGGTATGTGTATGCGTACATGAGTGTGTGTGTATAAATGTGTGTGAGACAGAGAGAGAGAGTTCTCCTTCTTCCTCTTCTCAGTCCACCATCTTCCTCTCACCTTCTCGCTCCCTGACTTCACTACGTCTGCAGACTACGAAAGAGGGAGAGGTTGGGTGAAATACGCATTGCCGAACAGCTAAATCTCCTACCCGTGGTTCGCCGCACGCTACTTAGATCGAGAGAATGAGGAAATCAAAGAAGGGTAGTGTATATTTCCCCGTTTCAGCAGAAAATTCATTCGAATTTGCTCGTCCTATCAATGGAATGTGTGGGTGTGAGACGTTCATGATTCGACCAAAGAGTGAGAGAGAGAGAGAGAGAAAGAGAGAGAGAGAGAGAGAGAGAGAGAGAGAGAGAGAGAGAGAGAGAGAGAGAGAGAGAGACAGAGAGAGAGACAGAGAGAGAGAGAGAGAGTTCTTCTTCTTTCTCTTCTAAGTCCACCATCTCTCCTCACCCTCTCGCTACCTGACTTCACTGCATCTGCAAACTACGAGAGAAGAGGGAGAGTTGTGACTCGGGACTTAACGACATAGGATCCGGACACGACATGGGAGTCAAACATTCGACGAGGGATTATCTGGGACTTGTAGCGAAAACTTGGTATGGACGACATTCCCATCTCTCCCCTCCTTTCGTCTGACCCCTCCTCTTCGTCTGTGTATGGAGGGGCTGGCTCTGCAAGGGCAACATCTTCGAGTACTTTCGGGTGTCGTTGATGTCAACAGTTGCAATGCCTTTTGTAGTCTGTAGTAGCTGTGTAGGAATAGGTTGGGCACTGAATGTCAGGTGTGAGTGTGAAGGAGTTGGATTCTTGTGTTGAGAGGAGAGAGTGAGCTCTCCATGAACATTGGTTTTCAGTACTACGAACCTCCATTGGTATATTATTGGTGCAATGCTACTCTCTGGACACAGTGTGACTATCTGGCTTTTAGTATGACGGTATTCTGAAAATGGTCATCTCGCTGTTTGATTATTTTTCGTGCATTTGTTACTATTATTATTATTATTATTATTATTATTATTATTATTATTATTATTATTATTATTATTATCAGTTGAATGATAGGCTGGGTACGAGTAACATCTATGTGTATGTGGAAAACGAAGGTGACGAGTGAAAACGAGAGACTTACCTAGTACTAATAAGTGCGGCATTGGCCGCGACCATTCGCACTTCAGGGAGAGTTGATGTAGGCACCGACGATATCGCGGTGGGGACTGGGCAGGAGATTCCAGCTGTAGTCTGGGAAACGAACGCCAGGAAGGGTACCGATGATAGGCCTGTGATGATGACAATGACGAGGTGAGGGCACTTACCTTGTATTGACGATGATCTGCATGGGTGACATCTTCAAGTACTTCGGGTTGTAGCTGATGTCAACAGCTGCCTTGTCAATTCGTAGGTAGTAGTAGCTGTGTAGGGAGTAGGCTGGGCACCTAGCGCCAGGTAGGGAGATAAGGCCAGGATACTCATGTTGGTGGTGGCGAGAACAAGCTCTCATTAACATTGGCTTTCAGAGTTACGATTCTTCATTGGGGTTAAATTGCCTCAATGCTACACACTGGACACTGTGATACTATCTAACCTTCAAAGTGATGGTGTAATTTGAAGTTGTCATCTTCTTGTTGCTTACTTTATTTGCATTATCGTTATTATGATTATGATTATTATTATTTTTATTATTATTATTATTTTTATTAGGTGCATGATGGTACTGGGTGCAAGTAACAGTTGTGTGTTGGGGATCGAGGTAGTGAGTGATACGGGAAACGTACCTGGTGCTGATGCGTGCGTCATTGGCCGCTACCTGCTCGTACTTCAGGAGCACTGTTGTCGTCATCAGCACCAGCATAGTATAGGCTAGATAGGATCTGCGATCAGTGGTCTGGGCGCTGAGCGCCAGATAGGATATCAACATTAGCTCTTCGTTGATGATGATGATGAGAATATTTCAGCATTGTCAATTATGAACACTTGGTGTTTCTCATTTGGTGAATCTCGTGATGCTATGCCGTTGTTGGTTCGAGGTCAAGACTATCTGGACTCATGTGCATGATGCTGCTTGTTTTTCTGGGTTTCGCTATTGCTCATCTCCCCTACTACAGTCCGACGAGGCAAGACACACAGACTACCGAGCACACAGAAGGACTGGTTGGGCAGACAGATGGCAAACAAACAGACACGGACGCACATGCAAGTAAACAGATGGACTAACAGACGTGAACAGACTGACTGGTAGACATAGACAAGCGAGCACAGTTAGTCAGACAAGTGAACACAGTCAGTCAAATAACCCAACACAGTCGGACAAACGAACAAAACAGAGACGGAAAGAGAAATCGCATACACACAGAGGATGAAACAGAGAGGGGGATACGGGGAAGAGAGAAATGTATCTGGGTAGAGAAGAGATCAGCATTGGTGTTGGCGTCATCACTCGTTGGTCGTCAAGTTGTCTGTTTGCTTCCATGTTGTATAGGTTGAAAAGTGGATAGGGCGCCTGACGCCATTCAAGAGAGAGAGCTACACTGGGTTATGCTGTTGGTGTTGCCCGATTGGGCTTGGACATTGACTCACGGTTCTGCTGTTTTCGTTCTCAAATGGATGGTTACGCAGTTCCCTTGTGCTATCTACTCTTGCTTTGACAACTTGGACATCAATGTGATTCTCCGATTTGGATTTTGTGCTTCGTCCGCATTCATATACCTTGCATTTTATATTTATTATATTTATTATTATTATTATTATTATTATTATTATTATTATTATTATTATTATTATTATTATTATTATTATTATTATTATTTTATTATTATTATCATTATTATTATTATTTTCATTCACCCTTTTCATGCATGAGTACGGCAGCATAGTAGACTGGCGCCATGCGCCGCTAAAAACTCAGAGATATGGGAATCCGGGTACGGGTTCACTTTCAAAGATTATGGCAACTCAGCACCCGAACAACTCTCTGTTAGCACATACAATGGACCAAGCAGGGTACCACACACACAACACCCTGCTGACCTGGACAGATACACACAACTACGCTACATCTACACGGAGCTACGACTGGCGGACAGATAGACCAACAGACAACAAACAGACTGGACAAACACAGGTACTGTGACAGTCACACCATCACAGTAACACTCATGGTCACACAGTGACATATGGACACACAGACGCAGTGGGACAGGCAAGTGGCACTGTGACACACAGTGAACCACACAAATACTGTGACAAAGAAATACTATGACATACGTTTACACAATGACACGCATACACGACATACGTACACAGACACCGTGGCACACGGGCACAGTCACACATACGGTCATACTGTGACACACACATAAACACGGGAACAGGCACGGTGTCATATGCATAGTGCACAGACATATAGTACATGGTACCACATGACGCACAGCAAGAATACTGTGCACAGACATACGGTGAACACACCAACCACCCGGTGACTCGGGCACATCCGCTCAGTCACGCAGTGACGCGGATTCAGTCATGCAATCACGCAGTCACGCAGTGACGCTGTTGTACATACACGGGTGCACAGTCACACACGCGCTGTGGCGTGGGTTGTGACATGCATACACAGTCACACAGCACACGGTAACATACAGTCACGACGACGGATACAATGGATGCACGAATACTGTGACAAGTACACATACGCTGTGACACGCATGCACGCAGTGAAAACACACCCATACAGTCACCGTGACGCAGACCTGGTGAAAGGCACAATGGTGCACATGGTGACACAGATACATGCCTGCACAGACCCAGTCACTGTCAAGCGGGCATAGTGCAGCACGTACAATACACCGTCACACACGCAGTGACACTGGAACACCCAGACTTCTCTCTCCGGGCATACTGCAGACCTCCATGCACAAGTCGCTGTAGCAGCACTCCCGCATGGCTCACGCAAGGATGAATGACTAACTGCATGCGGCCCCTTGCTTTATACTTCTGAAACTCAGTGGTCTGCCTTTTTTTTTTTTTTTTTTTCATCAGCCCATGACACACACAGTTCCTCGTGGTACTTGCTGGGCTGGACTGGGACAAACAGGCGCAGTATGAAACAGACGTATGCAGTCTGGGACAGACAGGCACAGTCTGAGCCAGACAATCGCAGTTAAGACAAACGAAAACAGTTTGGGACAGACGAGCAGGGGAAACAGACGGAACGGGAAAAAAGATTGTGACTTTGAACTTGACAACATTGGGACCAGATTAGACAGCGGAACTCAGACATTTGACGAGGGATTATGACAACAGTCCCGTCTCTCCTCTTCTCCTTCGTTCGATTTCGTTCCCCTTCGACTGAGTATGATCTGACCTGACACATTCTTATGTGTGTAGCGCCAGGCCATTCACACCCCACAATAATGATGTTGTATGCTTGGTCTGCGTTACGACAGTAATTGGGTGATCATTGGTATTATAGTCTTTCGTTGCGATTTCCTGTACTATGTGGGAAAAGTCTGTTCTTGCCCTGGTATGCACCATTACGGTATGCGACACGCGTCATGTCACATAGATACGCAGTGACGCATACGAGGAGACAATCACACGGCGACACACAAGAGAAACGCATACACAAAGAGAAGAGAGAGGGACAGAGTGTGAGAAAATGAGAAAGAGGGGAAGAGAACATACCTGGTATGCCCACACAACCGCATTGGTAGTGGCATCATTGGCCTTCACGGTCAACGAGAGCCTGTGGCATGAACACGGCTGTAGAAGGAAGGTCCCTGATATATGTGTCGGTTGCGGCGAGGGTTAGGCTCCCATTGTCAATTCGGTGCAGTATTCGGATTCCGATTGAGATAACAGCAGTACATTACTACTCTTTGTCAGAGTAGGACTTCCTGGCTTTCAAGGGGGATTCCACCGTCTGCAATCTGTTCTTCCACTTTCGTCATTACCCTACGCTATTATTATTATTACTATTATTTTTCTAGATATTATTATTATTATTATTATTATTATTATTATTATTATTTTCGTTGCCACTATTGATATTATTTTTATTATTTTATTTATTTTATTATTTTGTTATTTCGATTGTTATTGCTTGATTATTTCTGGTGTCTCTGTTAGTTACTATCGCTATCATTAGACATCATACAAGCCCTGAGATGATGGGAGGCATGGGGCATGGAGAAAGAGGTGACGTTATCCTTCGTGATAAGTACCCGCCTCCTTCATCCTTTCCATACTTAGCCTTGTTGGTCCTCCTAGATATCTGCCTCCTTGACCTTATTGTTTGATGAAAGGTTTTCTCATTGTTGTAATCACAACCTCAATTAAATCTACGGGGCCGACAATCGGTTACATGGGTTAGATGTATATGACCTATAACAGGGTGATTGCGGGAGCTCTACCAGAGTTCAGGCGGAATTCAGGAGGCAGGGAACAGCGAGGTATGTGTACTTCAACATTAACCCTAAACCCTAAACCCTAAACCCTAAATCTGTAACCTTTAGGTTGCTACCTATGACTATGTTAGTAACCAGGGTACAACGATCTTGCTATGTGGGCGTTCTTTGAGGATGTGGATGCAGAGGGAATCGATTACCCATATCATTCTCTCTATACGCCGCCTAATGATAATGGGTTTCATTTGGTTCAGCCTGTTGTGATTGAATGTAACGATGATGATCCATGTCAATTATCTCTTGTCATACGCCTGATTCAAACATAAGTTCTCAAACTAACAACGATTCAGGGCTCGAATGCCATCAAAAGCAATGACTTGAGCCATAGGTAAGACTTGTGTGGAGGTAAGAATAGCAGGGAAAACCTGCCTTAACTCCAAATGAGCCTTACGCTTGGTCAGTGGTAAGTGCAAGGACCCTTGGACACCCGCCTTATTGAGGGCTAGCCACTGATAAGAGTAGCAGCGGAATCCTGTCTTATCAGTGACTAGTCTGATATAAGAGTTGTGAGGTTTCAAGGACACCTGCCTTATCATTAACCAACTTAACATTCTTTTCAGTGGTAAGAGTAGGCAAAGACCTTTGGACACCCGCCTTATTGAGGGCTAGCCACTGATAAGAGTAGCAGGGGAATCCTGTCTTATCAGCGACTAGTCTGATATAAGAGTTGTAAGGTTTCAAGGACGCATGCCTTATCACTGATTAAACCTAACATTCTTTTCAGTGGTAAGAGTAAGCAAGAACCCTTGGACACCCGCCTCATTGAGGGCTAGTCAGTGATAAGAGAAAACAGGGAAATCCTGTCTTATCAGTGACTAGTCCGATATAAGAGTTGTGAGGTTTCAAGGACACCTGCCTTATCAATAAACATCCTAGGACTTAATCAGTGATAAGAGTAGCAAGGATCCTTGGGCACCCGCCTTATTGAGGGCGAGTCAGTGATAAGAGTGACAGGGGAATCCTGTCTTATCAGTGACTAATCCAATATAAGAAGTAGCGAGGTTTCAAGGACACCTGCCTTATCAATGGCTAGCCATAGGATAAGCCTACCACTAAGTGTGCTTTGGCTCACAAGGGCCAAGACCCACAAGATTTGCCTTTGTCAAACAAGTTTCAGTAACAAGTGAATATATCCTGAATGGTCTGTCATACGACCTCTAACTTTCTTCACAATCTGCATTGTTTAGTCTTAACTAACTATCTCTGATTCTACTGAGAGGGGATAAGTGAGATCTTACCTCAGAGAGAGACCATTCATTTGTCTGATTTCCTTCCATGAGATTCTTTCCTGAAGTTGGATTGATGATGTGTTCATGTGTGTTGGGAGAAGGAAGGGAACTCAGACAGGATAGTCCAGAAAAGGATAGGAATGAGATAGTGAGGAAAATATGGGAAGTTAGTACGATAGTAAAAGAGGAAGTGAATTATTATTCAATACCTAAAGCGAATGGGCAACAACCCAAACAATTAGTTAAGAATAGTAGGAATCAGACAGAGGACGCAGAGTCTAGAAGGAACTTTCTAGATCTCAGCTAGGAAGAGAGATGTTAAGTTTCTCTTGGACTGTGTTGTGTCTACAGGTTTCGACATGTCGGAGAACTTACGGGGGAATCTGTAAGAACAACAATTTTGTTATCTCTGGATAACAGGTCGGTAGAAGTCCGACTCAACTTCCACCATGGCTTGACACCCACACCTAAGACAAGACCTAAGAATGGAACAGATAAATCTTCCCCCTGTATCAATGCCTAAATTGTCAAAATCACACTCAGGAGTCTTCGAAAATGTGTGGGGCTGGGGTAAAATGGAGTCAAGGTTAGGAAGGAATATTGTTTTCAAGGTTTTGGGGCGTGAGTGGCTTGCTATGAATGGATTAAAGGTTGACGCTTCTAGCGCATTTTGTGTCTGCATTTGTATGTGTGTATGTTGTTTCTTGCATCTGGACAGGTGTTGGACATCTGTGTTGTCTTCTGAATTTGAAATCGTCTGAGATATTAGGGCAAAGGGGCACGACAATCGTGAAAGTGAGGTCCACCGCTCAGTCAGCTCTCCTGATTTATATACATACACATATATATATACTTGTGAATGGAGTCGTAGTTGGTCAGTACCGGAAAGTTATTTGTCTAGGCTTGTGTTTGAGAGAATAGGAGACTACAAAGGGGATCGACTCTGGCTTCTCTTAAGATCAACAGAAGAAACATAGAGTCATTGTCATAACTAGCTAAGCGTGAAAGACTGTCCGAGAAGTCGACCTGATTAGATAGTCGGTCCGGAGAGTTAGCACCTCGGGGCTCGACATACGGGTCAGTCTTAAGGCGTTCTCCGCGCGTATGCCTATGCTACGGCGATCGAGAAAACGCCCTCGGCTGGCCTACCTCTGCGATTGCATGTAAAAGCCTTCGCACGGGGGTCAGTAGCTCAGCAGGGATACGCCCACCTAAGGGATGGTGACAGCTCCCGCAGGTGGAGGTATGTTGTACCTCGCGGGATCCCTAACCTGTCGTAGGGAGTCGCGAGAGGTATAGCACGTGCGCACGGTCGGAGTGGTGTTTCGTTAAGGTGACGAAAAGAAAACTCCTACGTGACACGACCGTGAGGTCCGACACTAAAAATATTACTTTACGTATGGGTGTGGGACCGCCGCGCGCGACAGTGGGGAGAAACATCGGAGGGCACCAGTGGAGTCTCCCTCCATCCCCTAACCTTTGCCATCCACCTACTATCTTTATGGCGCCTATTGTGTCTTCGCACTCTGCAATAGCATGTGTTTGAAAAAAACTGAAACAACAGAAAAAAAGTTGAAAGAAGCTGCACTGAAATCAGCTGAAATCAACTTACATTGACTGAAGTATACTTTTCTTTTTTGAAAGTGACGCCATTGAGCTGGAAACCGGGTCCAGCGTCCTATATCTAGTCTTTTTTCTTCCCACCTCCCTGCAGCAACGCCAAGTACTGGGGGGAGCTCCACCAGGGGGCACCAGTGGGATCTTCCTCCTTCCCCTAGCTCCTGCCCTCCACCTGCTATCCTCATGGCATACGGAGTCTCATATACAAAAAATGTTTTCTCATCTTTGGAGGGAACACCTTGAGAGTAGCGCCCTGAAAAAGCTGACACTACCGACAGTATAGCTTGCACTGCAACTTGCTATGTCGTGTATTTGAGTGATTTAGTCGACTCTAAGCTCCCAAAATTCCTCCAGGGCCAACGGGCGAGGAGGAAAGGGATCACCGAAATCCTGCGCAGGTCTCAGCTGTTCTATGGGATTCACCCTTGTCCAATCTTTGAAGAAAAGCTAGTAGTCTCTTTCCAGGTCTTCCTCCTGTCCTTCTCCATGGTCCAACCTGTCTCCTGTCCAAACCACCCTCGCGACCTAGCCCTCCCTCTCCCCCCCCAGTCAGCCTTCACAGAACCGGGAGATAATTTTTTTAATGTCACCCCTTATGTGCACCTGACTCAGTTTTTCCTTAACGTTGTGCCATTGTGCCATGATCTCATGTTGGAAAAGTAGCCGTATCTGTTATTTGACCTCCCCCTCCTCTACCCTGGCCCCCTCTAATTCCAGGATGCATCTTCGCCACCATAAGGTCCAGAGGACTGTACGCCGGCCCAGGGAGAACATATTTGCTACAAAGGTGTTGTCGCAAAGGTGGGGGCAGTGTCCCAACAGAATTGCCCTCCAGTCCCAAGGCCATAATGAGCTTGGGACGATGTGCCGCCAGATCCTATCCCACCATCTCCATAGCAGGACAGTTGCAGGGCATTGTAGGAAGATGTGCTCAACCGTCTCAGGGCGCTTTTTTCTGGGGAAATTTTGGTGGCAGCCCCGACACCAAGGAAGCACCATTCCTTGTTGTTCGAGCTGTGTATGATCAATTAGCCAGTTATTGGTCGGCAGACAACGGTGCATGATTTGTCATTGAAGAGCGAAGATTTTTGCCGGCCTTTTGTGATACTCGCTGAACCATTTGATCGATTTGAATGTGCTTTGGTCGACATTTAGATGGCGTTGCCATCTGTCCGCCAACATATCTCTTAGTCTGCGCTTGGGCCTAAGCATCCAGTAGACTGACTTTGTTTTAAGGGCGGCTAGTTGGACTGTTCTTTCCTCCCCCCGTCCCCGCCCTCCCTTGCCTTTCCACGACCATCTCCATTCTTGGGGATCAAGGGGGAGGTTCTCAATTGGGGTCATTGGTCGATACGCTCTCCAACTGTTTTCTTCTTCAATCTCCCTGATGCGATAGACTTATGATTTTCTTTTCCAGATGAAGGGTTGACTATTCCCTTGTAGTCGCCCTGATTCTGTAATAGGGTAACATTCAATCAGGACTTGTGCCTGATCGACTAAATGCACTAGGCCTACTTGTGAATCGTGGCCAGGTAGCCCCACCCAGTCATTTTCTTCCAACGTTGGAACTTTTTTTAGCCTGGTGTACCACTGCATTGGATGGGAAAACTTTCAATAAGTTCTTCCATTGTAGACTCGAGGGAGTGGCAGTAGCGCAAGTAACTTTTCATTCTTGCTGCACTTTTCCATTCTCCGTTTTCCCCATCCCATAGGTCCCCCACCCTCAGCACCCCGTGTTTCACCCAAATTTTCCACGGGGAGTCCGAGTTGTTCCTTACCTGACCGAGGGAGTGTGATTAATCTATTGCCGAACAGCGGTTGCCTGATTATCTCCTCCCATCTGTCCGGGGTGGGGCGGTCCGGGAGACTCCAGTGGGAGTCTCCTCCACGTGCGCAGAAGGCGTATCCAGTGTTCGTCCACCGGGTCACCATTCGTGTATTTCCTGGGGAGTCTCCAATATTTGTCCTCGAGCCATATGAGAGGGTCTATTTCTGGTAGGGCTTCCGGGGCCAAGGCAGCGATTTGCGTTAGCGCCAGGGGAACCCAGGGGGAGGAGGTTTCAAAGATAATATGTTGGATCCAGTGGACGCTCAAGGCTTGAAGCTGTGTGGGAGGGTTCACTATTCGAAGCCCTCCCCAACCTTAGGTTGAACCACCGAGTCCCATGCCACCCAACTAATAACGTGGGTATTACTGTTGTCCCCTCTCCATAGGAAGGTCGTCAGCTGTTGCTTGAGCGTCTTAAGCCCACCTTTGCTTATGGGCCAACGAATGGCTCGATACCAGAGAGTGGCAAGCACGACATTATTTATAACCAGAGCCCGCCCAAAGATTTGTGACGGGTTTCCCTTTGGCTGTGAGCGACGCTCCTAAGATTCTGAGGGGGTCGTCCGGGGGAAGCCAAGTAATGCGCGGGTTTTCTGGCGGTCTGCCCCCCTGATGGTGCGGACACCAGCCCACAGTTTTTTGCCCCCAATTGACCGCCATGTCTGACACGCGACCGAAGCGGTTTATGAGGGCATGGATCTCTTCCATGTTTTGTGCATTTGCTTCAACCATAATAATAAGGTCGTCTACAAACAGGGAACAAATGGGTACCGCTTCCTCCAGGATGTTGGGGATCCTGATTCGGGTTACATCTTTGTTGTGTCTTAAGTTAGCCGAAAGGGCCTCCATGATGATCAGGAAGAGATAAGGGGCGATGAGGTCTCCTTGCCTAACCAATCGCTGGAGCTCAAAGGGAGGTGTCACCAATCCATTTACCTGTACACAGGTGGTGGCGTTTTTATGTAGGATGCGTACCCATCGTCAAAAAACCGACCCAAAGTTAATTTTTTCCAAGCATTTATCTAGAAAGATCCGGTCGACGTGATCGTATGCCTTCTCGAAATCGATGAAGACGATCGCCGCATTTGCCCGGTTTCGTCGCGCTAGACAAACAATTTCATTTATCAACAGGATATTCTCTTGTATGTTCCGACCGGCCATGAATCCCGTCTGAGCTGGGTGGATCACATCTGTCAGGATCTCCGCTGTACGATTTGCCAAGGTTTTGGAGAGGATTTTGTAGACGACTGTAAGGAGAGTAATTGGTCGGTAATTCCTAATGTTCATTTTATCCTCTTTTTTATACAGCAGAGTCAGCACTCCTTTCCCCACTACTTCCCCCATTTCCTCGTCCTCCCAGACTTGTTGATAGAACGCCCACAGATCTGTGCTTAATTCTGACCACATTGTTTCCCAAAATTCTTTGGGGAAACCATCTATGCCTGGTGTTATTTCTTCCCTCATCTGAAGGAGTGCTGCCCATATCTCCTCCTTTGTCAGGAGACGTTCCAGGTACTCTTGCTGCATGGGGGAGAGACGTTTGTCCATAGGCGCTAGGAATTCTTCCAGATCTCGCGTCCATGCCTGCCCCCGCGGGGTCGGGAGTTGGGATTTATAGAGTTGTTTGAAGAAGTTGCGTGTGATTAGGGTGCAGTGTGCAGTATTCGTTGCTATGATTTCGTCCCCTCTGGACGGGTTGTACAATGCCTCAATTATCGTACGTCTCGCGCGGGCAGTCGCCTGTCCATTGTGGCTTCCTGAGTGAACTTGGACATTTTCCCTCGTATTCTGATGCCCTGCCATCTATGCTGTGCATATTAAAGAAGTTTGGCCTTCACTTCCTGGATGTGTGCGGTGAGAAGATGTGAATCTGCCTGGTATTCCAGGCTTAGCAGTTCCTGATGAATAGTAAATTATTGTTGATGTCTTAGAGCCGCTTTTGCTTTAGAGAAGTCTTTGCATTTCTTAGCTAGGAAGATGAGACGATTGTTGAACCACGTAGAGAACAAGTCGAAATGTCCTTTCTGTTGGCGCCAGAACTGTCACTCATACTGGATCATCTGTTTGAATTGGTGGTCGAGTAAAAGTGAGGTATTTAGCTTGAAAAATTTGGGTCCTTGATCCGGTCTTTTTCGCATAGTGAGTATTATTTCGCATGTTTTGTGGTTCAGGTCTGGATGTGGACTGCGCGGGAGAATGGCAACCCATCGAAGAGCGCCCTCTAAGTCATTGGAGAGTAGTATGAGGTCGATTCGTGACTTGGACAGCCTGGCCGGATCGCTGTCCCTTATACAGGAGAAGGTCCGGTCCACCGGGTGCAGACGGCGGAAGGTGTCGAAGACTGCGAGGTTTTTTCACAGGTCAGCAATCATTTTCTCGTCTTCTTCTGCTGTGACGGTGGGGGACCCCTGAGGGTTCCACCTGTCTTGCCCTCTCTCTGGGGCGGCATTAAAGTCCCCTGCAATAACCAACGGGATGCCATCCGGTACTCGTGCCCCTAGGTTGCCTAAAAAAGTTCTCCTCTCCAGCATTCCAAGTACTGACACCCACCGTCCTTCTTCCTCGTCCACCGCCCAATGGACTATCTCAAACCTGGAATCGGGCGCTGCCCAAATCGCCACCCCCGCTGAGCCCGGTCTAGGGGCATAGGATGTTACTGCCGTGTGGGGCCAGACCCACCTTGTGGGCTCTGTTATGTGCTGGTTTATCCTGCAGGTGAGTCTCCTGCACACATATCACATCTGACCATTGTCGCCCCCCCACCCCTCTAAGTTGATCCCAAATGGCCTGACGTTTTTTCTGGATTGTAGGTCGCTATCAAACCCTTTTCGGAGAAGCTTTCGGAGTTCGCCAAAGCCTTTTTTGAGTTTGGTGTTTTTGCTAAGTTTTTTGTTACTACTCCAAATATGGCGAAACTGAATACAGATATACCCTAAAGCACATTATAACAGGCAAAAAGAAAAACCGAGAAAAAAGTAAAAATTCAGGGAAATATGGCAGTTTCATTGAAAAAATCACCAAAATTCGCCGAATTTTGGGCCTTCCATTAACCGCTTCTCGTGTGTGTGTCTGTGTGTGTGTGTGTGT
>BFEA01000060.1:3476793-3497356 GCA_003427395.1 Chara braunii
AAATAAAAAGAAAAAAAGAAAGGCAACAATCATTGATTTTTTGATTGATTGGTTGATTAGTTGGTTTGCGGGGGCTCACAAGGGGGGGGGGGGCCTCGCCCCAACCAATCAATCAATATATGTTGTCTACCGCGTGGGCGCGGGGAACGCAGCCCTAAGGTAACCAAAGGAATGAGACTAAGAGCTCGCACAAGAGAGAGAGAGAGAGAGAGAGAGAGAGAGAGAGAGAGAGAGAGAGAGAGAGAGAGAGTTTTGTTCCATTTATTGTTACGAGTGTGAGAGAGAGATGGAGAGTGAGAGAGAGAAAGAAAGAGAGATAGATAGAGAGGCAGGGGGGAGGGCTACCAGAGAGAGAGAGAGAGAGAGAGAGAGAGAGAGAGAGAGAGAGAGAGAGAGAGAGAGAGAAAGAGAGAGAGAGTTTTGTTCCAAACTTACTGAATTTGGAGCACTTTTTTAGTTGGCCCACACATGGTTGAGTAACAAAAATAGAGAAAAAGTCGAATCGATGCGATGATTATTTCTCGGTCTAAATGATTTTTTTAAAATATTCTAATATTTTTCCTAGAAAAACACAACCTCATCTATGGTTCTCAAAATTTGAGATTTTTTTGTGGGTTACTCCGAGCACAGAAAATCGTCAAAGGTGCCTCTTGCAAAACTCTTGTTTCATTGCGCCCGACCTCCCTGTTTTGAGAAGACTTGCCTCAACAATTGGGCCTGAGGGCCTTTTTGCAGTTCACATGCCCTCACTTTGTTTCGGGGTCCGCTTCCACACGTGGACCCGTCCAATGCCCCCCACTTCTTTTTGGGGTCCACTTCCACCCGAGGACCTGTTCTTCCTTTTTCCAAAAGTCCCAGTTCTACCAGAGCTAGTTGTAGGTAGTCCGCAAATTTGGCAAGGACCGGTTCCCCAAATTGTTTCGCCCCCTAAGAACCCACTTTGCGTCCTGGTCGCCCGCCGCCAAAAATGCGACGCCTTGACACAAACGCCGAATCCCAGTAGACCGCAGCTTTAGGGCTGCGAATGTAGCTCGTGTGGGTGCCTAGATTGGTTGGAAACATAAGCGGACAACGACTTGTTGAATCTTCGCCAAAAGTAATTATGAAGTAGGAAAGATTCAACGATTTTGAAGTTTTATGAAATCGGGTTTCAACGATATAAAAGGTGTTGAAAATGTTGAATGCCCTCCCCTGCATGAAGTCGAATATTCTGAAAACTTTGAAGTCGTGAAAATGTGGAATATCATGAATGCCCGCTTATATTGTAATGCAAATAGACGTTGAAGATTTTAAAAATTTTAAAGTAGTGAAAATGCTAAATTTTTTGTACCCCACCGAGGTATCTGTATGAATTTTGACGCCGGACTTGAAGATTTTGAAATTTTTGAAGTGGTGAAAATGCTGAAAATTGTGAGTCTCCCCCCGTCTCCCCCTGTTTTGTTTTCTTTAAGGAGGGGTTGCTCATAATATTCAGTACATTCACCAATTCAAAAATTTCAAAAATTTCAAAAATTTCATAATCTATATCTATGTAGCACATTGAACATGTTCGGAGCTTTTCTGAACATCCAAATATGTTCGGGTGTTCGGCCGAACGTCTCCTGAACATGTTCGACCGAAAATATTCAAAAAAAAAAAAAAAAAAAAAAAATTGGTTTTTTATTTTTAACTCGAGTTTGGTTACGAATTTGGGCATACCTCCCAGACAAACGTTGTTTGTATTATTATTTTATAAAATATATATGTTTTTCAGATTTTTAGAAGAACTTATTTTGTTTTTATGTTCGCGTTCAGAGAGTTTCGGCGCTTGTTCGCGTTCGGTCCCGAACGTTCGGGTTCGGTCACCGAACCCGAACACGATGCTACACACTTCTATATGTATATTAAATTTGAAGATTCTGAAAATTTTGAAGTGGTGAAGATGCTGAAAAACCTGAACGTTGCTCCCCTTCAGTACCTATGTAAATGTTGAATATTAGTGGAGTCGTTAACCACCTCTCGTTGGAAATATCCCAAAGTACCGTTGACCTATACCGAGGAAAGGGTCTCTTGGCATGCCACTTATTAACAATTTCTATATCATTATTACTCTCTTTTTTGAGTCCTACCTCTACATTATCTCATTTTTTTTTCCCTTTATCTTCCCCTCCCCTCTCTCTTTTTGTTCCTCAATGCACTTTCAAATCTATAGGTCTATGTTAATACCCCTCCATCCCTCAAGGTCCACATACTCTCAGCGTGTGTCTCAGAGTCAGAGCCTATTCTCTCAATCCTTTCCTCCCCACTTTCATCCTTCTACAACCTACCTTACCCCCTATCCCGGTTAGATCACCTCCCTTGCAGCCCCTTCGCCTACTACCTCCTCAATAGCTTCCTATATCCCATACGCCCATTTTTTTTATCTTTCTACACTGACTTCCGATACATCTCCAATACTGTCAAAAATTTGCTCACATGCTCAACCCCTTTCTGTTTGTCCCGAAGGTACTCCATTATCACAGTCATGCGAATATTCTCTAATGTTGGATCCCCAAGCACCCGAAACACCATATGTTTCCCTTATTTAAACCTATCATTTGACAATGTCCAAATCGCTCAGCAAAACCTTTGTTACATACAGTGCTTCCCTGTTCGTATTGTTCGTCCGCATGACCGTGCCCAATAAAATCATAGAGATGCCTTATAAAGGCATGCCATGCAGTTGCCGTTTATCCCCACCATTCTCACAAAGTCCGCACATGGGGGTGGATCATTTCCACTTGCTCGCTGTCGGTTGCACACGTCATGTCCTTTTATAAATTTGCCTAGTGTCGTAGGGACGGCCAAAGGATACACCATCCACAACAGCCTTGTCTTCTTTTGGTCCGACATGTCTCACAAAATCGCAATTTGCATCTTCCAGGTGTGTAACCGAAATCCAGTCTCGCTTTGCCGACCTCCGCTTTAGCTCTTCCACTATATCGAATGTTGTGAGCAGTGACTTATATATAAGCTTAGTAGTTATCGGATGCAAGTGAATTTTTTTTAAGTTTATGTTGTTGTCTCTCGGATCCATTCATGTGGATACACTACCAAAGTTCATCTCAACTGTTACATCCTAAAAGGTCAAAACTCCACTAGCCAGGGTAACCGGCGTTCGGGACGGGCCGAACGCCCGAACCCGAACGCCCGAACGTATGGGACCCCTTGGGGATGCGTTCGGTCGTTCGAGCCGAACGCGGAAAAAAAAAAAAAAAAAAAAAAAAAAAAAAAAAAACTCTGAAAAAAAGATATGTTATGAAGAAAAATAAATTAAACAATATTTGCCAGAGCATTACATCTGAATTCCTTACCAAATTTGAAATAAAAATAAAATACGGAAAATAAATACTAATAATCAAAATAAATACAAAAAAAAAAAAAGAATTAAATTTAGTGAATGCGCGAGCATGTTTTCGACACCGCCATCTTGGCGATTTTTCATTTTTTTTTTTGGCATAGCTAAATGCCCTGAAAATTTACAGATGTGTACTTCACATAATACAAAATCCACTAAAAAAGTTTCAAAAAATAATAAAATTATTTAGACCCCGAACTAAAGTGAAAACAAAAAGTAAAAAGTGAAAAAATACGTGGGCGAGCACGTTTTGACACCGCCATCTTTGGCGATTTTTACTTCTTATTTGCCTTAGCCAAACGACTTGAACATTTACAGGCATGTACTTCACGTCATAAAAAACCCAAAAAAAAAAAAAATCAGAAAACAATTATTATTTTTAGGCCCCGAAAKAATTTTTGGCGGGGGCCGAACGTCGTCGGGTTCGGACCCCGAACGCCCATACGTACGGAGGTCTGCCCGGGGACCTCTGTACGTACGGGCTGGTGACCCTGCCACTTTTTCCAATCCTACAGTACCGATGTCCATGTTCTAAGGCTAGGGAACCCCTCTCAAGTCACTCTATTGCGTCATCGCTTCTACTTTGAACAACTGCATCGAAATTTGTTCCCCTTTGTTCTTCATTCATTTCCCCATCGCTACCCGCTATTTTATTTTTTGCTATGTTATCATTTTTCCGATGGCAAGACGTCCTGGCCGGACAGTCAGGAGGCTCTCGGACGTCCGGGCCCGGATAACTTCATTTTTAGCAGTTAAAAGCACGAGAAAAAAAATAAAAATGGGGACGTTTTAATTTTATTTTTTATTTGAAAATTGACAATGAATTTCGATGTTATCCCAAGGCAAACGTTGTTCAATTTATTTTTCTGCATAACATAGTTTATTTTTGGATTTTGTTTAAGTTTTTTTTTTTTTTTTTTTTTTTTTTCCCGTTCGGGCTTGGACAAACTGCCCGGGGAGGATGTCCACCCGTTTGTCCGACCGGACAACTCCGAACGATCAGGGGGTCCCGGATGTCCGATCAGGTATCCTATATTTTTTTTAGAATCCTTACATATTATAGTTTGGATCTTCATATTGAATTAACCCAGATAGGCTTGAGTATGATCATGATTAACTTATAATTCATTAAAGGTATCTAGGTCTGTTGGGTTGTTATTGAGTTGTTCTTCACATGGTTTTAAGGCATACATGAGTTTTTATAAAACTCTCATGTTATCAAACGCATGCTTGACGAAAAAAATTGTCACCCTTTCTCCAAGCTTTGCCACACCTTCATTAAACAATTATCTGTGTAAGACATAAATATGTTTGATGACTAAGAAGTTCCAAAAGGTGTGTATCAATTGAACAAAATTTGAAATAGATGTGTTTAATTTAAAATATTTTGAGGTCCTTGCTATATGACATGAAAAATATTTTTAATACAATATTCATATAATAAAGAAAGTGACACAAATGTATGAGCATGATATCGGTTGGTGTGAGTAGTACTACTAGTTCGTGTGAGATCGAGGACTATCGCCATCCACCAAACATAACACATATGCATCGTATTCAAGTTTTTTTTAACATTTAAAATTGTATTCGAAGATAACAGTTGTTCGAATATAATACAAATGTGTTGTATTCAAAAATAAACGTTGTTGGAATATAACATATATGCGTTGTATTTGAATCTAAAGCAACCTATGTGTTGTATTTGTTTACAACACTTATGCATTATGTTCGGGAAAAAACGATAGTCAATTATGAAGTCGTTAAGTTTTATCTCTCCTTTACATCGAAAAACCTCAACCGATTATGGGGGTACCATCTGTTAGGTAGTTGGGTCGATGCCCTAAGAGCATTTGTCGAAGGTGAGATTAAACCCTTTTAATATTTATGAGTGAGTAGGGGTGAAGACCTTCATTTTTGTACAAATAAAAAGAAAAGGGGGGACGATATGATGTAAACGAGTAACGACCCCTTTCATAAGTATGCTTTCAAATTCAGGATCAGTCAAAAACTTAATTCATCGGAGGAAGCACTTGAATCGTCGCAATATGGGATTTAGGGCCAATGGAGCCACCATATTACATGAATGGATCTGCTCACTAAAGGGTTAGCAACTTCAAATTGTGGTTATATATATCGAATACATGTTATCCGAAATTGGTATTTAACATTTTATCATGGTTATAAGATTTTTCATAAAGTGCAAGACGCCATTAAATATGAGCAACACCTCGTTGAGGTATGTCTATGAGTCTCGCGCCACCACTCCCAATTTTACGTTTTCATGAGTGGTGTTGTGCTTCACGGGAGTCTTTATTGAACACACTCGATAATTGATCGAGAACTATCAGAGCGATTCCCCAAAGATGACTTGATTTTCTCGAGTCCTTAGTCTGCACACTGTAAAAAATTGGGCACCTTTCCTCCAACCTTAAATTTTGAGAGTGGGCGTTGCCTTGGGACCCAACATTTTTTTTTTTTTTCTCATCATCGTGTGTTGAGATGCGTGTAGAAAGTTATGTGGAGCGAGGCCTTCATTCACTCAAAATTAAGAGTTTGACAACTCTCAGTATAGTCCCAAATTTTGAGATGCATCGAGAGTGATTGAGCAAGACCTTCTATCTATGTATCAGGATTTCATGTCGGTTATCGAAAGTCAGATCTTTTCATTTGATTTTCCACTGTCAGATCTCCTCTTAAAGACCTAGACACCGTTCAATTCGGCGTGCCCCTTAGCACAAGCTCCTAGGGTCAGGCTGGTTAGTTTTATGTTTGTGTTAACCTAGTGAAAACTTGCACATGTAAGACCAAATGTGTGTTTTCTTAGTCTGAACATAACACCGCTGGCGGATGTCCCTCAGAAGTAGGTGGATTTCATTTGTCATGGAAACGAGCATGCACTGTCGGACTTTTTGAAGAGGCATTTCGCATTAGAACATGAGTATATCTCGAAAATCACGAATAAGCCTCTCTGTAAAGTTCGAGGACTTAGTACAAGGCCTGTCTGGGGGAGGGCAAAAATTGTTTTTAGTTCATTGTCGCACCCACCCCAAGGCATGGGACCATTTTTTTCTTCCACTCGGGCTTTTGAGGCTCTATCCTAAGCCTCCAAAAGTTTAGGAGAGGCTCACTTGCGACTTTCAATTTGCGTGGGTCCATGTACTGGTGGTTTAGGAGGAGGCTAAAAGCAATATCCCTTCCAAAAAGAAGGATAGACTTAGGGCTTATTAACACAAGGAGGTTCGTGTATTATTCTCACAATAGATGTCACCTTGATGTGTCTGAGGGCATACTCTTACGGGGACCTTAAGTTGCAAATATCAGGGGCATTTGGTACCATGCCTTTTGTGCCTTTGGGTGCCCATGCGATCACACACGAGCTTTGTGTCTACAAAGGATAGAGTTGTGACCCTGACATTTGGGACTCAGAACTGCACGTAGTCACACTGGTTACACCCAAAAGTACATAGAGTTTTTTTTTTTTTTTATGTTGATCTAACACGCATGGGTGTTTTGCTCATGCACAAATTTCTTGAAATACCTCACGGAGAAATAAAAAATTGAAAAGGTAATTTGATATCATCTTTGAAGGTGGTCTGAAAAAAGGTCCTCTTGCGGCCCTGCAGAATGCTAACAAAAGGGTCGCCAAAAAGTACATTTGGTAGCGGGTCTCTCCAACGTGACCCAAAAACTGCCTCAAATTTTGGGATTTAATGTCATCAAGTTCCGGCGTGACTCACGCGGGGACCTAAAGTCACAAATATTTGAGGCGTTTGGTACCACAATTTGCTACTTTTGGTTACCCGTGTGGTCACACGGGCGGACTCTGTCCACAAAGGACACAGTCGCGGCCCTGACAAACGCACGTCCTAGGAACTGCACGTAGTCACACTGGTTACACGCAAAAATATATAGAGGTTTTTTTTTTTCCAATGGTGAATTAACACGCACGATTGTTTTGCTTAAGCACAAATTTCTTGAAATACCTCATGGAGAAATAAAATTTGAAAAGGTAATTTGATACCACCTCTAGGGGTGGTCTCAAAAAGGGTCCTCCCGCGGTCCGACAGGTTACTGACAAAAGGGTCACCAAAAAATACATTTGGGTAGCGGGCCTCTCCATTGTGACCTGAAAACTGCCTCAAATTTTGGGATTTAAGGTCATTAGGTCCCCGTGTGAGTATGCCCTGACTGGTTTTGGGGTTCCTTCGAGTTGCACCTATCCACAATCACGCCCAGAGATAAGTTGAAAAAGTCCTCCTGGACTCGGGGCATACTCACACGAGGACCAAAAGTCTCAAATTTTTGAGGCATTTGGATAAGGGTTTATGAGAATGACGTATATTTGAGACGTACACATATACTAAATAGCAACGAGTCGTCAAACTCATCAGCAATGAGACATACACATACACTCAATTGTGAGACATACACATATACTGAGTCGTCACACTCGGTCTGAAAACACTCGGTCCGAAAACACAGATTGACACCAAGTTCGGTTTATTTGGTTAACCACCCACTTTCGCCAACCCAGTAATCCGCGGAACACGTCCGCACCCCGCCTCGGTCTTTTTCGGCTAACGTCGTTAAGACCGGGAACTGAAAGAGACGGGTACCATCAGATGCGCCAAACGAAAATACCTCAGGCCAAACCAACCCAAACCAAGGGGTAAACGCCAAACCGGGTCAGGGCCTGGTCGTCCCGCACTCAAAAGAGCCCCAAGACTAAACCGAAATACACCTACCTACACGACCTGGGGCTCGAGGGGTCAAAACCACGCAGTGGGCAACCCGAATCACACGTCTATAAAACAAATGGCCCTCAATTGGTACACACAGGCACTCTGATCCCTGTCACGATCCCCCCATAATCCTTGTCATTTGGATAGGGGCTATTTGGGACTTTAGGTCCTCGTGTAGTCATACGGGCGGACTTTGTTCAGAAAGGACGAAGTCGCGACCTTGACTCTTCAACCTCAGGGCAAGTGTGCGTAGTCATACGTGTGAGGACAAAAAAAGTAGATGATTTTTTCTTTTTTACATGCCAAAATAACGTAAGAAAGTAGATGGATTTTTTTTTTCTTTCTTACAATGTATATGGGTCTCGCTGCACTACTCTCCAAATGTGCAAAATGAGACTGAGGGCATACTCACACGGGGACCTTATGACCTTAAATCCCAAGGCATTTTTTGGGACAGATTGGAGAGGACCCTTCTATCAATGGTCTACGGGGCCACGAGAGGACCCTTTTTGAGATCATCTCAAGAGGTGGTCTCAAATGACGTTTCAATTTTTTTTCCCCCATCTTACCTTATTGTCAAAAATCATCGACGAAGAAACAGCCTGCCAAACAAAAGACAAAAAAAATGGTAATGTATCTATCTCTGTTATAGGGGTGGATTTAGTCTCATTTTTCATATTTGGAGAGTAGTGCAATGAGACCCATGTACGTTGTAAGACAAACAAAATAAAATTCATCTACTTTCTTACGTTATGCTGGCATGTAAAAAAATAAGAAATAAAATTTCATCTACTATTTTTGTCTTCACCCGTGTGACTATGCACACTTGCCCTGACGGCGAAGTGTCACAGCCACGGTCAGCCTGTGTCACCACACGAGGACTTGAAGTCCCAAATGCCTAAAACATTTGAGACTAAAAAACCCTTAATCCACTGTTAGAACATAGATAGACACATTGCCAAAATTTATAAACCTCGGTTCGCCCGTGTGACCACAAATCAAAAAGGTAGTTTTGAGACTCAAATGCCAGAATCAATTTTTTCTTTCTCCGTAAGGTATTTCAAGGTCCTGACACTCGCCCTCAAGGTGGTCTCAAATGCCCTGAATAGATAAAACATAGATAGATACATTGTCAAAATCGTAAAGGTAATTTTGTGACTCAAATGCCCTGAATCGACCGCTACCCAAATGCCTCAAAGTTTTGAGACTTTTGGTCCTCGTGTGAGTATGCCATAAATCCACCACCATAACATAGATAGATACATTGTGATGAACTGTTTTCTGCAACCGCACGATTTTCTGCGCAAGGCCACTTCGGGGATTGAATCGGGAAGGCCCGTTGGATTGCATGGGTGCCCTTGCTTTTCTTGTTTTTCGGAATCGAGGTTGGGGTAATCCTATGACGGTGGGTAGCTGATCGCGCCTTGGCAAGCATGAAAGATAATTGTTGCCATAGCTTCTTTCTTTTTCTGCTATGGGGAATGAGAATTTTGATCATCGCGTGGGAAAATCTTTTTGAATTTTCAACTGATGTCGAGTCTCGTGGGCTCTCGAAATTTGCTTCATTCGGAATTGTTTTTTGCAATTAGGATTTAGATTAGGAATTTGGGCGCATCTCAATTTCTGTTGCACGACGCTTTTTGCTTGCGCAACCCTTGCCGCGACAGGATCTGTGCTCTGACTTCTACGCGCCTTAATCCTGCATAAACTGTAATTTTTATTTTGGCGGGCGTGATTACAACCGTAATTCCCTCTTGATATCCTTTGCGGCGCCTCTGCCCGTGCGTACTTCTCCCCCTGTTCTATTGCTCTTGCATGACTGGATCAATGTGTGGAGTGAGGCTACATCCCCCACACCTCGGCCTGACCATGCAGTCGTAGGCACTTCCTTCCTTCTCCTTCCTTCCCACTCAGGCACAACCCCAGGTATCACGCGCGCATGCATGCTATAAATTTCGCAAGCCCGATTAACTCGCTCTCTAAGAATTTTGGAGTTAGGGCGGTCAAGAGGATCAGCTAATGAGCAAGAGTTGGAAGGTGAGTAGAGACTTGGGCGATCCGACGGGCTGGTGTTGGGCATGCGCGGTTGACGTGGGGCCACGACGGACTGTGGCGCACGGGCAAGCCTGGCTTGCATGCTCGAACTAAGCGGGGTGACAACTCTATGTGGGTATGAGGCGTTGGACTACCCGCATCGAGATGTTGTGAAGTGCGCGCGCGCGAGAGAGAGAGAGAGAGAGAGAGAGAGAGAGAGAGAGAGAGAGAGAGAGAGAGAGAATGTGTTGTGATGATGTTTCTCTTCTATCCTTCTGAGCAATTTTGGTATTCGTCGAAAGTCACCCTTGTCTTTTTTTTTTTATCGGCATCTCGGATCTTTTCTTTGTTCCTTCTCAAAGACTGATGTGTGATTGTCTCCCCGACTTCCCTTCTCTTTTCTGCTTGAATTGGCAATCCGATTGGTTGGTCACGTGTGATCGAATTATGTGTGATCCCCGGGCCAATGGCCAAAGAATCAATCAACTTCTTTTGAGTGTGCATGTTTGAAGTTGTATGCATGAATGTTTGATGTCTGGGTATGACTAGATGGGCATGCTAGGCGATTAGATGTCTGTCTCACGACAGGATTGCCCGCCTTTGGGTTAACAAGCCCGTGCGTATCGGTCAAGAGTTGCTGGTCGTTATCCCACCCGACCAACGAACAGGTCTTGTGCACGCACGTGTAAGCCCGACCGAGGAAAGTCATTACTTCAAGTTACACGCGTGTCTGCAAAACCTGTACTCGGCCTACTTCCCGAATGTCTGAATTTTTGCCCATCCTGCAGTATGAATATCGAAATCCCCCTTCGTATCACTGACCTCGAGTGTTTGAGGGATCGGGAATTCCATGAATATTGGGAACACTCTTGTTTGTCGGCGCGATCAAGGGCAGAACCCCCGAATTTCCTTTACTTAACCGGGAACGAACGTGTTTGGGAGTGGGACATTTATAAGGCCTTGGGACGTATCCCCCATCCCCCCAAATGCCCTAGCCCATACACGTGTCACGTCGTCACGAAACCTTTAATCATTATCCTGGGGACCGAATTTCCTCCCTATCACCACATCCTACCCTATCACTCCCTGACCATCGTCCCCAGGCGCGCAATCACTGAGTGTCTGCAGGACCACGAGTACTGAGTCTCCGACTTCATCCGACGAACTCACTCGAAGGAAGAACGACGTGCGCACAACCTTCGATTTAGGCCGACCGCGTCTAATTCTGAGACTTGCGACGTTCGACGTCGGCAGGTGACCAGCCAGCGGGATAGCCATAGAGTCCTGACGGTGCACCAAATACGAGTCCGACCCAGACAACAAAACCGACAGAGGCGGTAGCTCTGCTTCCTGAAGCACAAAACAAGACTCCGATCTGCGCCCACCCTCCTGCATTCGTATCCCTGAAACTTGTCACCGGAGATCATAGTTCATGATTAAAGATCCACCCTGAACAGGCCTTCTTCATGATTAAAGATCGAGTCCAAAAGCCCCTCGAATCCGTCACTGAATTCCGCAGTAGGTTTTATAGGTTGTTTGTGAAGTCAGAACATGGCGAGGAGGTCGGGAGAGATTTGTTCATCGATCGGCTTCGGAGTTGTGCAATGAGGGAGAAATTACGAAAGCAGTTCTCCCCAATCAACCACACCATGCAACAGATCATGGACACTGCGGAAGAAATGGAGACAAAGTTTGCCGCTAGTTTTTTAGAAGGAGAAGACCACACCAAGGAAGGGGATTCCTCAGAATTGGCTAGAGCGAAGGTCGAATTAGCCGCGCTCCGAAACAAATTTGAAAACATGGGCTTCGTCTCCGGCCCGTCACTTATCTAGAACAATTTTTAATAACAGATCGATACCGGACACAACCACGGGACTGTCTGTGATGGTCACACCTGCGCCTCCCCCGGATACCCCCACGAAACCAAACGAATCAAACGCCATATTGGAGCTAGCTCGAACACTAGTTAGCCTGATGCAAGAAAGCAAGAAAGAACAATGTGAACATAATGCCTGGATAGAATCCCTGATGAGATCGATGCGCCCTCTTGTCGTCCGAGCTGCGCCTATAGCACAAGGAGCAGCCCCCACTCAAGCTGTGGGCAGTGCGGCGGCTAATCTAGGCGTCTGTTACATGTGTCACCAGCCCAGCCACCTAGCCCAAGACTGCCCCAACCGACTGATGCAAGTCCAGGTGGGAAAAGCCTCTGTGGCAGCAGCACTAGTGACCAACGGACCAGGAAGGGTGGGCACGATGGTGGAGGAGATAGAAGGAGGGGGGAGTGCGATAGTTACCACCGAGGAAGCTGCGGAACTTATCCTGCTCGATCAATATATCTCGCTGGGCTACCCGGGATTGAGAATGATCGAGACTGCCCCAACGGACTGACGCAAGTCCGAGTGGGAGCAGTCCCTGTGGCAGCAGCATCAGTGGCCAATGGACCAGGAAGGGTGGGCACGATGGTGGAGGAGATAGAAGGAGAGGGGAGTGCGATAGTTACCACCGAGGAAGTTGCGGAACTTATCCCGCTCGATCAATACATCTCGCTGGGATACCCGGGATTGAGAATGATTGAAACCATCCGCCCAACGAACGAGCAACGTGAAATAACGGAATGGAGAACGTCCCCCAGAGAAATCGAATTGGTGGCCTTGCCTTTGTTATGGGAGAAATTGGTGTTATGAACATCGTCTGAGCCCCGGACCATCGAATCCCCTTGCCCATTGGGCACCTGCTGTCCATATCGAAACAGGCGAATGAACAAATGTTGCAGCATTGCAAGGCGAACCGGAAACGGTTTGCCCTAGCTAAGCAAGCAGCCATCAAAGGGAAAGCCCCCGCCTGTGAGGATAAGCCCGATGACCCTAGCACCTCGGACCCGATACGGTTAGGACTAATCCGAAAAGACGATCAATTTTTGCGCATTAAGGTCATTTCGTGAAAATCCGCGGAATGCGATTTAGAAGTCGGGGGAAATCCGTACAATGTCATTATCGACTCAGGGGCCGCGTTCCTAACCATTTCCTTGAGGGTCGTGGAACGGGCAGGAAGAAGAAAGGATCTAATCCCGTTGGTGGAAGGAGATCACCTTGTCTCCGCTAACGAGGAAAAGATCAAGGTGGTGGAAAGGATGACGAATGTTGCGTTTCGATTAGGAAAAGTTCACGCGTTGGGGGATGTCGTGGTATTAGACGTAAACACGTACGATGTCCTTTTGGGATTACCGGCCCTCACCGCACTAAGAGTCAATCTAGATTTCGAGAGGCAGTCAATCATCTTTCGGAATACGGGTGGGAAACCGTACGTCATCTCGATGCGTTTAACTCTCTGGACTACGATCCCTACGACCCGAAAAACTCTCCCCGGGAACGAAGAATCACTCCATGTGATCACCTAGAGGGAACCCCTCAGAGAAACAGACCAAAGGGGAAAGCATAGGAGCTGTCAAACAGCTCCTTTGACAACGAGGTCGAAGCGGACCCAGAAATCTGGGACATGGCGCGTCAAATTATTCGCTACCCAGTCTGGCAGAAAGCAACAAAAACCTTCGTCCTTATGGAAAGAAACCTCCAGCGGACGTGGGCTCCAATCCTAGGAGAACCTCTAGTGCAAGTATCCCGAATGGTCGATTCTTTGGAACCCCCTCGGACCCTATACGAGGTCACCACCCCGCTTCTCTCAAGATACAGTGACAAGAAAGCATTCTGCGATATTACGGAATTACCTCGCTCCTTGCTCTCTACAGGGAAGGAGGTCCAGTTGCTGCGACAGGGCGCTGGCGGCGAGACTTTGGAACCCCCTGGGCGCAACAACCTTTACAAACTTAGGATCAAGATCGTCGAGAAACCCGTAAGCGTGCAGGACATTGACGATGGGGTAACACCGAAAGAACACATGGCAATCCGGGAGGAAGATGCCCAAATGGTTGCTACGGTGTTCTGCCAACGAGCAGACAACTCTTCCAGCTCCCCTACCTGGGAATGGTAGTAAGGTAGGCAGAAAACAAGTGATGGTTAGCATACACGTACAACTTTATGAACTACATGTGCCCTAGTACGTGCCCGATGAAACTCACCGACTGATTACGGACATCCTGACCGAATATCAAGGGGCGATTAGCATCAAGGACACGAATATCGGATTGTCGTTAGTTATTTAGCATGAAATCCAAACCGGAACGCACCCACCAATCCACTGCAAACCATACCGATACTCCCTCACCAAACGGAGGACAAATCAGAGAATTTGACGCTAACAGTTGGATTGAGTCAACTACCGGACCATGGTCATTCCCCGTAGTTCTAGTTCTGAAGAAAAACGAGTCGATTCGCATATGCATCAATTATAGGAAATTGAATGACATCACAATTAAAGATGTGTACCCCCTTCCTCGGATTGATGATTTGTTGGATGCGATTGGATGTGCTAATTATTTCAGTAAGTTTAATCTTCGCCACGGGTTTTATCATATCCTGGTTAAGGAGGAGGATCGGTCGAAAATGACGTTCGTATTGTTCGAAGGCACTTGGAAGTGGATTCGTTGCCCTATGGGAATATGCAATGCACCGGCGACTTTCAGAGAGCAATGAACGTCACATTTCATAACTTCGTCAACAAGACCAGACTGACCCAGGGAATGATCAATTTTGCGTCATTGTGTACATGAACGATATCTCGGTGTATTCTGAATCATTTCATGGACACGCTCAGCACATCGAATGGACGCTAGGGGCATTGCGGGATGTTGGGTTCAATATCGCACTGGAAAAAATTGAGTTCTTCCTTTCAAAGATCTCATTCCCGGGCTACGTGGTGACCCGAGGGGGTTTGAGGCAAGATTCGATAAAAGTCAAGGCGGTTCGAGAAGCTCCCACGCCTACGTCACTGACGCAGGTTCGAGCCTTTCTGTGGTTGGCCTCGTATTACCGGCGATTTATCAAAGGGTTTGCGGCAATCGCTTAGCCTCTTACAAACCTTCTACGGAAGGACTAGCCGCTGAAGTGGGACGAGGAGTGCGAACAGGCCTTTGTGACCTTGAAGGAGGCCCTAGCCTCCGCGCCTATTTTGATTCGGCCCGATCCTGAGAAGCAATTCATCCTCATCACGAACTGGCAGCCCAATGCGATCTCCGCTATTTTGGCCCAGAAAGGGAAGGTCGGCCGCGAACACGTCATCGAGTACGGCTCACGAACTGTACCCGTCGAGCGAAGAAACGATTTGGCCCCTCAGGGAGAATGCTACACAGTCGTTCGGGTAATTCAACACTTTCATCCGTATCTATACGGACAAAAGTTTCTCCTCGCCAGGGATCATGAGCCTCTGTTGGCTCTCAAGAGGCTCACTAACTATATGGGCATGATTGGACGATGGGTTGTTCGGCTACCGGAATATGACTTCGACATCATCCATTGGAAAACAGAGAAGCACGGGAACGCGACATGACTATATCGACCAAGCAAGGTGGCCAAAGATGAAGAGATTACTCTGTGGAAGGAGTCGGAGCCGATAAAGGGACCATCGTAAGGAGAAGTGGCCATTCTCCCCCGAACCTCCAGGAAGTGATATGTGGACACGATGGCAATGGGTGGAGAAGGTAATTCTAGAGGCCTCCTTTCTCCCCTCTCATCTTCTTCTTTTCTCTCCTTGCCTGTCAAATTTTGTTATTTTTGTGAAGCAATATCAAGAGTTTATTCGGTTCCTATGCGTCCTAGTTGGGAAGGGTATGTCGAGTAGGTAGACTGTGAACGGTGTGTCTCTCGGGCCCACTACTCTTGTGTCCAATACAGGAATGCGGATAAAGCCTGGTTATGTCCTTTGTGTTGAACCGACAAAATCCCGACGGAGGCTCGATTCCTCAAAGCCACGTCTGAAGGGTTGGCAAAGACACGCCGGTTTCGGCATGCCGAGGTATGGACATATATCGTCCTAATAGTTGCAGTAGTCGGGAACTACCTCCGAGAATTCACCAAGGAAGATCGGAGGTGGGCCAACGAGAGGGCACGGGATTACCGATGGAACGGCAACCGATTAGAGAAACAAAAGACTGACGGTAGACTAAGTGGGATTTGGATGTCGGTGCCCAATCCGTTCATGAGGTACGACTGGGTTAAGTCAACACACGAGGAAACCGTCGCCCACTTTGCTGTCAGGATCACGGAGTAAGCAATCCACAAAAATGAATGGTATTGGTCCAACAGTTGAGACGGTGTTAAATTCATTGTTAAAAATTGTCTAGTCTGTGCGGCAGATAAGGCGCCGGTTCAACTGCCTAGGTCGATAGTGCCCACTGTAGTCGAACGACCATTCCAAAGGGTTAGCATGGATACGACAGATATTGTCGCACCCCCTGAACCGAATAGTTGCGAATATTTAGTTCTTCTAGTATCCGTGGATCATTTCTCGAAATGGATCAGGCCTACCCATGCAAAACGCGCCAGACGACGGAGATTGTGTAGTATGTCAACCGTTTCCTCGGAATGTATCAAGACACCGAGGAAATCCTAACGGACAACGGGGCAGAATTATGAGGAGAAGTCTTGAGGAGCCTAGTCGTACATGGTGTCTCCATTCACAATATGGCTCCCCATACGTCACAGTCAAACGGATTAGTAGAGAATGTGAACCGGGTGATTAGAAAGACAACTTTGTGGTGAAATATCGCGGTTAAAGACACGAGGCCTTGGCCTGATATCGTAGACCACATCCTAGCTATCCACTGATGGACACCCCATGAGTCCACCGGCCTGACCCCTTTTCAGTTACGGACCAATAGTTTGACTTGCATAGCTCTGCCAAGCCTGAACGACGAGACAACCCTTGTGCGACGAGCCACAAGGGCGACGTTCAAGGACAAGGTCCAATGCCACTTAGAATTGATGGAAAAGACCCTCCCCCGGCTGCCCCGAAAAGGACAGCGGATGACCGGAATGGCCCACAGATGGCAGGTCCGGAGCTATGAGGCCCAAAACGGGAACGCTGGACCTCGGCCCCAGTATAAATTAGGGGACATCGTACAGGTAAGGAAATGTGCTCGCCTGGGCAAGTTAGCGCCACGATTCTTCGGGTGATTCCGTGTAGTCGAGCTTGGTCCTAGCAGAGTGAATACGGTGCGGCTTGCACCGGAGGTCTCAGGAAGCCGATCGGCTCGACCGATCATTCGACACGTGTCCTATCTTCGTCCCTTACCTCCTTCTCCTTCTCTCCCATCGTCTATGTCGTCCCTCGATTCCGAGGAGGAAGACGACGATCTCAAACTCGAATACACTGATTCTCCTTCTTCTCAACCTTCGTCTCCACCTTTTCCCCCATCGCCATGAGCTTTTCTACAGAACAGGTCATTAGCGAGCGTCTAATGAGACCTGGGGGGTATGTTCCATCAATCCGGCAAGTGCAACGACCACGATTGAGTCCCAATCAGCTTCGATTTGCGGCGTTCTTCAGCATGGCGGCCATCCACGTGGCGACACGCGGGTGTTGGTCGAGGTGTCGACTTTTGTGCAGCTGTCTCCACCAAGCGTCAGCCACGTGTCAGTAATTATCGCCTTCACTGACGATCTTACGACAGTGCATCAATTGTCCCACATAGGAGTCCTCCGACAGTTGCGACATTGAGCACGGGATCTCACGGCCGCGTGGGTTCAGCTGTTGGCTCAATCAGGCGATCAGATCGACTCCACCAATGACATCGATCTCAGCCAGCTCAGACTTTCTCCCACTGTGTGCGAGGTCTTCATCCCGGAGCTCCTTCCCTTTGCGTTGTCCCAATGAACCGACATCACCTCTCGACTTTTGGGCTTGCCTCCAATCTCCCTACCTTCTGGCAGTCCGCTACTGACATCCCTCTATCCTTTCGGATCCGGCAGCTGGACGTGCCGATCCTTGATGCTGGAAAGTGGATGGAGTGGTGGAACGAGTACGTCGCGCTCAGTTTTTGTCTCCTCGAGATGGTGTTCCATTGGGCCCAGTCCGCCAACAAGGACGAAGAAGACGAAGTCCCCCATGATGACGTGGAGTTGTTGATAGACCAAGCGTGGAGAACAGATAAGTAGGTGGAGCTGTTCGGGATTCTGTTCGGGAAGGTGAGGGACGACCATCTGGAACCCATCACGAGTGAAGTCCTGGTGTTCTTGGCGCAGCTCCTAGACAATCTGCCTCTAAACATCCTTTCGCGTTGTGACGAGCGGCCCACACCGGCAGTGCTCACTCGTATGTTGGTACCATATCTGTTGTGGTCCACGTGTATGAAGTTCAACGGCGGCAACTCCTCGGGCCACTATTTGGTCATTGACGTGCCCAATCTCACCTTGTGGGATCCGATTGTTCGAAGGGTGGAGATACGAGAAGAAGAAAATGAAGAAGAGGTGAAGGAAGAGAGAGAAGAGGCGAGCCAAGAAGAAGAAGAAGAAAACTCGGAGGTGGAATCCGACAACCCTGATTATAACGAGTCGGAGGAGAGTGGGTTAGACGAATCAGACAACCCCAGCGAACAGGACAAGGAAGAGGACGAGGCTGCAGCGCAGAAGAGGCGAAAGAGGGCGGAGGGAAAGCGGGCGGTGGAAGAATCGGATGGACCAGCAGCGCGGCTACCACAAGGCGATCCCGCGCGCAATCCAGAGTCGCCGCAGGAGGAGCTCAGAGGACATGGCGTCACCACCGCGGAGGGATCCATAAACTGATGCCGTAGAAGAAATTCTTTGCCGACTCAATCCTCTCTACCACCACGGCCCACCGTTCACATACGTGGAGATGCGACCGCTCGGGCTTCGTCCCCGGTCGTTATCCTGTCGTCCCCTTGATTACCTTACCCTTCATCAGCTTGCGGGCCGACCCCCGTTCCCTTCCAACTGGGATCCTTTCCCACCTTCCCTGTTCCACTAACTCTACTCAACCCGCCTCATCGCCTCCATCTTCCCACACGCCGCCACTCGCTCTCTCGTAACTTATTTTCCCCTCCACATCCTTCTCTTTAGCGCGACATGGCATG
Source organism: Chara braunii (assembly GCA_003427395.1). Classification (NCBI taxonomy): domain Eukaryota; kingdom Viridiplantae; phylum Streptophyta; class Charophyceae; order Charales; family Characeae; genus Chara; species Chara braunii. Next base: position 3,495,929 of record BFEA01000060.1, read on the forward strand.
AATGTAATAATATAGAGGTTTATTGCATAATCGGGGGTACCATCCCCACGTGCGAAGAATATGAGAATTTTCTCGTCGCGATTCCCCGCACCCTTTGTACCCTTTATCCTGATTACCTCGCCTCGCTCCCACACTAAGATCATCGTTTCCCTCGCATCCATCGCAACGTCTACTACATCCGACTCCCCGCTGGAGATCGGAAACTCCATCCCTTTCTGCCATCCCTCCCACAAGTTCACCCTCCTCTTCCCCCGCCTGTCATAACGCTACCCTTCCCCAACAATCTCTAGGATCGGAGTTCGCGAGTGCCACCTGGATGACTTTCACACTCTTACCTCACGGTAAGTGGCACGTGTCAGCTCCACGACAATCGCTGGTGTTTTCTTACGAGATCGACGGATGATTGGGAAAGCAAGCAGGAGCTTGCTCAAGATTGGAACCCCCTGGGCGTCGTATATGTGACAAACTGTTTTCTGCAACCGCGCGTTTTTTTGCGCAAGGCCACTTCGGTGATTAAATCGGGAAGGTCCGCTGGATTGCATGGGTGCCCTTGCTTTTCTTGTTTTTCGGAATCGAGGTCGGGGTAATCCTATGACGGTTAGTAGGTTAGTACATAATCGCGCCTTGGCGAGCGAGAAAGATAATTGTTGTCATAAATTTTTTATGGTTCTGTTGTGGGAAATGAGAATTTGGCGTGATCGTGGCGCGGAAAAATCTTTTTGAATTTTCAACTTAAGTCGAGCCCCCATGGGCTCTCAAAATTTGCTTTACTCGGAGTTTCTTTTTGCAATTAGGATTTAGATTAGGAATTTTGGCACATCTCAATTTCGGTTGCACAGCGCTTCTTGCTTGCGCACGCCTTGCCACGACAAGATCTGCACTTTGACTTCTCCCCGCCTTAATTTTGCATGTAACTGTAATTTTTGTTTTGGCGGGCATGATTGCAACCGCAATCCCCTCGTTCTTGATATCCTTTGTGGCGCCCCTGCGCGCGCGTACATCTCCCTCTATTCTATTGGCCTGAACACTTGTATAACCGGATCGATGTGTGGAGTGAGGCTACGTCCCCCACACCGCGGCCTGGCCATGCAGTTGTAGGCACTTCCTTCCTTCTCCTTCCTTCCCAGTCAGACACAACCCCGGGTATCGCGCGCACACATGCATGCTATAAGTTTCGCAAGCGCGAGTAACTCGCTCTCTAAGAATTTTGGAGTTCGCGTGGTGAAGAGGATCGACTAACGAGCAAGAGTTGGAAGGTGAGTAGAGAGTTGGGCGATCCGATGGGCTGGTGCTGGGCATGCGGGGTTGACATGCCCAGGGGACCGCGACAGACTGTGGCGCACGGGCGAACCTGGCTTGCATGCTCGGACTAAGCGGGGTGACAACTTTGTGTGGGTGCGAGGCGACGGACTGCCCGCATCGGGATGT
>BFEA01000060.1:3497736-3511323 GCA_003427395.1 Chara braunii
TCTTTTGAGTGTGCATGTTTGAAGTTGTATGCATGAATGTTTGATGTCTGGGTATGACTAGATGGGCATGCTAGGCGATTAGATGTCTGTCTCACAACAGGATTGCCCGCCTTTGGGTTAACAAGCCCATGCGTATTGGTCAAGAGTTGTTGGTTGTTATCCCACCCGACCAACGAACAGGTTTTGTGCACGCGCATGTAAGCCCGACCGAGGAAGGGCGTTACTTACACGCGTGTCTGCAAAACCTGTACTCGGCCTACTTCCCGAATGTCTGAATTTTTGCCCATCCTGCAGTATGAATATCGAAATCCCCTTTCGTATCACTGACCTCGAGTGTTTGAGGGATCGGGAATTCCATGAATATTGGGAACACTCTTGTTTGTCGGCGCGATCAAGGGCAGAACCCCCGAATTTCCTTTACTTAACCGGGAACGAACGTGTTTGGGAGTGGGACATCTATAAGGCCTTGGGACTTATCCCCCATCCCCCCAGCTGCCCTAGCCCATACACGTGTCACGTCGTCACGAAACCCGGAATCATCATCCTGGGGACCGAATGCCCTCCTTGTCACCACATCCTACCCTATCACTCCCTGACCATCGCCCCCTGGCGCGCAATCGCTCCTTACTGACGTCAACCCCCGTGCTCGGAGTGTCTGCAGGACCACGAGTACCGAGCCTCCGGCTTCATCCAGCGAACTCGCTCAGAGGAAGAACGACGGGTGCACAACCTTGGATTGAGGCCGGCTGTGTCGGATTTTGAGACTTGCGACGTTCGACGTCGGCATGTGACCAGCCAGCGGGATAGCCATAGCATCCCGACGGTGCACCAGATACGAGTCCGACCCACACGACGGAATGGACAGAGGCGGCAGCTCTGATTCCCGAAGCACAAAACAGGACTCCGATCTACGCCCACCCTCCTGCATTCGTATCCCTGAAACTTGCCACCGGAGATCTCAGTTCCGACCTGGGACTCCACCCCGACTTTCCTGAAATCCTTGGCACACCCCCTTCCGCACTTCCAGGCCCACTCACACTCCGATCAGGAAGTCGCGCCGGTCGTGAGGTTGGGCGTCACAACATTGCCAATTTTTTTGTCTTTTGTTTGGCAAGCTGTTTTCTTCTACGATTTCTGGCAATAAGGTAAGATGGGGAAAAAAAAATTGAAAGGTGGTTTGAGACCACCTCTGGAGGTGGTGCCAAAAAGGGTCCTCCCACGACCCCGCAGGTCGCTGACAGAAGGGTCACCATTTGAGGCATTTGGGTAGCGGACCTCTCCAAAGTGACCCCAAAATGCCTCAAATCTTGGAATGTAAGGTGATTAGGTCCCCGTGTGAGTATGCCCTCAGTTGAGGAAGTCCTTGTGTGAGTACTTCCCGTCAGATCATAGCCCAGTGGGGTCTGGGCATATGCTCAATATCTAGAATGATCACCGCAGATCATAGCCCAGTGGGGTCTGGCCATATGCTCAATCACTGCCATGTTGGCGCTTTGAAAGCATGAATATAGCTCGGTGGCCCTGGTCGTAATTGTCCCTATGGTCTGTCTGGCCGGCAGGATTCGGGAAACCCCAGCGTGACCCCTCATTTGTGGGTATGAATGGCCTAGAAGAGGGGTAAGACCTCTGGAATGAAGTGGATTCGTCTAGAACAATGGCAGAGTCCTGCAATTACAGGCCTGTTCGGCCGAACCCCATACCCTACGGGTTGAATGAATTGACACCACTGCTGAACCCCCCCCCACCCTCCCCGTGTCCCGAGGCTTCCCGATGTCCACCCCTTCAACAGATGGCTCCAAACTGAAACAGTGGCCTCTAACGGCCCCCGTAACGGACGTACTAACGGTACGTATGAAAATCAATCTGCTCCGACACGGCAAGTACTTGCCACCTGTCCATGGTCGCTGACGAAGAGAGAACCATCATCTCCCGTTCTTTTTTTTGCACGTCATCAAGAGTTCAGAGCCAAAACTCCGTGCACATCTTCCTGAGGAGAGAGAGAGAGAGAGAGAGAGAGAGAGAGAGAGAGAGAGAGAGAGAGAGAGAGAGACGTGATGATTGCATCAACACACTGCAACCCGGCATTACGTGGATGCAATATTCATGACTGCAATCGCTATGAGGGTTCGAAGGGAGGATGTAGAGAGCACTTCTGGATTGGAAGACGCCGACATGGAGGAGGAGGAAGGGGAGGAGCCGAAGGGAAGATTGCATTCCACAAACACCCGTCGGATTTGCATCGTCTGGCGACTATCATTCAAAGAGCGCTGGTCGTCAATCTAGCGCCGCGTGTGCAAGTTCATCCAAACGAGAGCAGTGTCGGTCGGGATCGCAAATGGACGGAGCCCACGTGGCATCCCTTGATCGGCAGTACTCGTTGGACATGTCGGGATTGGTCGTGGACAGCGCGCCAGACGAGGGCAGAGCGGGGAAGTGGAGTACGGCAACGGCTGTGGGTTGAAGGAAATGGGGCTGATAGCGGGGGGAAGATGACAGATGGAGATGGGGGAGAGGAGGGAGGAGAAGAGGGCAATGCCAGGGAGACCTCGAAGGTGGGGGGAACGATAACGAGCGATTCTGAAGCTGTCAGGTCGGGACTCCGAGTGTCGGTAGTCGCCGTAATAGATCGGCTTTGCCGAATTTGCATCGACAGAGTGACGGAGATGGTGTCGGTTTTGGAGCGGATAATGATGCAGGGAAGTTGTTCAGCGTCGGCAGAAGAGAGTGGGAGAGGGAGAGGGAGCTTTGTGGGAAGACGAGGACGAGCGTGGGTAGTACTTAGCCTGTCCTCCATGATGGTATCCATGGCGGTGATGAGTGCGACCTTCAGTCCGACGGCTATGGCGTCTCTGGCACCATCGCCGAGGAGACTACAGGCAGACGAACTACAGACAGTCACCTTGTTTCGTGAAAGCACGCCTTCTGTTGTGTACATCACAAACCTCGCTGTCAGGTAAAAAAAAAAAAAAAAAAAAAAAAAAAAAAAAAAGGGATGCAAACAGGTCTTCTCCTTTACGGAGTGACCTACAAGTACATCCCTTGATCCTTCTTCGTCTTCCTGCTGCTCTTCCTACCATCATCTCCATAGCTCCTTTCCTCCACCTTCTAATCCTCTCTCTCTCTCTCTCTCTCTCTCTCTCTCTCTCTCTCTCTCTCTCTCTCTCTCTCTCTCTCTCTCTCTCTCTCTGTGTGTGTGTGCTCTTCTGTTTGCATTGCTTCATTTCTTCGTGGACCAGTTTCTCGGCGTGTTTGCCCCGTTTCTACTTTCCTCTCTCTCTCTCTCTCGCGCGCGCGCTCCACCGGCGTCCTCATTTGTTTACATTGCTTCATTTCTTCCGAGTTTCTGGTAAGTTTCCCCGGTTTCTACCTCTTTCTGCGCTCTCTCGTGCTCTCTAGTATGTACCTTTCGCCTTCTCTTCTGTTTAGATTGCTTCATTTCTTCCAGTGTCGGGTCGTGGCTGCCCCGTTGCCACCACACTGGCGTGTCCCCTGAAGAGAACGCCTACCGGTAGGCACAGCCGCAGAGGTATCGTGACGGCACCATAGCCAAAGAGGAAGTCGGTAGCGCTTAGGTGTTCCATTCGGGGGACACTACCGGTGGGTAGTTTATATGGCTGTCTCAGTATCGCAATGATCTTTTTTTTCCCTCCTCTTTTTTTCTTTTTTGCATCCAGAATTGCGCGAAGGCTCCCAATCTTACAAAACTATATATATTTGGAAAAACCAAAAACAAAAAAAACTATATGAGAAACTAGAGGGCCTTTACGGTTGTCGACAACCCTTTGAGTTTTGGGGTGGAAAACTTCAAACGAAAGCTCTGTTTGACTATATATATATATATACATTTTTTTTTTTTTTTTGAAAGAAGAAAATTGCTGCCCAAACTGCCCGGAGTCTTTAGTGTGTCAGCATCAGTATCATTCTTCATTCTGGTCCTCTGTTCGCTATGGCGTGATCCTCCTCCGGGCTTCCTCGTCTTTACCTCTTCCTGTTGTCCTCTCTTGAACTCCCTTCCCTGTCTCTCTTTCTCTTTGTGTAATTTCTGCTTCTCTTTCCCACTGCATACCTGTGATATTCGTTCGTTCGATTGAGATTCCGGCTTCGGCCCGGTATTGAATGTCGGTCATAAACACACGTTAATCGCACTGCGAACGGTATTCTCCGGGCTTACTTCTCTCTTTCTCTCTCTCTCTCTCTCTCTCTCTCTCTCTCTCTCTCTCTCTCTCTCTTTTATTTGGGGCACTTCTGGAACGTTTCCACTCTCTGCGTTTCTCTGTCTTACTGTTTGGAATATCCGTTAAATTGACACGCTACAGAGAAAAACGATAATCATTTTCCTTGCGAAAGTATGAGACACAGATCTCTCTCTCTCTCTCTCTCTCTCTCTCTCTCTCTCTCTCTCTCTCTCTCTCTCTCTCTCTCTCTCTCGGTTGGGGCACGCGACAAAACTGGAGCGTTTTCAGTCTCTGCGTTTCTCTCTCTTCTCGTTTCTCTCTCTTCTTGTTAGAAACATTCGTTACATCCGTTAACTGAAACGCTACAGAGAAAAGCGATAGTCATTTTCCCTGCGAACGTATGACACCCACATCTCTCTCTCTCTCTCTCTCTCTCTCTCTCTCTCTCTCTCTCTCTCTCTCTCTCTCTCTCTCTCTCTCTCTCTCTCTCTCTGTGTTTCGCTCTCTCTACGTCCCTCTCTCTCTCTCTCTCTCGCTCTCTCTCTGTGTTTCGCTCTCTACGTCCCTCTCTCTCTCTCTCTCTCTCTCTCTCTCTCTCTCAATCCGTCTTCCTCCCGCGCTCTCTCCTTCCGGGAATAAACCACGATGAGGTAACAACTGACTCCAGTAAGGAGAGTCTCCCAAACTGGTCGCCGACTCTCTGACTGCACAGAGGCATTCTCTCTTCCTTCCGTTCTTCACTTGTGCATGAGTATCGACCGTTACGCTGACTGCACAATGGTTCGAACTCTCTTCACACCGTCGGCTCCAATCCGCGCTGGATGGGCATCAGTATCGACCGTCCAGCCCATCCAGCGTTACGGTCGAACCGTTTTTTTTTTTCCATGCCCAGCCTCCTGCACCAGTACCTTTCGTGGCTCGGTCATAACCTTTTTTTTTTTTGGCACTCCGCCGTGGACCAGTACCCCGCCGTGCAAAAAAAAAAACGTTACAAAAAAAAAAAACAAAAAAAACAAAAAAAAAAACACGTTACGGTCGAACGCTGAACCACTACGGCCACGAATCCGCGGAGACAAGGTTCGAACTCTTCACTTGTGCATGAGTATCGACCGTTACGCTGACTGCACAATGGTTCGAACTCTCAACCACTACAGCCACGAGTCTCGATAAACAGGGATTCTGTATTAATCCAGAAGTTCGCGACCAGGTTCTCCCGCACTGGGGGATGGGCTGGATCAATCATGTTCGTGGCTGTAGTGGTTATTAAGAGACTTGGCTCTTCAGGCCGAGGTCGTCGGCTCGAATCGGCGCTTCAATGGTCAACGGAGGTGGGCTTAGGCCCAGATGTATGCACGGATCCATAACTACTGGATCAATCATGTATTACCATTCAGCCAGCTGCAATGCTCAACTCCACCGGGGCGCTGCAAGATCTATGTCTTCTTCTTCTTCTTCTTCTTCTTCTTCTTTGGCAAATGCTTCAATCTACTCGTGGGAAGCAGCACGTGCCGCAAGATCTATATCTACCATCCGATCTTCCACTCTGGTGTTGATTGGAAATCGACTTCAGGATTGGAAGCTCGGACGGTCCGTTGTCGCCTTCTTTACCGGTGCTCCAGGACATGATGGTCTTTATCGACCATCGACCATCGAGATCTTCCTCCCTCACCGCACCGCACCAAATCCCTCCTTGCGGATTGGCAATTCTGTGCCTCTGGAGTACAGAGCCGTGAGAGAACTCAGTACCGTGTGCACAACCATCCCTGTTTTCCATTTTTGTCTTATAAATGCAGTCAAGCAATCAAGCAATCATTATTGGAACTTATTGTTCTGAGCAGCTTGGCCTCCCTCCTCTCCAATTCCACACAACAAGAGCAGTCAAGCAATCAAGCAATCAAGTAATCAAGTAATCAAGTAATCAAGCAATCAGCTTGACTACTTGACTACTTGATTGCTTGATTGCTTGATTGCTTGATTACTTGATTGCTTGATTGCTTGATTGCTTGATTACTTGACTGCTTGCCATCCTTCCTCTCGAATTCCACACAACAAGAGCAGTCAAGCAATCAAGCAATCAAGTAATAGTGTAATCAAGCAATCAAGTAATCAATTAATCAAGTAATCAAGCATTCAAGTAATCCAGCAATCCAGCAATCCAGCAATCTAGCAATCAGGCAATCGAGCAATAAAGCAATAAAGCAATCAAGGAATTAAAAGACCATTGAGTCGAGTTAAGGAAAGGGAGTTGTGCCACCACATTTTTGGAGCCTGCAGAACCTCGAGGCTGCTCCCCCATCCGAAGCCCATAGCCAGTGTCGAACACTACAGCCTCCATTTTATGTTTCCAGCAAAAGCGATAAATCGAAACGAGACAAGAATTGGAAACAGAGGGAGACTGCGTTTTCACTGCAGGCCATCAAGCAAAACGGTTCTCTAAAAGCAGCATCCTTGGGCGATCTTAAACCACCAGTACCTTTCCCAGCTATCAAGTCCCACCCTCGGGCTACCGGCATGCCGAGCCTTGCCGAGCCTCGAGCTACCCCACGCTACTGGTAACAGGAAAGTCGTCGTTCCTAAAAACAAAAAAAATGAAAAAAAAAATGAAAAAATGAAAAAAATGAAAAAATGAAAAAAAAAAATTACGAACGAGAGTTTTCTTAAAAAAAAGCAAAAAACAAAAAAAGGAAAACAAMCAAATGAAACGCTTGGCTTGGGGGAAAAAGAAAGAAAAAAATGGGAGAGAGAGAGAGAGAGAGAGAGAGAGAGAGAGAGAGAGAGAGAGAGAGAGAGAGAGAGAGAGAGAGAGAGAGAGAGAGAGAGGGTGCCCGTCACACACTCATGGCAAAGAGACACAGACCAGACCGACAAGAGCGATAAAGAGAAACTTGAAGGCAAAAAAGGAGGCAATTGAGGTTCACGGTGGTGCATTCTTCAGCAATCCGCAGAGAAGGAAGTCCAACCAAAACCACGACCAGGGTCAAGGAATATACCAGCTCGCAGATTGTTCTTCCGCCGGGTTCGGCCTCAACTCGGGAGCTGGTCTATTCCTTGATCCTGGTCCTGTTTCTCGTCGGAATTCGATTCTTTGTCAGTAAGTTGCTTGTCCATTGTGTGCAGGACCACACGCAAGCCATTCCTGCTTGACACGTCAGCACCATCACCACCACTACCTACTGGATGGAGACTCAGCTGATTCTCGTTGTCACAGTTTCCTTTGGCCGGAGGTAGGACGTAGAAGGAGGAGCAGTTGGTCAAGGATTCTCATTGTCACAGTTCCCAATGTTAGGCTGTGGGAAATTGCATGTAGTTGGATCGGACCTCTCGTTTTTTTTTTTTTTTTTGTGGCCTGATGGACCACGGATCAGATATTAAACTGAACAGAACAGATACTTCACTTGATCTTACTTAGCCAAAAGACCTGAGAAAGGTATTGGACCTCTCGATTTCTGTTTTGCATTGTTTGAGTTCTTTTCTTTTCCAGCAGGTGCAGCTCCCCACCAATAGATGGAGCAGCTGGAGGCTACTACTAGTGTAGGCTGCTCGTATCACCCCCTCTAGTAGACAGCCAAGGCTTTCCCTTAAAAAAAAAAAGAGTTCTTTTTCTTTTCTTTTCTTTCTTCCTTTCTTTTTGGCTTGGTCTTCTTCTCGTCTTTCAAGACTTAGTTAGATCCAATCTTCATTGCTGATCACAAGTAGCCTCAGCCCAGACTTACTTGCCCACTCAGTCATGTGTAAGTTTCAAAAAAAACATTTGCCCACAAATAATTTATTAGTATTTACCCACAAATAAATGCTTAGTGATACTCAAGTCAGTGATACTCGAGCTATCTTCAAAATATTAAATTGCAATTAAAAATGAAAATATTAACCCAATTTTCAAAAAATTCTGCCTCGCTTTTTAGCATGCGGTGGTAAGTTAGGGTTGAGACTGAATCTTCCAGCTCTGCAACATCATAGCTTTTCAGCACAGTTCGGGCTCTTCGGGGTATTAAGCTCTGCTCTTTTTTTCCTCCGGAAAGGGAGCAAGCCTCATCTTTTTCGTGAAGAAACGTCCAAGCTCTCTCCTTTTCCACTGAAAAAAATCCAAGCTGTCTCCTTTTTGTCAAAAAGGGGAGAGCTTGGGCCCTTTTTGGAGATGCTTGCTCATCTTTTCGACAAAAAGGAGAGAGCTTGGATTCTTTTCTGTGGAAAAGAAGAGAGCTTTGGCCTTTCTTCACAAAAAAGATGAGGCTTGCCCCCTTTCAGCAGGGAAAAAAAGAGAGGAGCTTAGTCCCCTGAACAGTGCTTGAAAGGTATCATGTTGCGGAGTTGGAAGATTCAGTTCCTCATTAAAAAAGGTCTCTCCTTTTCCTTTTCTGAAAACGGTACAATCTCTCCCCTTTTCTCAGGAATGATCCTGTAACTGCCTAGTACGCAACCTAACTGAGAGCATACTCGTCACAATAAGACTTCCCTGATTGCATCTATAGCCCTAAATGGCCCCGGCAGCATGACTATGGCCTAAAAAAAATGCGTTCCTTTTCCTTCTCCTAGTATCCTCGAAGTGCAATATGCTTTATGTTTGGTTATGTGAATGCTTCTCCTTTTCCTTGCAGATTTTCAGTTCCTCCTCAGATTGTTTCTCCAATGGCTCAGTTTGCTTGCTTGTCCTGCCCTCTAGGTTTTCCTCTCCCAAATTTGTTGACTTATTGCATTGGTGGTGGGATCGTTGGCCCCCAGTGGGGATTTTCTTCCCCCTTCCAGCCTCCTTGACACTTCTTATCCTTTCCCCCCCATAAGGATTTCAAAACCATGCAGAGCCTGCACTTCTGCAGATGGCTTCTTCTTCTTCTTCTTCTTCTTCTTCTTCTTCTTTTTTTGTTTAATATCCGCTCCATCTATTGGTGGGAAGCTGCACCTGCTGCTCCCGGGATCTGCCATTTAAGACCATAGACAGCCCGACCACCTTCTGCCTCCGCTCCTAAGAGAGCAGGTAACACCCGTTCACATTTGACCCCACCTCGCCATACCCTGTGACACCATGCCCCAACGCACTGCACCCCAGCCCACCCCACCCCAGCGCACCCCACCTGTTGCATACTAGTGAATACTTCAACAAGTATGAGCAGAACCAAAGATCAACCAATATAGGATGAGCATGTATGCAGCGGAAGTCTGATAAATGGACTGACTCACATAGACTGTACTCATACAGATATCACTCAACACACAAACAATCGTGAGATGGTGGGGTCTGAGCCAATCATAGACAATGCTCAGGCCCCGTACAACCATGCACAGATGAAAGGTGGGAGGAGAGACGAAAGGAGGTGGGAGATGTAGGCAGTGCCAGATGTCACCGAGATAGAATCCAGTAGGTCACCGATATGGTAGTCCAAAATGTCATCGAACAAGACCAAAATGTCGTGGACAATAAGTTACCAATGTCGGAGGTACAGAGTCCTAATGTAACCGGTGTCCAATCTGTGATGCCGCCGAGTATCAATCCCAACAATCTCCAAGTCTCGAATCCGGTAAGTATCACAGCCTCTTTACCACCGAAGTCCAACACTGATCTCTGTCCAACTCGTATCAAAGTCTCCAATCTGAAGAAGAAGAGGAAGATGAAGTCTGAAGAGAAGAAGAGGAAATCTGAAGAAGAAGAGGAAGAAGAGGAGATAGCAGAGGAGGAGGGAGAGATGGCGAGGTAGGGAGGAGGAGAATCCTCACTTCCCTGCCCTGGTCCTAAGCCTTACCTGCAGGTTGCAAGGTGGCGCCTGGGATAGAAGTCCCCGGAAGTCGAAGTCCACAGGTATGGCGCCACAGGTAAGTACCAGGTAGGTACCTCGCTCCCTCTCTACCCTCAACTGCAGTCTAGCGCTAACTCGCGCTGTTGCAGTGGTGCTGCGCTATTCTAAACAGAATAGCGCAGCGTTCCTCCGAAAGGCTGCTGCTCCAGAATGCCCGAACAGGCGGCCTCCTGGTACCTAAGTACCGGTGTGGGAAGGCCGGCCTCTATGCTGTGAGGCCGAGCCGTGATCTGAATCATCAAAAGTGACGATTCAGATCAGACCGGTGGGCGGCAGCCTCAAGAGCGCGGCCAGGCCCAATGGTAATGTCGTTTGGGCCTGCCCGTCTGGTCTGGTCCTGATTGTGGCCTAAAGGCCAACCGGTGGGCCTATAGTGGCGCCTCCGGTCTAAAGGTCCGGCCTTGGACCTGGACCGGCCTCCGAACCCCTATCTGTCGGGGCTAACCAGGCCCGTGTGACACAGTGTGTAACACCATCCCACCCCATCCCACCCCATCCCACCCCATCCCACGCCACTATGGAATGGACGTTTTCCTTTTCGACCACAGGCCGAGGGCACACCGTGTACGCCTCACAGTATATAGGGGGGCCAACACTCCAGTTGTGGCTCGCGGTGTTACAGAGAGAGAGAGATCAGAGGCTTGGCAACTATTCCAGGGAGGCTTACTTGCCCCCAAGTTCAGACTTGAGATTATCTGATGACGACTGTGGGACTTGGAGAGGGATTATTACTAATTTATTACTGTTATTATTATTCTGCGGCTACACTCGTGACTCTCTTCTTCTTCTTTTCTTCCCACATTTTGTCTCCTCTCCCACCATAGCATCCCTGGATCTCCTTCCCATGTGTGTGTGTTGTGCAAGGAGGGATCTTTCGTCCATGTATGTTGCCCTCCTTGCGTCACGGCATGAAGATGATGTATGTGAGTCTCAGGTCATGACTCTGATGAGTAAGATTGTTGCTTTTCAGTCCTCCATTGCTTTGCATTGCTGTTTCTCCTCAGCTTGGTGATGTCTTGATCCTGCACCACGCCTAGATGTTTATAGGCATGTCTGTGTCTGTCTGTGTGTGTCTGTGTCTGTGTCTGTGTCTGTGTCTGTGTCTGTGTCTGTGTCTGTGTCTGTGTCTGTGTCTGTGACTGTGTCTGTGTCTGTGTCTGTCTGTGTATGTGTCTGTGTAATTCATAATGATCAAAATGGCACCAGACTACCAGTGAAGAAAAAGAAAAAACGAACACAGCTGTAAGGACCTGCCCAAACACGGACTGAAAACACAGCTGATTTCTGTGTTTTGCCGCTAGAATGAATGCCTTGTTGAGATTCCCGCTTTCTGCTGAGTTTTCTAAGTCTGTGTGGGTGTGTGCTTGCTGGTGTGCATGCCTGTCCGAGTGCTTGACGGCCTTAGTGTGTGTGTGACCCGCAAGGGTACTTGCTTGCTTGGGAGGCCCGTAGGGCCGGTACTTACCTGTGGCCGTGACATTGAGGGTTGCAGTGAGGAAAACACTCAAGTGGCGGGAATAGGCCCGCAACACTTAAGAGCAGCGGGGAAAAACACTCAAGTAGCAGGTAGGCCGCTACCACACCAAGTAGCGGGCGGTAGATGTATCGGGTACTCGAGGCCGAGCAGAAGAAGACAAAAGTTTGCATTTTTAGAGGCCCAGTAGTTTCAGGCTAGGTCTAGGTGGGTACCAGTCCAAGTAGCCTGAGTCTAGGGCCTGTACGGGGGATATCATAGTCTGCAATGATGTTTCCCTCCAAAAGGGAGGAGGTATCAGATGCTTGGAGGCCGCGCGGCCTGGAATTCACCACCCAAGAGGCAAGTAGACGGCTATATCTCCAGGAGGAGCGAAGTGCTCCTCCTCATTTGCTGCGTGCAAGTTTGGAAGTCATGCTGCTGGAGCGCTGGAGGAGCAGCGCTAGTGTGCAGCGCTGTGTGGGGAAGAAGGGCGCCCAGCTCCCCACCTTGGCTATGGTGGAGGAGCTCGGGCAGGATGAGGAGGAAGAAGGGACTAGGAGAGGGGAGCGCCAGGGGTACTTACCTGGCTATGGTGGACGCCATCTTCATCTCCTTGGTGGGCGCTGCATCTGGAAGACCCCTGTTGGGGTAGAGCGTCATCAAGAAGCTTCGAGGCAGAGTCAGGCATGGTGGCCTGAGTAGGAGCAGCCAGCCATAGCTGCTTTATGTTGTCTTTTGCATGTCAGGGCAAGGCCCTAGTAGTCCGCCATAGCCTCGGCCTTCATGAAGAGGAAGGAGAAGGGCGGCCATGGCTATGGTGGACCTCATGCTGTGCCTGCAGTAGAAGAGGGATTCGGACATTGATTCTGGTTCGGCCATTCATCATAATTATTATTATTTATTGTTTGAATAAAGAGGGGAGGAGAAAAGGAGGAGGAGATTGGTTGGCGAGAGGAAGGGGAATTATCATTGGTCTTTGCTTGTGTACATCTTCTTCTTCTTCTTCTTCTTCTTCTTCTTCTTCTTCTTCTTTCCCTCTCTCTCCTCTCTAAGTTCATTCATTTCTTTTTGCAATTGGACTTCATTGTGCGTTCTCATGAATTTGTACTTCGAAATTGGCCAGGATTGTAACACAGCGCTCTTTCTTGATTCTATGGGTGGTGGTGCATCACCGTTCTTAGTTGGTGGAGTGATTTGTCTTTCAAAAACAGAAAAACGAACACAGCTGTCTTTGCACACACACAGCTGTCTGTCTGTGCGCTTGTCGCAGTCAGAAAACACAGCCTACCATCTTCACCCGAATAGTCTAGAGGCATCAGAGTATATTGAGTGTCGTCGCTACTGCTTTTCTTCCCTGGTCAGGGGGCACTCCCTCATAACAAAGAAAAGAAAAAGGACGGAAAAAAGGAAAATATAAAGAAGAAAAAAGGAAGAAAAAAATGAGTCTCTCACCACAATCGTATAATAGAGTAATTGGCGTCACGACTAGACTCATTAGAATCATTACTTTTTTTCTTCCTTCATGGGTTTTTCTCATATGACGTGTTATGTATAACAAATTAACAATCCAATTTTGTTGCAGGCGTGATGCATTCACACTGGACATAATGGCAGTGCCTCAAGGCTCTGGATCTGGCTTCATTTGGGATAAAAAGGGACACATTGTAACGAATTACCATGTCATCCGTGGTGCATCTGATCTAAGGTAAGATGCTAACGGAGTACCGCCACTCTTCTTTGTGGACTCTCTCCCTCATTCCCAGTTATTTCCTCTTTCTCACCTTGCCTGCGGTCTTACCCTGAACACAACGCACCCTTTTTTTTTTTTTTCGTTTTTTAGCAGAGGGGGCCGGGATTACAAACAGAGGTGATTCAAGCATCCTCCACTAGTAGAACCCCTTCGCCCTCGGCTCCTGTCTATTGGTGGGGAGCAGCACCTGCTGGAAACCGGGTCCAGCGTCCCATCACATCATCAAAGTCACAACTCACCCTGATCATGAATGAATGTATACAGGTGTTCTTTCCGGTCCTATACAGTCATAATGAGGGTGTATTACCCTCAGGGGAGGACGTTCATAACTACACGAGATCACTCATTTTCTCTTCTTCAGAATCTCTCTCTCTCTCTCTCTCTCTCTCTCTCTCTCTCTCTCTCTCTCTCTCTCTC
>BFEA01000060.1:3514992-3528319 GCA_003427395.1 Chara braunii
AAAAAAAAAAAAAAAAAAAAAAAAAAACAAATCCAAAAAAATCTGAAAAGAAACTATGTTGTGTAGAATTGCAATACAAACAACTTTTGGCTGAGGGTCATATCAGAATTCCTCACAGAACTAAAGATAAAAAACAAAATAACCATATCACACTAAGGCACCCCCCTTTAAACCCCTTTAGCCCCTTCAAAATTCATTTACACTCCCCTTTCCCCCCCTTGACAGCCAACACTCAAAAAAAGAAAAGAGCCCGGATTTGGGCTCCTCTCGGAGAGCGCGGAAAAACCCTACCACAATTTTTTTTTTATTTTTTTTTTGCCATGACCGGGTCACCCTAAAGTAAAACAAAATTCTGCCCGGAAGACCGGCCGGTCCGGACCGGCCGGTCATGAAAATCTTCCTAGAGTAAAACAAAATTCTGCTGAGTCGTGCTGTCTAAGGTGGTTAGCACTGTGCATTTTTCTGTTCTTGGCTCTAGATCGGCCCAAGTGCTGAGCACTGTGACATTTAAAAAGAACAGTGGTTCCAGTTGGAACCAATGTGCAGAGCACTGTGCATTTCTGTCATTGGCTCCAGATCGACCTCTGCTGGCATTGGACCTGAGATTGGACCAGGATCTGACCAGGATCTGACCAGGATCTGACCAGGATTGGACCAGGATCTGACCAGGATCTGACCAGGATTAGACCAGGATTAGACTCGGATTAGACCATGGTTTGGCCAGGATTGTTAAAAGGATGATCGGAATGTGATTGGGGTATGCCCGGAGCATGATTGAACATGTTGAAGAATGTTGATGAGAGACGAAGACCCAACTTGGAAGCATGAACCGACTGATGAAAAGCACAAGAGACAGGGCCAGAGGTACTGCTGATCCAATGACATCTGTTGGAAGTAGAGACTGCAACTCATCAAATATATATGACATGGATGTTAAATGAAGATGAAGACCTTGTTGAAGTTGTTGCTATATTATAGTGCTGTTTATGGTGATGGTGACTTACTACTGCCCCTCTCTCTCTCTCCCTCCACTGTATACCTTCTCCCACCTTTAGGTCTTCTCTTGCTCTGTCATGCTTGCTCACGACTTCTCTTCCAGTGTGTTGACTGAACTGTAATTTGATTAAAAAAAAAAAACAAAACAGAATACAACCGTTAAAATTACAGTTCAATTAACTTCATATAATTTTGACTCAGCTTTTTTTTTTTTCATTACTTTACTGAGGTGACGTCAACAGAAAAGACTTCATAGCATGCCAGCGCAGTTGCCACTTTATAATTTTGCCATACGGCCCGCTTTGTCTAAAGGTTTTCTTCTGCTGTCTATCTGATTGGCTCCCTTGTTATTTCAGATAGATACGGCCATTCTTGTGCTAAAGAGTACGGTACAGTCTATCTGACACGTTGGTGTGGTCATCTTTTTGCCTCTTGGTTGATTCATACTTGAGATTCGGTGCAGTTTGGACTGGATCACACACTCACAACCGGAGTTATCAGGTGAGCAGGACTTCTTTCGCATACTCCTCTTCATCTTCCATCTTCCATCTTCCATCTTCCATCTTCCATCTTCCATCTCCCATCTTCCCTGTTCTTTCTTGCATGCATCTTTGCTCTTCTTTCTTGCATCTATCTTTTTCCTTTATTCCTTGTTTTTGTTACAAAAAAATTGGACCATTTCTCGATTTATGCGAGTCCTCCCTGCGCAGGGACCATGGTAATCGTCTCTGTATTGTTCCAATGGTAACGGATGCCGTGAAGGACTGCATCTATCTTTCCTCTTTTCTCTTGCATCCATCTTGCCTTTTCTTTCTTCCACCCATCTTCCCCTCTTCGTTTGTGCATACGTCTGATCTCGTCCGCCGTTGGTTCATGCACTACCATCTTCTTCTTCTTCTTCTTCTTCTTCTTCTTCTTCTTCTTCTTCTTCTTCTTCTTCTTCTTCTTCTTCTTTTTATTTTTTATTTTTAACAATAACAGAACCTTATGGTCCTGGCTCCTTTCCATTCTGGGGAGCATCAGTCCGGTACCTTTTTTTTTTTTTTTTTAAAGAACACCACATTATGTACTCGTTCAAATAAGGGGAGAGGCCGGCCACCTCACATAGAGACCGGTTCTGGGAGCATTACCCAGTTTCGCTTTGTAGTGAACCAATTCCTCCTACCTATCCTACTGCCAGCTGGAGTAGCCTCAACGAGAGAAGAAGGAAGAAAAGAACCACAGAGTAGCTCGCTCAGAGTATCTTACCATTCCACCTCTGTGAACTATTCCCCGTAGCCCAGTCCTTCCCTCACTATCTATACCAGTACCGATTTTGCAGCAAGCCCATAACCAACACCAAGACTGCGGTCCTGGGCCCCGCTAACCAACAACTCCCATTCCCCCCGGGCAATATAACACAAACCACCAACTTAAAGAACCCAAACAATACGACCCCATATACCATAAGCACTAGACGCTCACCTCCTAGGTCCCACTCCCAACTCCATCAGAACAACCAACCTGGCTATCTCGGTGGGGAATGGGCCGCAGGAGGCCAATAGAGTCTGCAGTTAAATGCTGGGACTGGGAGTGGTAGTCAGATAGAACTGAGGCGAGGTAGCCTCGGGAGGGCCGACATAGGCTTTTATTTGTAGGAGGGTTTAGCAGTCGTAGCACCTGCCGGGGTCGATTGCTGAGGTTACTTGTTTGTTTCTTGGCTTGTTTGTTGGACTGTCTGTTCTGGAGCATCAGTCCGGTTCCTATTCCCCCGGCAAGTCAGAATAAACGTTACAATCATGACACTCCACGCTTCCCTCCCATCTGGCCGAAGGACCCCTGAGCAGCATTGATTACTCCATCTTAGTGGAGGATTGACTGTCAGCTTGTCATGCCTCTCTCTTCCCTCTCAGATCCGCTGCCCGAATCTGCCAGATATGGCTATAGTATCTAGAAAGAGCACGTTCTCTAACCTCTCCGACCCTTCTGCCCCTTCAGCATTATGGCCTTCCTAACTTTCCTAACCTTACAGTCCTTACCTTACCTTTCTGAGCCGCATCGATTACTCCATCGAATGCAATTCATTCGCCCTCATCATGACTGTACCAGACCGGAAACATAACATGTATACATTCATGATCAAGAAGACTTGCGTTTGGGATGGTAGTTCGATGATTGCCTTCATGGGGAGACTGGACTTCAACAGAGGCAAAGGATAAGACATCAGCACGCTGAGAAGAAGGGACAAGGGAGGAGAAACACCTGTGGAGATCTCACTCTGCTGATAACAACTGTGCTGTGCCAGAGGCTACTTTCAATAGCATGATGACATTGTGGGCGAGAGGCTACTTGCAATGTCTTTTCACAATAGCATCTCGTAGTAGCTATTGAGAGAAGGCATTACTGAGTTTGCATAGCTTCGTACTACCTTGCAGTAGATGTCAAATGAGGATCAGAGGACCTTAATTTAATACCTTATGCTATACTCAACGTTACGTCATGATCTCTCCATGCTGGGGCAACTCCCTGCTGATACCACTGCTTTTGTAAATGTTTCTTCACTTTGAGGTAACCATGTGTGGTCCAGGAATACTCATCTTTAACCAGCATACTCAAATAACTATTTTAGGTAACTATTTTAGGAAGTTCCAATTATAGGTCCCATCATCCCATGTCAGTTGATTGCTGTCGAGATATTACATCCACGGTCACTTGGGGGGGCCAGTCCTTTTTTTTTTTTTTTTTTTTTTTGTTGGGGGCGGGGGCAGTCGATTTCAACTTTCAAATCAAACAAAATCATTAAAAGTGATTAAAATTATACTAACATAGCTACCAGTGGTCAGTGCGATGTCAGATATGCAGTTGTCTGTGAGTGGGCATGCCTGGTCGATACACCCTTGTGTGTCGGATAACTTTTTACTCATGTTTCTATCTGAAACCCTGAGCATGTAAGGCAAACACACATGCGAAGAGTGCCTGGTCGGCTGAACACGTCCGTGAACACCCAAACGAGGCCCACACCCATGCCTGCAAAGCTGGGGGGCTTGCAACATTCTTTAGACGCAAAATAGGAAAGAGGGGGGCGGGGGGGGGGGGTCTCGAGATGCTTTGCACCAAAAAGAAGGGGAGGGTGAAGGGGAGTGTCGTGGGTCTCAACTTCTCAAGGTAGGTGCTTTATACGGAATGGGTGGGAAAAGGGAAATCGTTAATGTCAAGGTGTATCTACCAAGCACACGCTGTGTGTGTTTGTATGGATGGGAGAGAGAGAGAGAGAGAGAGAGAGAGAGAGAGAGAGAGAGAGANCTCTCTCTCTCTCTCTCTCTCTCTCTCTCTCTCTCTCTCGCGCGCGCGCGCGCGCGCGCGCGCGCTCTGTGTGTGTGTGTGTGTGTGTGTGTGTGTGTGTGTGTGTGTGTGCGTGCATTGGTACCTGTTGTAAGTTGCTGGGCTGCAATTGCCTCCGAACCGATTGGCAATCAGTACACCGAGGAGGTGATCCGAGTATGACAAACTGCCATATTTACAGTACGTAGGTTTCTTTCACCAACAGACTTCTGTCCAAATCATTATCACATGACAAGGGAAATAAGATAATGAGTGAAACAGGTCAAGCAGGCACAGACTGCCAAGAGGAAAACAATGCTGTAGTTCATTGGCAGCACAGCAAAGACGTCTTGGCATGTTGAGTGAGTCCTGGTCGAAATCTGGCCAGATGTTGCCCAGCAAACTTGAAAGAAAGGAGAGTGGCCTAGGCCCCTTTTTTTTTGCCTGGGCGGTGGCCAGCGACCTCAACTACAGCGCCACACACCTCACCAGATTGTGGGAAACTTCAATATAGTATTCGCTCAGGTCTCACACGGCGGTGCAGCACCCGACGGACCTGCATGGCCCAGGCACCCGGGGCATCTAGCGCCTGGATACATGAACATCCTGCACAGTTAGATATAATGATTTATTGAATTTTATTATTTTTTATTCCAACAGAAAATTTCAGAATCCATCTCTTTATTGATTCTCCGTTCAACCCAAATACCCAAATACAGAGTAAGTTAAGAGATCGAGTACATACTAAATCTTCACAAAATCTATAGAATGTTAGAAGGTAGTTTACAACTTTACGCGACCATGAAGCAGGACTGAGTAGGAGTGCAGAGAGTGGCCTTAAACATATTGATTGGGGTTGTGCAGGAGGCAACACACCAAAGCCGAAGTGCAATCAGACTCGTCTTCTCCTCAATCTGCACGCATGCAAACAGATAGCAAATGACTCTGGCGCTGGGAGCCCACATGATTCAGATACAAGCTCACTTCAAGATAGCTATGGCGATTGAAAGCCTTTACTTCACACACCAACTCAATGTTTACATCAACTGTTCGCACACACTTGACTCCGGATCTCCCTGAATATTCCACACACACTCACTCTGTACTACACACACACGCACTCCCACACTGAAACACTAACTCTATCCTATGGTGGCTATGGCAGCTCGCCACTACTGACTATGGACACTCTATCTTCTTCCTTATCCCACTTCGACTTCGGGCATCTGTAGACCACCTCGCACAAGACGCCAAGGCAGCGCTTTCGCATGGCTCACGCAGAAAATGAATGAATGGCTGGACGCTGCCTCTTGATTTATACTTATGTTGGCTGCTGGTCTGCTCCTTTCCACCGCGCCCATGGTACACACAGTCCCACATGGTATTTGCTGACTGAACAGGGTGCGACTGGGACTGGTACCGCTGACTAGGCTTGGTTAGTCTACCCACTTGCCCACTTGCCCACTTGCCAACGGACTGCTTCTAAGACTCTCGAAGGGGCAGTCCTGGAAAGCTCTAGACCTTTACTTACATTTTCGGTACTGTAGCAGCTACGACTGAGGTTGACCTTTCGGACCTACAGCAGCTACTACCAACTCAGACGTCGACTCCTACTCTACAGGAAAGCAGTTCAAATCCTACTCAGTCCTCAAATCTACGACAGCCTTCTACAGGCAACTCTAGGGGCTGGTCACGGGTTCAAACAGAGAGAAGGTTAACAACAGTCGTATATTTCATCACCACTTCAGGACACCCTTCACCACTTCAGGATGCAGCCTGCCTAAACAGGTGGTTTTCAGGGTCTTCGGACCTTTCACCACTTCAGGACCATTCAGGTCTGAAAATCCTGAATGGTCCTGAAGTGGTGAAAACTCCGAAGACTGTGAAAACCACCTGTTTAGGCAGGCTGCATCCTAAAGTGGTGAAGGGTGGTTTTCATGGTCTTCGGACCTTTCACCACTTCAGGACCATTCAGGATTTTCATACTGCCCAAAACTCTCACTTGACCACTTCAAGACACCCTTCACCACTTCAGGATGCAGCCTGCCTAAACAGGTGGTTTTCAGGGTCTTCGGACCTTTCACCACTTCAGGACCATTCATGATTTTCAGACTGCCCAAAACTCTCACTTCAGAATTTTCATTCCTGAATTTTCAGCTACCCGATAACCGCTTGTGTTCAAACACTGGTGGGGCAAACCCGACCCCGATCCCAATTCCAATACTTCCGAATGAACTCTGTAGACGCTCGCCAAACGGAAGACCATCAGCGCCCCTCCAAAATAAAACTTCCCACTGTGTATTGCTTTGTAAATTGTAATACGTTTGTAAATTGTATTAAGTTTGTAAATTGTACTAAGTTTGTAAAATGTATAAGTAAGTTTGTAAAATGTATACTCAGTATAATCAATCTTCAGCAGGACTGATCGTACCTTGAAATCTGTAGTTGGTGACTGAATGCTACACGGTGTTAAAGACAGCGAAGGTTGGGGGTTGGAGGGGGGAGGGGGAGCGGATGAGAGGACCAGTAGGTGGCAGGGAGGGTATTGCAATATGATTTGCAGTTTTGCATCTATTGGGGATTAACCTACACTCCCTCCCATTCTGCTTCCTTGCACCCCTGCGTCGACCTGTCGTTCATCTGTTCATGGATCAGCAACAAGGTCCACATTAGGGTTGTCCAGGACCTGTCTCTTATACACATCTAGATGTGTATAAGAGACAGGTTGGAGTGTGATGTGGAGGAGGGTGGGAGTCGGGATGGGAACCGTGACAAAGAGATTGGAGAGAGATATCACAGAGATATTGGAGAGGTGGAGGAAATGATAGACTGGATTATGGGAGGAAAACGGGTGAGGCATGCGGGAGAGATGGGGGAGATAGGCGGTGACAGATCGGATGGATGGGAGGGATGGGGAAGTCAGAAAGTGATGGGGGATTGGGAGAGAGGTGGGAGGATGTGGAGATGGGAGCTGTGACAAAGAGATTGGAGAGAGATATCACAGAGATATTGGAGAGGCGGGGGAAATGATAGACTGGATTATGGGAGGAAAACGGGTGAGGCATGCGGGAGAGATGGGGGAGATAGGCGGTGATGGATCGGATGGATGGGATGGATGGGGAAGTCAGAAAGTGATGGGGGGTTGGGAGAGAGATGGGAGGATGTAGTTGTCTGATTCTTGTCCATTTCAGTTCGTGCACGTTTCTGTCAAAATGTCACAACATGACAGTCATGTCCTATGGCAATGCTAACTAACGTCTGGGTCCGGTTCTGGGATAGCAATATGCCGTTAATTAGGATGGCTGCTCTTTGGATAAGCTGGATGCACTGTCTGCTGTGATTCCAGTTGTTTCAGGATTCACTTTCTCCTCGTATTCTACCCTGATTCTTTCGTTTGGCCATCATTTGGCGAGGATCTGGTAGCTGACTGTGTAACTTCTTTCCAACCAACTCTTTGAAGATGCCTTGATGATTGATTGCCCTCCCTCATGCTCAAGGATGCCTAGATGATTGATTGCCCTCCCTCCCTCATGCTCGAAGATGCCGAGATGATTGATTGCCCTCCGTCATGCTCTGGCCATGGGTTTTGACGACGACTCTTCTTTCTCTTCTGCAGGACTTTGGTTGGCTGCAAAGCGTGAAGTCCACCTTGCATTGACACTCTCCTCAGTATTGATCTCTTGGTCCCAGGGGCCTTGTTGGCTGCTCTCACATGGGATTTGATCCGTGCACTTGTTCCAGGTCCGTTCCACTGTTCTTCTTTCACCTTGCAATCATATTGCCTGGTCTTGTGTCTCTTCTGCGACCATGTATCTCTGACTGGTCGGTTGCATTCCCACTTCCTCCTATCAATTCTATGAATCCATATGCTCCCACTACTTTCCTAACTGTGTGATCCATATGGATGCGGAGCATTGTGGCGTCGGTGCGCACAATCAGTGAAGGGAAGTAGCGGGACTCGAACGTTTCATATGCAGATTGGTACTCTATGATTTGGGTATTCTACGATTCTAGCATTCTGTGATTCTAGTATTCTACCCTTCATATGCAGAGTCTCTAGATCCTGTTACAACATATGACGGAGTCCCTGCTACAACGTGTCTTCCTATTGGGCGACCTGTGTGATCCGCCCCTTGTGAACTCTCCTTGTCTCTATACTCCAGTGCAATTGGACGCTTCTGGCTGCTTTGCTGTAAATCAGGTCAGGTAAAATACATTCCAATTGGGAAGAATACTAGAATCACAGAATGCTAGAATACTAGAATCACAGAATGCTAGAATCGTAGAATACCAAAGTGATCAGAATCGTAGAATACCAAAATGATCAGAATCGTAAGAATACCAGAATCGCTAGACTGACTTTGAATGACAGCTAATTGTGCTCTAGAGAGTGACAGTTCGAACCTCTCTACTACCATCTTCACCCGAATAGAACGCCCAGTTATTATAGCTGTATCTGGACTGACAAGTGCACCAAATACGGCTATAATGACCGTGCGTTCTATTCTGGTGAAGACGGGTAGTCTCTAGTAAGTAGCAGCGAACCTCTCTATGTTTCGATGAATGTATTTATGCAATACTATGCATGAAAGAAGGATTGCAAATCTTTCAGACATGCAGCTCCAGGTGTCGCTGGCAACTTGACAATCTTTTTGTATTCTTCGGCAACATTAGGGTTCTGATTGAAAGGTAGCAAATCTTTCGACGAATGTATGCAATACTATGGATGAAAGAAGGATAGCAAATCTTTCAGACATGGTTATCCGAAAAGTGACAGACGCATGATCGCAATGACCACAGACGCATGATGGTAATGACCATTCATGTGGTGTGGTACAACGATGATATGATGATGATGATGATGATGATGATGAAGATGAAGATGAAGATGAAGATGAAGATGACCATAATATGATGACAAGGATGAAAATGAAGATGGTGTTGAGGATGGTGTCAAGCATGGTGTTTTCAAAATAATGCACCGTCTGTGAAAGATAACATACATAATACATATGTTTCACAGACACATGATGGGGATGACCATTTGCGAGTGGTACAAGGATGAATATCAAGATGATGATGATGATGAAGATGACCAGAAAGATGATGCCAAGGATGAAAATGAAGATGGTGTTGAGGATGGTGTCAAGCATGTGATAGTGAGGATGCTGACGGGGATATCAATCAAGATAAGGATGACAGAAAGTATTCACGGTCGAGGATGATGACGGCAAGGATGAGCAAAGGGATGATGATGGTAAGGATGGTGATTAGGATATGTGAAGGATGGGGAGAAGATGGAGATTAGTGGGGGATATGGTAGGATTATTTTGGCAACGATACAGATGAGGAAGGGTAATAAATACTAATAATGATTGACCATGAGCTATGGCCCTTGTCGGAGAACTCCTGCCAGATTGAGTATCGATGCGAGCAATATCGTCACAAACAGAACTGCCCGGTAAACCGTAGGCAGAGAGAGAGAAGAGGACAACAAACGAGGGGCTGTGACAAACTGTTTCGTCGGATATATATATTGTCACATAACTATGAACTAATATATAGGTTACCAGAGTGGCCCGGGGCAACTTGCCTGGCGAGGCCAAAAATAGCTAAAATAAAAATATATTTTTATTTTTTTCTTAAATTTGGTAGAGAATCTCGATGTGACACTGAGGCAAAAGTTGTTCAGTGTATTTTTCTGCATCACATAGTTTTCTTTGAAAAATTCCCGCCCTACCGCAGCGTAGTGCATAGACGGATTTAAAATAATTAAATAATTAATCGATGGCTAAATCAGAGTATATATATATATATATATATATATATATATATTCACAGCCCCTCATTTGTTGTCCTCTTCTCCCTCTCTGCCTACGGTTTACCGGGCAGTTCTATTTGACGATATATATATATCGTCACAAACAGAACTGCCCGGTAAACCGTAGGCAGAGAGAGAGAAGATATATATATATCGTCACAAATAGAACTGCCCGGTAAACCGTAGGCAGAGAGAGAGAAGAGGACAACAAACGAGGTNGCAAGGAAAATGAGAGATATCGAGATGACAGAATCCAGATAGCACAATCACATTGAAAGCAAGAAAGTCCCACAGTGTCCAGAAAGCAGCATTGCACCAATATTACACCAATGGAGAATCGAAACACTGAAACCGAATGTCAATGAGAGCTTACTCTCGTCCCCACCAGATACGTATCCAGGCCCTCTCTCCCTACTTGGCGCTCGGCGCCCAGGCTACTCCCTACACAGCTACTTCCTGCCTACGAATTGACAATGCAACTGTTGACGTCAGCAACCACCGAAGTACTTGAAGATGTCGACCAATGCAGACCATCGCCAATACCAGGTATGCGCCCTCACATCATCATCCTCATCTCTCCCACTCTCTCCCTGTCCTTGTCTTCCTCCCACATCTTCTCCCTCATGCACGAAGACCACCACCACCTCCACTGGCTGTCCAAGCCAAGCCCTGGCTATGTAGGGCTGGCTATGGCGTTGCCCTCAGCAGCGCCCTTTTCTTCCCGCGCCTGCGCCCACTGCCTGGCAACTAGCGCTACCGCACAGCGCACAGCCCGCGAGCGCATGCTCAAGCAGCGCTGCTGCATGCACTGCCTAGTGCCCGAATGCCTCCACCAGTGGCGAGCCCTTTCCTTTATGGAAAGTGCTTGCCCAGTTTGCTGTCTGGCTGGGCCTCGTGTGTTTCCAGTAGCTTCCGATCGAGCCAAAGTGTCTGCGCCTAGGCCCATTCAGGCAGTGGCCGGGACCGAATTGGTTAGGCATGCCCAACCACCCAGGAGTAAACGTGAGGCTCTCCCTGCTTTGCCTGTGCTGCTGGAAGAGCCTAGAAGGCTCATGAATTATTTCTGATTCTCACGAGTATGGAGGATGTAACCAACTGGCGCATGGCAACTGTCTGGCGCCCACCAAACTTTGCCAAAATTGAGGAACTCAGGCCATATTGAAATTCAGGGGCCCGCCTTCACTTAGGGTGGGCTTATGCTTGCTGAAAGGGCCCTACAGGGGCATGCATGCTGAGGAGCAAACTCGTAGCAAGGCCTCGTCGGAGATCCATGCCCACATAGGGGTTCCAACAGGCTCTGCCTGGGCCCCTCAGCCTGGTCTCATAGGCCTATAAACAGGCATTGGCACATATTTGCAGGCCCGCCTTCACTTAGGGTGGGCATGACACCTTTCAGACACTGCCGAGGATCTAAATCCTCGCACACTATGCTTCTCTCAAATCTTTCATCATCTTTCAAAAAAAAATCTTTCAATTCACCTTTCACTACCTACCTACCTACCGCTACTCCTAAGGCTTATACAGGGGACCCCTGCGAACATATCTTTGTCGTCTCCCTCCATCCATCAGAGGGGATGTATGGCTCTCGTTCTCATTCCGCGTCTCTTTTTTTTTTTTTTTGACAGAAAAATAGAGCTTTCTTGTCAGCATATGGGGGGCAGTTGTATTTTTTTACTACCCTATTTTCTACTTTCAATACATCTCATACTAGCTACCTACCCATATCTATGTCATCTGAACCGGAGCCTCTTATGGACCACAGACCGTATGTGGAAGACCGGGGCAAACAGATAACACGGGGAACTGCTTACCACTACCCAAACATATCTATTGGCTAATAGCCTAATACTAAGCTACCTTTATAGTTATGGGTTGAGCCTATCCCCTCGGGGTTGAGTCTACTCTGCTCTGTGCGGGGGGGGAGCAGTACCCAAGCTCCTAACCCCTACCGTCTTCACCCGAATAGAATGTCCCGTTTTTATCATTGCACCTGGACCGCCAGGTGCACCAAATACCGCTATAATGACCGGGCGTTCTATTCGGGTGAAGACGGTAGTGCGGTTGCAGAGTCATACTAGGGTGGGGCAAACTGTGTCTATCGCAGGTGTCCTCATCTCATCCTACGCTGCCCTATCATTTTTTGCGATGATTTCAGTGCCAAACCCCATAGCCACAAGGTAGGTCCCTTTTCTGGGGGTGCTTCTGTACTCTCTCCTCTTTGAGCCAGCACGGCCTCACCTCAGTATCTGAGACTGGAATGACCCACCATTCTTCCTTCCAATTGGTCGGTAAACCATCCATCTAGTCGTGCCACCCCCCCACCCCCCCTTGTCGTGGTTCATGGTCCGTGCACAATTGTTCCTCCAGCGCACGCTACAGACCATTAATCTGGTCCTCGCAAGCTCTACGGCTGCCCTGGCCATGCCACCAGTGTTTTTGCTGCTTGGTGTGCAATGTACATTCGTTGAATCTGGTCCTGGCAAGCTCCAGATGGTCCCCGCACAACCCACCACTCTTCCTGCTGCTTGGTCTACTGATCAGCAATGTGGTCCGAGCAAGCCCACCACCATAGTTCTCTGTGGCTTGTCTGTCGAAAATCCATCTGGTCTGGCAAGCTCCGGACAATTGACGGCTACCCACATTGTTCCTACTGGTTCGTATATCGGGTCCTAGCAAAACTCCAGATGTTCCTGCGGCTTGGTTTACAAACCAGCAATCTTGTCCTTCCAAGCTCGGAGCGCCGTGGGCGGTTCAACCGATCGTCCATTGTTTCCTGTGGCTGGTTCAGCTTGAGCAAGTTCCAGGGGGCTTCGGTGTCCATCTGGTTCTGGTGACCTTCAGACAATGCGATGCAACCCATCATTGTTCCTGCTTGCTGCTTGGGGCTTGGTTTACAGGCTATCAACAATCTGTTCCTGGCAAGCTCCAGACGATCCTGGTCGACCCACCATTGTTGTTCCTGTGGTGCGGTTTGCACACAGATCATCAGTCTGGTGCTTGGTAAATATCTACAGCACCGAAGATGCATCCTCGTGATGTTCGTCTTAGCCCCAATTGAGCGGTGAAGGTTGTTCCTGAGGCTTTTTTTTTTTTTTTTTTTTTTTTTTTTTTTTTTCCTCAATTGACCGGTGAAGGTTGCTCCTGACAATGTTGGCAGCAGTGGATAGGTGGTCCAAAAATATAAAAAATAATAATAATAATAAAAATAAA
>BFEA01000060.1:3540345-3555716 GCA_003427395.1 Chara braunii
ATCGGTAAAATTTGTTGTTTCAAAATCAATAGAAGGAGATTCCAGTCCCAATCTGAAACTGCACCCCTATTTTCTCAAAATCCTTGCCACACCTGCGTTTTCTTACACTTTTCCAGCCTGTACATCCCACTCGACCGGAAAAGCAGCATAGAGCATCGCTGCCCATCACAGCGTAATAGACCCAATGGACAGCACGCTTGTGCTCTTGAGTCTCTAATGGAGGTCCATGCTACCCTGTCGAGAGATCAATGAAAAGCAACACTTCACCTGAGGAATTAGTACTTATCATTAACTACAGGATGTGTTTTCAACGTCATGATGATTACAAGCACCAGTGTGTTTGTTACCCTTTTGTCCTCCATGCTACCCTGTAGATTGCAAGGCTGTCCTCGTGATCTTCCTTCCGGGGGAGACGCACATCACTGCGCAGTGGCTACCCCCACATACTTGCAGCACTCCCAGTACCAGTACTGCACAGCTCATTTTATGTGCTCCGCCCATCTGAAAGGGTGTGCACTTGAATCTCCATTGGGCCAACTTGGCTTGAGCTGTCTCTCCTTTTTCTTTTTTTCTTTTTTTCTTTTTTCTCCATACAAGACTGAGGCTCCAATCTATTCGTGGGGAGCATCACGTGCCGAGAACTGGGCTCAGCGTCCCTTTTTTTTTTTTTTTTTTTTTTTGCTCCGCCGATGGCTCCAAACTAATTACACAGGTGAAAGTTTGAGACAAACATGAGCATGAGAGAAACAGAGAAAACGTAAGGGGATTCAGGAATTAATGGAAAGATTCACAAAGGTCTCCGATATGACAATGAATTGGGGGAGCAAGACACAAGGGTGGTGGATACACTACCGGGGGGGGCGCCCCCCAGACTCGCCACAAGTCGCATAGAGGCCACTAGAAGCTCCGCTGAGAATCCTAGGGGTATCCATGACAGCAGCGGGATGCCCACCAACTAATGACGAATGGATAAGCACTCCCGCCCTGCAAAAACTTTGTAACTGGAAAAATAGGCATACCTCTCTCTTCGGCCGAGCGCTGGTTATCAATAACGTCGCTTTTGCAGCCTTGTGGTGCAAGTTGGTGCTCTGGCCGTTGAATAAGGGAGCATTGAGGAGGCTTAGGAGAAAGGCAATGGCTTTCCTGCGGAGGGGGGATGGTGAGAACAGTAAGGCCAACAGCAGGGTAGCGTGGGACTCAATTATCCAGCCCAAAGCTCGGGGGGGTGTGGGGATCATATATCCGACTGCAATGGGTGAAAAGATTGATCTTCACACTCACAGCCTGTGGTGCATAATGGCCCTAGAGCACCTGGCTCGCCTGGCTCCAGCCGCCCCGCGAGGGGTACATCCATTGACCTGGCTGGAGGACCGTTCTTGGACGATCCCATGCAAAATCTCATTGAAAGAGGCCGAATGGGAAGGGGAGGACTAGCTGAGGGACACCTTTTGGCCATCTTTGTTGATTATGTGGAGGCGGCTTCCGCTCCCTGACAGAACCCCCCCGGACCGTTGGGAAGAGGTATATCGGCAGCCTTTGTTCGGCAAGGGATGGTTGACTAATCAAAAGGGTTGTATCAAGTCGAGCTCGGCCTCGCCATGGAAAAGTTGGGTCAAACGTGGAGTGCTCAGAATAGGGGATCTTTAGGATCAGGAGAGACGCGATTGGAAAACAGCAAACCAACTACGGGAAACTTTGTGTCATTGCCACTATATGGGGAAACACTTGGACAATCTGATTGAGACCGTTCCACTAGCATGGTATCGAATCCTCAAGCAAGGGCCCTCCTTAAAAGAAGGAGATTGGGTAGCGACCAAGGAAGTACCGCAACATATTGGTCAGGTTCATATGGTAGACCCTCAAATGGTCCTGGTGGAGCATTATGCGAGCACACGAATAGGGACACTAAAAGGAAGCAGAGCCCCCTTCGAATGGGTAGAAAAAAACTTAGTTTATCAGATCCGGGTCATGGAAGGGAGGGGAGAAGGTGGGTTATCAACCGCAATGGGCCGTTCAGGAATTGACCCTGGACCCAGTGGAATGGACCTGGTCGCTCCCCTAGGGAAAGGGGGAGGATGCAGCAGGCCATATAACCCTCTACCGGTTGTCCGTCAAATCCACTTACAGGATGCTCAGGCCCAAGAGGAATTTAAGGGATATGGTTATAGATCGCTGGGCAAATCAGTTAAATGTGGACCGCTCCCTCTTTTTTTTTTTTTTTTTTTGAGAACAAGGCTCCAATCTATTCGTGGGGAGCAGCACGTGTTGGGACCCGGCCTAAACGTCCCATATAGAAATTTGCATATAATTTTGAAGATTGAGATACCGGGGCCATTATCCGGCTTTGGCTCATAAAAAACGAAGCTACTTGGAGAATGACTACGACAAACTTCAGAATATGAACAAAATTCAGAAAACTACTCAGAACCCCCCCCCATCCATCCACTTTACCTCACTCCAGCAAGACTTGCTGCAGCAGAGTCACCATCTCTGTTGCTGCTATGCCCTATTCCCATCCTACCAGCTAGCCTCCTCATTAGTAGGACGCGTGATATCCCACCATCTCCTTCCCCACTCCCCCTCGTTTTTTTTTGGCTCAAAAAGTTGGAGCTACTTAGGAAATGACTACAACAGGCTTCAAGAATCAGCAGGATTCAACATCCGACTCGAAACCCACCCCCCCATCAATCCTTTGTTCCTCACTCCGGCAAGGCTTACTGCAACAGAGCCACCATCTCTACTGCTGTTATACCCTATTCCAATCCTATCAGCTAGCCCCCTCACTAGTAGGACGCATGATAACCCACCGTCTCCTTCTCCCACTCACCTCGTTTCTTTTTTAGAATAGACCGTCGGGGTCCTCAAAGAAAATCCAAAAATCTCGACCTCCCTAATAAACCTTTCCAGAGTTCCTTAAAGTTGCCTTACTCCCTGCCGAGCTCTTCCAGGCCTCACACCCCCACTTCCTGCTGGGTTACAGGGCAACACAACTCGCCCCAGCTCCGGCCAACGTCATCCCAACAGCAAACCTTGGTTGTCCCTTGAGATGCCCACCCCAAAGCATCCCCAGATCTCTCTACCAGGCCTCACGCTCCTACGTCAATAGGTTAGAGGGCAATACCCCAGCACCGGCCAACGTCGTTCTGACATCGAACAGCCGCAGATCACTGAGTATAACAACTTTAAAGCAGCCTGGGAGAAGTTGATAGAAGCCCCAGAATCCTAAACAATCTCAAGTTCCCCTTCACGGCCAAACAGGATAAAATTCAAAAAAAAGGGGGGTCAAAACTAAAAAGTAATACCAACTATCCTAAAATCCCCCTCTCAACAAGCGGACCGTCGGTCCCGGCTTTCAGACCTCGTACCAGAACTCAGCTGGTCTCATACCCCCCTCTGCTAGGGTAACAGGGCACCACAACCCATCCCAGTACCGACCAACCTAGTTCTGACGAACAGGAAGTGCCTTCCTCCCTCGACAATTCTTTTAGCGGCAAACCCCTAAACAGGGTACATGGTCCACACCTCCTCGCTTCATCGGCTCTTCAAGCAACTCGGCCGCATGTGATTGACAACCATTCAACCAACCAAATAGACTGAACGATGATGATAATAGGACCGGAGCTAGGATTGTCGTCGCAGCATACCAAACCACGTCGCGAGATTAAGCCGCTGAGCCCGCCAGCCGCCCCTCGCATGTAGCCCGAAGAGATGAGGGGGAGTCCACGTTGCGGATGCCATCCTTCCCCTTCTTCCTAGTAGCCCTCTCCCTCCAGCCCGTGAAACCCTTACCTCCCCTATTCTCCCACCCATCGTATTCCTCCTCTCCACTAAGCCCTTGATGTGAGATGCACTGCCCAACGACGTCCAGACACACCCTCTCCCATCACCTCCTCACTTCAATCTTTGTCGTCGCAGCGCTCCTGCCACTCCTCGTTCCTGCTCTTTTCGCAAGACCCGCTCTCGTGTCCGCCCGCCTCCTCCTCGCGTCAATCTTGTTGTCGCAGCGCTCCCGCCACTCCTCGTTCCTGCTCTCTCCGCGAGGCCCGTCGTCGCGTCCAAACGCTGAGCGGCGGAGCTCCTGATGTCGATCTTTTGTTTTTTTTGGGGGGGGGGTGGACAAAAACTCCAATCTATTCGTGGGGAGCAACACGTGCTGGGAACCGGGCCCAGCGTCCCATGTAAAATTTATACGAAACATTTTAAAATGTCAGGGCCATTACCTGGCTTCAGCTAAGAGCAATCAGAGAACTTATGAAAAATTTCAGAAAAAATCCAGAAAAAATTTAGAGAAAAAGTCCTTCGAATGCTCAGAATCCCTGTAACCCCCCACAAAACACTATAAAATTCTCTAACACTGTTGAATTCCCTGTCGCGCTCTCCGAGACCTCATGCCCTCACCCTGCTAGGTTACAGAGCAACACAACTCACCCCAGCTTCGGCCAGCATTGTCCCAACAGCAACCCTTGGTTTTCCCTTGGAATGGCCGACCCAAGGCATCCCCAGATCTCTCTACCAGGCCTCACGCTCTTGCCATCGACAGGTTACAGGGCAACCCCCCAGCTCCGACCGACGTCGTTCTGGCATCGAAAAACTACAGGTCCATGAATCTAACAGCAACAAAAAAGCTTATAATGAGTTGCAAAAAGTACCTTGAATCCTAAGACATTCTCAGGAGAACCGCCACCTACCATTTGATGGTAATTATTAAAAAAAAAAAAAAAAAAAATCAGAAATGAAACCACCGCCAATCCAACTCAAACCCTCATTACAGGCGAGAAACTGCCGCTCAGGCTTTCAGTCCTCGTACCAGAAGTCGCCAGTTCTGACATCTCCCTTGCTAGGGTTACAATGCAACACAAAATGCCTCAGCACCAAACTAGCTGTTTTCTGACGGGCAGGAAGTATCTTCCTCCCTCGATAACTTCCTTAGCTGCAAAAACCCCTACCCGTTACAGGGTCACCGCCCCAGGCATCAGCTACGTTGAACGAGGTAGTTATGCCTTCCACCCTCGGCATAACTCCAATGGCCTCAGGGTCCTCTTGGTCACAGAGCCACAGCTCCAGCACCGACCAAAGTCGCCCCACCCCGCCCTTCTAATAGATTTACCCCCCTGAGCCACCTTTCCTCTACTGCATGAGTCCACCCAAAATTCCTTCCAAACCGTACTTCCGACTTTCACCTTCCAAATTTGAAAAACAGAAAGGAAAAAGGACCAGAACTAGAACCACTAACCATCCATCTTCTACCCTCACCACAGATGAAGGACATGCCGACCAGGCTTTCAATCCTCGTACCATAAATCATCAGGTTTCAACTACCTCCTGCTAGGGTTACAAGGCAATACAAGCTGCCCCAATACCGACCTAATTGTTTCTAACGGACAGAGAGTGTCTTCCCAACTCAACATCTCTTTTAACTGTATGACCCCTCAAAAGGTTACAGGGTCACCGCCTTGCCAACAACTACGTCGGGCAAGATGGTTACGCCTTCCACCCTCAGCATAACTTCAATGGCCTCAAGCTCCCCTGGTCACAGAGTAGATGCTCCAACACCGGTCAATGTTGTCCCACCCCGCCCTTCTAGTTAGACTTACTACCTTGAACCATCGATCCCTCCTCTGAGTGAGCCCCCCCCCCCTTCCATCTTGCCTCTACTTCAACCTTCCCTTTTTTGTTTACAAGACCAGATTATAACTATGACTAATTACTTGAGAGAAAACAATTTTGAAATATTCCACGCAGAAAATCAGAATACAAATTTCAAATTTAAGAAAACATGAGATTGAAAATAACATTTAATAAGATTTGAAAATCCAAATAGGGAATCGATTTTGATGTCCAAGAGGACTTACGACTCTGATTTCCAGAACCCCAAGGTTCGGAATCGCTCAGACAATAAATCAAGAAATTACCGATCAGAAGAAATCACCGCTAAACAATAAAACATATCGTCAATCAATTGTATGTGAGAGGGCGAAGACAATTGGCCCGTATTGAAAAGTTATGAGAAACTCCTTTCAAATCGTACTTAATCCTATTAGGGGATATCAAAAATCAACAAGATCACTTATGACAGTAAATCAAGAAATTACTAAACGGAAAAACAAATCGACGCTAAACAGAAAAACATCTTAATAGTCAATTGTGTGTGAGAGGACGAAGACAATTATAAGAAACTCCTTTCAAAATCGTACTTAATTCCTATTAAATCACGGCTATTATGCAGAACATCCTAATAAAAATTTCCACCCTCAACCATAGAGTTTTTCCAAAAAACTCCCCCCCCCTTCCTCGACCCCGACCTACTTGCCACCCTTCCTCTCAAACCCTACCCCACCATCTTCGGGGAAAGAGGACCCCCCTCCTCCCGATGTTGGCTACTAAGCATCGAGGCAATGCTAACACCGAAGACAACAACGGCCATCTCCAATCCCCCAAGGATCAGAAGACAGTGCGACTCTACCTCACCAAACCCGCCAGTGAGTCGTCGCAGGAGGTTCGAACCCTACGAGACATTCATTCATACCAAAATTGAGGAAGGAGGGGGGAGATCAATCCCATCGCCCAAGCTCTACGTCTACCCCACTCAACATCTTCACTCACTTCCAATCTTGATGATGCGAAACCTGTAGAAAAGCAACCTCGAAAAAATACCAGAAAAAAAAACCGTGCTCGCCAGACTAGCAACTCTGTAGACGGAGAAGGCCGAAGTCGTTTCCCAAATAGAAGCACTCACCTGGATGAACGAAGCACCCTAGTTACAGCCTTTTGCAAAGTCGTCACCCTCGACCCCTTCCTATTGGAGAAATCCACCAAAGCGGTTTACACAACGACCATAGCCACCTCCCCCAACCCCCCGCCCTAAACCCTTTTCCTTTCACCCATCACCGCTCGTCACATGCCCTGTCCGCATCCTCTTCCATCACGCCTCTCCACTCGCTGCTACTCCCCATCGCCCTTCGTCGCCATGCGCCGCATCCTCTTCCTCCGTGCCTCTCCGCTCACTAATGCTCCCCATCGCCCTTCGTCGCCATGCGCTGTCCGCGCCTGCCCGCTTCTCCATAGCCCGTCGGCGAGATCTGCTGCTTTAGAGACCAGAAATCTAAACCTGCAAAAACCTCCTCCCTGCAGTGGCGGATAGTGCACCGATGCCTGCCCACTAATGATTGGTTAATAGACCGCACCAACCTGGAGCAGCGGGGACTGGCGCTACCATGGTGTCAACGATGTCTGCACATGTTCTCCTTCCGCAAGAGGGCAGAGACTATTGAGTATATTTTCATACAATGCCCAATAGCTCAGTTTACGTGGCGATGGTGGGACCGTATCTGGTGGAAGATGGTGACTGAGATTCCTTGGCCATGGTCATGGCGGGCCATTTTGGTTGGCCACTGGCCTTTGGAAGGAGAAGGCTCGAACTTTGTTGAAAACATGTTCTGGTTGGGTAGGAGGGCGGTGATGTGGGCTCTCTGGTGGCAGAGGTGCGTTCTGGCCTTGGAAAATGTGAGGATAGAAGGGGCGGAAATTGCTGAACAAATCCAGCAACAGGTACAGCTAATTCTCTTAAGGAGATGGTTAGACACGAAGTCACAACTGGATCTTTTCACACAAATCACTGACGTTAGGAGAGTGATCACAGCATTCTGCACGGATTGGTTGGGAGGAGGAAGGGGAAGATGGGTAGCAAAGGTCACATGGGAAGGGGATGGGGCCGGTGGACAACGGGATTGGGAAGACACGAGGGATTACAAGTTAGTGTTCAAGGATTGGATTCATGTGGAACCCTCATTTCCTATGTGCCCCCCCACCGATTTCCCGGAACCCCTTTCCTCCCCATGCTCTCTCCTTGACAGAAATTCTGGTCTAAAAGACATTTTCAAAATTGACCCTGGGGCAGGTAAGGAGGCGAAAGGAGGTTCCACTGGTGCCCCCCAGTGGCTCCTTCCGGTTCTTCCACGTGGCATCCAGGGTGATGGATGAAGAGGCAAGTTCTTGGCTGTTTGGGTGCAATAAACCAGAGGTTCAGGATGGGAGGTTCAGGGTGCTGGACCCGTTTTCCAGCATAGGTGTTTTTCTTGGGGCAACCAGTCTATGGGACGCTAGGCCCGGTTTCCGGCGGGTAGGGTTTGAGGATGGATGTTCGAACTTCTGGTTTCCTTCTGTTTCTTAGTTGGGAGAATAGGAATGCAGGTAATGGGACGCTGGACACGGTTTCCAGCAGGTGGGTTTTCCTACAGTCCACTTCATCCTATGTCAGACATGTCAGACATGTCAGAATTGTTATGTGGTTCTCAGCACGTGCTGCTCCCCA
The DNA here is from genome assembly GCA_003427395.1 of Chara braunii. Classification (NCBI taxonomy): domain Eukaryota; kingdom Viridiplantae; phylum Streptophyta; class Charophyceae; order Charales; family Characeae; genus Chara; species Chara braunii. The sequence goes on from BFEA01000060.1 coordinate 3,548,657, forward strand.
CGAATAGATTGGAGCATATAAAAAAAAAAAAAAAAAAAAAAAAAAAAAAAAAATCCATGACAAGATATGGCTTGAAAGCCCTCCCATCTGCCTGCCATAAGGTTGACACCCCCAGAAGGCTCTTTTTTTCTGAAACAAAAGCAGCGATCTAACAGGCTAGCTGCTGAGTCCCCCATGCAATGGGTGTCGGCAGAGGGGGGTGTTATCCACCACCCTGCGGTTAGGCTTAGGGTTTTTCTTCCGCAGTTGACTGAGTAGTTGGCATGTATGTCAGAAGTGTCAGGAAGACGACGGAAACAGCCCCTTTTTTTTTACTTCCATTTTTTTTTTTTTTTAACACTAGTACCTTTGCCGTCCGGTTTGGACAAGTTTCAGCCTGGTCCCGAACTTTTAGGAGGCCGGGCCTGTTGTCGTTGATAAATCTGATCGGCGGCTGTTGTTTCGCTTCGGCCTCCTGAAAGGTCGGAGGCCCACTATTTTCCGAACCGACAAAGGTACTAGCGCTTTAAGGGGAAACGATGTCTTTCATATTCCAAAAGTAACCGTTGAGGCCGGGGACCTCACGATTGCACCCGGAGGTAACACACTGGGGCCATTACCCAGCTCCGGCTATGCTGGAAACCAGGTCCTGCGTCCCATTCCGTTGAGCAAATCAAAACAACTTCCCAAAAAAAGGCGACGACTTGACACAGAAACAGAACCACTAACAAACAGAACTGAAGGGCTAATAGACACTTGTGCAAAACTACTGAAAACAACAGTGAGAGTCAGGGTAGTAGGGCCTGCCTACACCTAAGCCTGCACAAATGGTGCCAGGATAGGTTTTCCTGCCAGGCCCAAGCTTATCCCACAGACTCTTGGCACCCCAGGCTTTCCAAAACCGTACAGATCCTGAACACAAGGCGCCACCTTTGGATTTTCTGTACCAGTCCCATATTTTTTTTTTTTAATCCTTACCGTAGGAATTTGCAAGGAGAGTGGGGGGGGATGGGGGGGGGATGGGGGGGGGATGAATCATGATGGTGAGGTTGTCTCCAAAGAGGGGGGAGCAAATGGCGATAATGTCATCTGGGAGCATATCATACATGAGAGACATTGCCTGATGCACTCAGCCAAATTCTGCCCTCGCCCCTCCCAAACCCCCCTTCCCCTGCCCCCAAAGAAAAAAAAAACAGAAAGTGTCCCTTGGAAGAAGTGATGGAAAACAGAAAAAGAGCTGCCACCAAGGCAAAGAAGCAGGCCATTCATGTGTTTCACTGAACATGGTATAAGATCACAGTGGACTGAAACCACCTGGTCCAATTAACAAAACAAAACAAAACAAACAAACAAAAAAAAAAAACCTGGTCCCACTAACAAAGAGGATTGAATTAAGCATGGGGATCTGGATTTGGTTTATGAAGAGATGCAGAAAACAATCCTGATGCTCTGCATCTCTCCACAAACACATCCGTATTCAAGGGTTCAATCCAATCCTCTTTGCTAGTGGGGCCTGGCCCCTGGAGTGAGGAGTTAAATCCAATCCTCTTTGCTAGTAGGACCCGGCCCCTGGAGCGATGGTTATGCAACCATAGCACTGCAGACTTCTTGTATGCATTCGACATGAGGGTGGGGAAAAAAGGCGAGAGAGAAAAGAAAAGGGAAAAACTATAACAAAGAAAGGAGGTTGTGTTTCCTCCCCACTCTTCCCCGACGTCGGCATACAGTCTGTTTGTTTGTTTCAAAAAAAAATCAAAAAAAAAGAAAGTGTCGCCCTGTCTTCGATCATGTTAATGGAGGTGATAGGAGCATCCCCCATTAGCAGACCCCGTTGGATGGCTCCATCTATTAGTGGGGAGCAGCACTTGCTGGAAAGCGGGTCCAGCGTCCCATCATACATTTTATAGAGCTTGAAACTTTAAGTATGAAAGTCGTACTTGAGGCATACAGTTTGGTTATATGTAGCCGAAAAAAAGAAGAAGAAAAAACAGAAATGGGAATCTGTATCCCACCGTTTTTCGTCAACTCCGATCTATCGGTGGAGAAATGGGCCCGAAGTCCCTTATCCAGTCAAAAAGATTTGAAATGCAGAAGCCACTAGACACCAGGAAGTTAACGCAAACCAACCAAACACTCTCTCCAGTGCAGCCCCCTTTTCAAGAAGATGCGTATTGACGTGAGGATGGGATGGGAGGTGGTCTCATATTCCTGGACACCCCTGGCTCACAGCTCCAAGCAATCACTGTGCACTCCGTGACTGGCCTCTACAACACCTTGGACTTTTATTAAAAAAAAAAAAAAAAAAAGTCTCACCAGTGAGACATCGTTCTTCGAAAAACCCTCCCAACAACAAACCCTTGTTCACCCTACCCCAACAATAAAATGAAAATTGTACAAACCCTAAACAACACACGGAACACTCATGTATTTTATTCAGTTTTCTCTTTTATCGATGAAATCACACGGGATGTACGCTCCTCAAAATAAACAAGGAGCCAAAATCATAAGGACTGTTAATCAATTATAATAAATAAATAAAAATACGCAAAAGTCACAAAGAAAATACAATTTAGACTAGGGTTGCCGGCGTTCGGGACGGGCCGAACGCCCGAACGTTTCGGCACTCCCTCTCGACGCGTTTGGCCGTTAGGCCGAACGCGGATTAAAAAAAAGAATTAAAAAAAATATGAAAAAACAAAATTTTATGCAGAAGAATAAACTCAACAACAATTGCCTCAACGTTATATCCAAATTCTTTACCAAATTTGAAATAAAAATCAAAATTTAAAAATAAATAATAATAATAAAAATTGGAAAAAATAAAATAAGAATTAAATTATTGAATGGACGAGCACGTTTTTTTTTTTTTTTTTTTTTTTAGTACGACTAGTCAGGTTCGATCCCTGTGTTTGCAGGGCAACAATCTTGTGGCAGTACCTACTGGGCCAGCTCCTTCTCATACGAGCACATTTTTGACACCGCCATCTTTGACAATTTTTCATTTTTTTTTGGCTTTGATGTATGCCATGAAAATCTATACATGTGTATCTTACATAATAGATAATCTACAAATAAAGTTTGAAAAAATAATAAATTGTTTTATGCCCCAAAATAAAGAAAAAACAAAAAGTCAAAAGAGAGAAAAAACAAATTTATGAGTGGGCAAGCAAGTTTTGACACTACCACCTTTGAGGATTTTTTTTTTTTTTTTGGCTGAACAAAATGACTTCAAAATTAAGTGGGAGATACCTTACATCATAAAGAACTCACAAAACAAAGAAAGAAAAACAAGTCGAACAGCATCACGCAGGTAGACAAAAACACGACAATTTTTGCATACTTGGTAACAACTGCCGCGAGTGTCATAGCACTCGAAAACAATACGCGATCCACCATTCTTGCCACAACACCCAGGACCGCCATACACGCCAACTTTCGTATCGCGCTCCCCCAGAGGGGAAACGAGGGTGGGGCCCGACGATAGTCAGACTTTTATCCCAACAGTATCGCTTCGGTCCCGACACTTTCAATGTTCGCGATAATTTCGTGGTTTTTCGCCTTCACCGGTCATAACCAGTCCAATGCGACACCAGTTCGAAACCCAAGTCTCTGTCCCTCTTATCGTCTGGTACTAAAAGACAATTCTATCTAAACAAAAACTAAACTAAACTCTGGTTCATTCGAAGCTCCGGTATACGGACAAACAGACACTGCAAAGAACAACAAACAAACAAAACAAACAACCGAAGGCTCATGGTTCAAACCTCGCCTTCGCCGACCCGTACATGAAAAGCGAAAAGGGAAAAAAGCAAAAAAACGACACTAGTTTACTGTCTATTAGTACTATCGTGGGTCTGACCCTGGTCCCTACAATTGAAATTCCGCACACTGGTTCAAAGAATACGAAAAACAATCGTAGCACTAATCTAGTCTCGGTCACGGCTATTATAGACCTGATTCAAGTCCAACTAGTTCTCATCATTGGTAAGTAACTCCGCGATCAATTTTCACAACGTCTCCTTATCCCTTGAAAAGTTTTTGATGGCTCTCCTGAATGAGTGGTCGGGGTGATTCCGACGCCTCAATTCCATTTTCACCAGAACGACGACATCCACGACACCCATACCTCGGAAAGAGTTTGTATAGATCCTGTGTAGCGTGCTTGTAATAACTATCAGTTTCGCCTTCTTGCATGTCCAGGACTCAAAGTCATGGAATGCGCTGAAGGTGAGAGCCAAACCATTTCTGAGTTCCTTTTCATTCTTAATCCTCTGGCAACATCCCAGGTAAGGAAACGTATCAGCCACCGTCAACTTGCATCCAATGAATTCTCAGGTACCATCATCAACTTCCGTGCGCTTCAAAGTCAGCGCATCATCGTAACACTTCTCGAACTTCCATATAATCCCTTCCGCCTGTTGCCTACTCTTCTTCCTGCGGGCATTGTAAGCTACAAAACAAGAGGCGTCATCGACAAAACGAAGCCCTGCCACGTATCTCCTCTGGCTCCCAAGCGTGATGAGAAAATCCCACTCGCTCTTCCCACACATTATACAGGCAAGCGGTGGGCTCGAAGACTTACCCATTGGAATACCAATAGTTTGTCTGAGCACCACGCTGTCGGCGCGAATACCCTTACAAGGGTATCCGCCCTGGTTTTTGCAGGTGACAGAAAATAAATATGATTTAGAATTTTGAAGTATACCGCGCGAATCGCAGCAGTCTTCGTTGTGTATGCGACTGAATGTTTGACTAGGATAAAGAGTGTGTGGGCGCGCAGGTTTGAGGCGTGAGTGATCTTTTTAATTGTTGATGACTGAAGAGTCGGCGTGATCGCCGACTGGATTATGTTTAATTATTTTCTGATTCAGTTGGGATTAAATGTCTCGCCGGTTGGCATATTTGTCTGTGGCCTATGCATGTGTGGGGAAACGACATCGACAGCAAGGAGGCCTTGAAGTGTTTTCAGTAGGCCGGCGCATCGTGCTGCGTTCGTTTATTTAGGCGTCCGACAGAGCTAGACCCAGACTTGGGCCTAGCGCCATTAGTTACGGCATCGGACTTTCATCAAAGAGATTCAAGGATCGAGACTGGGCGGCGACGACGCGGGGATATTAGAGTAGTGCGAAGGGGCAGTGGGGTTGAGGGCCCGGTGGGGCTATTCCCCTTTTAGTTTTGCAGGCGGCAACGTTGAAAAGGGGTTATTTATTATTTTTGTCATTATTATTTTTCTACGTGTTGGCATTTCTTTGACTTAGACACGAAGCCGGATTTTAGTGGTCGCCGCGGTAGTCGAGGATCTTGAGAACACGCCTCGTTTGACGGATCCACGAGATGCCGGCGGGATCCTTTTCTTCGTCCCGCCCGGCTTGTAGCGTTGTCGGCGCGGATACCCTTACAAGGGTATCCGCCCTGGTTTTTACAAGTGACAAAAGATAAGGTTTGCCCAGAATCTGAGTATACTATGCGWAGTTGCGGTCGTGTTGGTTCGCGTTGACTGAATGGTCGACGGGGAGCGAAGTGTGTGTGGGCGCGGAGTTTTGAGGCGCGCGTGATGATTTTTATTCTTGATGTTATAGAGTCGGCGTTTCCGCCGGCAAAATTTTTAGCTTTGATTAAGACAGGAAGAATTCTTCTTTTATTGAAATGACCACGGTACATCTGCGTTCATACGGCATGCGTCATCGGGAGTGGCGTTGCTTTGAGCAGTAATTGGGGTGTGCTAGAGAAAGAGGAACGCAAGCRGTGACCTCCRCGTGCTAGGTGCGGGAGGTTGACGGTCGTGGACGAAGCCAGGCCCTATGGGCGGCAGTTGCTGAGGTCGCATAGTGTGCAACACACTAAGGTGACGGGGTATTACTGGTGTTTGGACTCGTCAAAGAGATCCCAGGGAGGAAGTGCGAGTAGGATTTGGTAGGAGCAACAGCCGGGTTCCTGGCAAAGGGGCGATGACGGGGCGGTCGCGGTAGGCCGTAAGAGCGTTGGCCCGCGGCCGCGGCATGGTGAGGCGGCACGCATGGTGAGCCAAGCGGAGCCTTACCCCCGAGGCAGCCAGCACGACATTGCGTGGCCTAAGGCACAGGCACTAGATCAACCGATGGCCTAGGGTACGCTGCTGCAGGCCGGCCTAGCGAAACTACACTTCATAGTGAAGTTCGCTTGTAGTTATGCTAGGCTGGGGCTTGGCCCTATAGGTTATGTTATTAAACTATCACTAGGCACAACCCAAGATTGAGGCTAGCAGCAAGTAGTGGAGGAGCATTTTGGAGTGGATCAAGGGGTTGAGGGTTTTGCGAGACTATCCCCCTCGGTTTTGCTAAAGGGGGGCAGTCGCGGGCCCGTGAGAAAGGGCCAAGTGTCAAGGGTCCTTTCCCGCATCTGGTGTTCCTTATTAGTTTTTATCTCTGAGTTTTTTTTTTTTTTTTCCTGACTTTTTCTCTATCTGGGACGAGACCCGGTACCGGTGCGGGAACCGGCAGTGAAACTTAGCTGCCTAGTTCTGTGCGCTGCCTAGTTCTGTGGATACACCACGAACTGCGGGGCACTGCTATCGGGGACAGTCCTTCGGGACATCCGTTAAAATTGGAACGATACAGAGAAGCTCGGTATGGCCCGTGCAGTATTGACCACATACTCCAGCAGGAGCTGCATGGTAGAAGGGCGCAATTCCCATACGCCCCCTTGGGCGAGGGCTGGAACATGGATGTGGCCGACTACGGGCCTTCCCGTGATACTATAAAGGTAGTCGGGGAGTGACCGAGTCAGATTCTTCGGGGGTTCCTCTCACGGTGTGCGCTGCTAGCCTGCGACTGTGTGATTGTGCGGTGCGGGCGGAGGTTGGTGTGAACAGCAGCGGTGATGGAACGAGCCTGGGCGCTAGGCTGCACTAGGTGTACTTAGATTGGAGATGGCGAGTGCAGCAGGGGGGATACGCGGACGTGGCGACGATGGRGGGGAAGGAAAGGGAGATGGTAGTGTACGGAGGAGGAGTTGGAGAAAAACGAGGGGCGCCAAGGAAGAGTGACGGGGCACTAAGGGAGAAGAGAAACAGTGAATGAACCTGGACAGTGCGTAGCGCCGG
>BFEA01000060.1:3559750-3576791 GCA_003427395.1 Chara braunii
GCGAGACTATTCGCACCATAAGTTGGTGTGGTCAAGTCATGAGCCGCCATCACTAAGAGAATCAGAGCTTACAAAGTGATACATTATTTATTATGTATATTCATGGCAGGTTGGACGCCATAAGTTGGGAGATCCGGCCATATAAGCCGGTAGCAGACAAAGCAGAGGGAAAGAAGATGAACAATACAAAATGGCGTGGTAACTGTGGGCAGGCTGACTTACCCATAAGTTGGGTAGTTGGTTCTTTGTCCTTGATAACACGAAAGCAGAGAGATATATAAAGTCTGGCTATTTTTTTTTTCTAAACGTAACAGACGTTTGGGTGGGGATCCTCATGAGTTGAGATGACCTGGCCACTCGTCTGAAGACAAAATTTGATTGTGAAACGTATCTATTGGATGTAGTTGTGTTGCGGAGGCCGGGCGAACGCATAAGTTGCGGGTTGTTCGGTCATACGCACTTATTGTTGTTTGGGCGGGGCTAGACTACTCATAAGTTGAGTAGCCCAGTCTTATGCTATATGTCATTGTATGGGTTGGCCAGGCACAACATAAGTTGTTATGTCTGGTCATATGCTTTTCGTCGTTCGTTCAGGCAGACGCTGGGCTCCTCATAAGTTGAGGTGGTTCAATTTTTTTTTGTATATGCCGAGAGTTAGGCTGATCAGGTCTCACCATAAGTTTGTGCGCCCTGGTTATATGCCTTATGTCATTTTGTTCAGACAGAGGCTTATCACAACAAAAGTTGTTGTGGTAAGTTTTATGTCTTATGTATATAAGTTAAACATGGTCGTGTTGCGAAGACCGGGCGAATGCATAAGTTGCGGGCTGTTCAATTCTTCGCGAATGTGATTATGTCTAGGCGGGGCTGGACTACTCATAAGTTGGGTAGCCTGACTCTACTCCGTATGTAACCGTGTGTGCTAGCCGAACACAACAGAAGTTGTTGTGTTTGGTCATATGCCATTTGTTGTTGTTTAGGCAGAGGCTGGCCCCTCATGAGTTAAGGAGGTTCAGTTCTACGTGTATGCCGAACGTTCAGGCTGCCTCACCATAAGTTAGTGCGGCCGGTCATACGCCTTATGTCGATCGTTTTGCAGAAGCTGGTCACACCATAAGCTGGTGTGGTTTGGTCTTATGCGTACATATATTTGTGTTATCAGACTGGGGCACCATGAGTTGGTGTGGCCTAGTCATATAAATTGGCATGTCAGTCACATCCATAAGTTGGGTTGGTTGACCCTATGTCTTATGTAAGGAAGGGTAAAAAGGGAATAATGAGGGTTTTTGAACGAATTATGTGACCTGAAAAAGAACCTGAGGGTTGGTGAGAGATGTTGTTGCACTCACCTATGCATGTTTTTGAAGGTCATCTCTGGGGTAGTCTCTTTGATAGAGTAGTTGTTGTAGATGCTCGCTAAGTGTTGGAGCCATAGGTAGGTAAGATGGATGATGGGCGGGAAACTTGGGATGAGATAGGACCAACTCTGCTGAGGGTTAGGATCAACATTGGCTCATGGTCTTACTCAGAGGGCATGCAGACTAATGTTGAGCCTAAGTTATCAAGCATGTGTCAGAAGTTAGTTCCAGGTATAGTTTTGTCTTGCATTTTTGTTTTCAGCTTTGTATAAATCTTGGTAGCTCACTTTTCCTACGGGAAGCGCTGCCGAAATTTTTACAAGTCCGAAAGAGTTAGTCATTTTTTGGGAAGGCACTTTTCCTACGGGAAGCGCTGTCGAAATTTTGTAGAATTTAGAGAGTTATAGTATTTTCAACTAGGAAAGATCTGGCAATCCATCCTGTTTAGGGGATATGCTGCCGGAATTTCCTGTATTTTAAGATAGATATCAGAGGTTAGTTAGAAAGGTAAGATTATTTCTTGATCACTCAAGCATGGCTTGGGTACTGGCCTGTGCTGTATTGCAGGTCACCTTTATTCATATTGATTCAAGGCTTGACTATCTTCAAGCTGTTCCTACAGATATGACTTTTCTGTTATCCTTAGATAACAGGTCGATTTTCGCCTCAACTCTAATTCGCTCTTGCCACTCAACCTAAAAGACTTTAGCCGTATGGTTTGATTTATTGGTTGTGTTTTTACCCGGACTTTAATTGAATGGTCATTTAATAAAGATGCTGAGTACTTTATTTTTAGAGTTGCGCAAAGAGTGAGGCTTGTATGGCTAAAGCAAGGGGTGTGAGCGCAAATAATGGTTGAAGTTGACCCCGTGTAGTGTGTACTCTGCTGATGTGGATTTTTTATGTGATTACAGATATGTTCTGTGAATTGAAGTCCAGACTTAGTTTTGCGTATGATTATGTGTATATATATATTTGAAGGAAGTCACACCGTTATGGGTTCGATTTTGGGCGTTATGACGGGTCGCGCTTGGGACTTCAGCCCCCCAGTGCGTCGATTCGCGTGCGGGTTCGATTTTGGGCGTTCGACCGCGCGTACCCCCTATGCTACAGCGAGCGAGAAACGCCCTCGGCTAGACCACCTCTGCAATTGCATACGAAAAGTTTTCGCATGTGATTCAGTAGCTCGGCGGGGATACGCCCACCTAAGGGATGGTGACAGCTCCCACAAATGGAGGTACCGATGCCTCGCGTGACCCTGTCCTGTCGTAGGGGCTCGCGAGAGGTACGGCTGGCGCACTCGGTCGGAGCGGCAACACGCTCATCCGCGACAAATCCTGCCAAATCCTGCGTAACGAGGCCGGGAGGGTCCCCGTGCGGGACCGATGCGCTCGACAGCGCGGACCGAGGAGTCCGACGTGCATACGAGCCGGTAGATGATTAGCCCACGAGGCGGACGGGGTGGAGTGGCGGGCCCCCCCTTTTTGTTTTTTTTTGCGGGTGCGCCGCCCGCCGTCCATGATCCGTTGTGAGAGGTTTGAGTGTGGGCATGCCAATGGGAGTTGTGAGGTGCGGGGCGGCTCCGGGGCAAAGGCGGTAGGCTGGTTGCAGGGGGGGCCTCCCTCCGCCTCGGTTTTCAAAGTCTTCATTTGGATGTTTGTTACTACCACCTAGGTCTGCACCAGAGCCGATTCACTTAGGGGCCGCGCCTTGGCACACAGAATACCCGCACCCCGGCTCCGCGGCTGTTATGAGAGCCCTAAGTGGGGCTTACCTGTTGCAGGGCCGAAAGGGTGGCCGGCCCAGCTTGGAAGAGAGAGGGGAGCGGGTCGGATGCCCGTCGGAGTAAAGCGCAGCGGGTAGAAGTGGGCTGGCCGCGGGGGTTGAGCAAGTGGTGCCGCGCAGTAGTGGCCAGAGCAGGAGCACAGCGGAGCGACGGTAAGGGCAGTACCGGACGGCGCTGTATAGCAGCGAGGTGGAGTAAGCGGCGGGCGCTGGGGCTGTGGAACGAGGCCAGAAGAAACTCTGGTGGAGGCTCGCAACGATACTGACTTGCAAATCGTTCGTCGGACTTGGGTATAGGGGCGAAGGAGTAATCGAACCGTCTAGTAGATGGTTCCCTCCGGAGTTTTCTTCGGGCCGGCTGACTGACGGGCGGGCATTGGCGCAAGCAGGGCGAGGGCGCAAAGGCAGAGTAGCAGAGGGAAGGGGAGGGGACAGAAGAACCCGGTCGGGTTCTTGCGCCGGGTGCATGCGCAGCGGGAGAGCGGACGACGGGTACTGAGGCAGAAAGGTGGAGGGCCGAAGAAAGAAGGGGAGAGGGTGAGGCCAGCACAAACTGGCCGAACGTGGACACGGACCCCGCCAAGTGCATTCGCGACAGGGAGAGCGATGGCGGGGAGGTAGGTGAGGAATAGTGGGAGAGAGAGGGCGCGCTCGACTCCCAACAGGATTAGGTGGGGGAGAAGTCGAGACTGAAGCTTAGAGGTGAGGCGATCCGAGTGGTCAAGGCGGAATGGAGAAAGGCGGAGTGCAGTGGAAGGTAGGAAAGGCGAGGACATTGGGATCAGAGAGGAGGAATGTCGGTGGCTGCAGGATGAATCCGGATGGGTAGCAAGGCGAGCACACCGGAGGCAGCAGGCGGATAGTGCAGCGGGCGGATAGCGCAGCGGGCGGATAGCGCAGCGGGCGGATAGCGCAGCGGACAGTGAAGGAGGGCGTGAATGAACTTGGACGGGATAGGCGCCGGATGCGTGCAGGGTGAGATGGAGATGGCAGGTGGGGCGCAACGGAAAAGGGATAGCTCGCGTGATTTTGCAGCGGGATTAGGCGAGGGAAGAGTTAGAATAGGGGTTTTGAGCTAAGGCGAACCCAAATATGGCGATAGATTTAGTAGGGAGTTAGTAGAATAGGAGATTAGTGGAAGATATGGTGCGCGGATATATGGCGGGAGTGAGAACGAGGGAGAGTAAGAAAGTGCTTACCTCCCTCGTTTCTGACCGGTTTCGGGCGAGGGAGGACACGAATCGGAGGTTTTAGGCCCTTGCGACTTCGATTTCGCATTCAGAAGTAGTTGAAAGTTAGTAGAAAAAGGAGGGTGAAGAAAAGGTGGTCCGCGGAGTCGTCCGACGATGGGTATGGCCGGAAGAAGGAATTGAATACCTCACTCGTTTCTTAGTGAAATCGAACGAGAGAGGATCCAACTTAGACGTTTTTCGGCAGTGCGAAACAGATTACGCTGTTAGTTTTCGGAGTGAGTTAGCGAGTTCGGAGTTAGAAAGAAAAGAGACTCCGCTGAGCTATGGCGGAGGTGAGTTAGAAAAAACGAGAAAATCAAGAATACTACCCGATTTCTGATAGAGCTAAATAAGGGAGGGTAGTTGATATGGTTTTTTTGGCCGGGCGAGCTCGATAGTAGTGTTAGTTCTAGTTCCAGATTACTACGAATGAGAGTTAGTAAGAATGAGGGGTGCGCGACGACGTCGGGAAAGAGGAAAGTGGGAGTAAGGATGAACCTACCCATATTGTGGAGGAAGATTCATTCTTAGTTACCTGCTGGAATGGAGGTAACATAGAGGTCGGTGAGAGGGAACCGGAGAAGTTGAATAGCGGGGAGACTGTGAAGGAAGAAGGTAGAGGAGTAAAACGACGGAACGTGGGATAAATGAAGAAAGAGGAGGGGCAGGATGTACCCGGGCAATCCATCGGGCCAGATGATTGCGGAGTCGGAGCTTATCGGAGGTGTTGGCAGACGAACCAACGGCCAGTAGCGTGACGAGTTACGAGGCTGCCTGCCAGTACAAATGATGAACTCCATTTCAGTGACAATAACCTCTTGAGCTGGCTACGTGCAGAGGTAGCTGTCGTCGGGGCCAAACTGGGAACTGGGCTATCACTCTGTGCGAAGGCCTCACTTTGGAGGCCAGCACGTATCCTTTTCGGGACCAGTAGCTGCTTGTGTTGCTTCTGCATATGCGGTTTGCGGGCCGGAACCCCGGGTCCCACCTACCTGGACGCATGAACCAGGGAATAGAAGGCTGCCTACAGGATGAGGCGTTGCGCATGTGACCGATGGGGGCAATGCAGGGCACCTGTTGGAAGAAGGCATAAGGCCCGGCCGCAGACTGCTGAGCCAGACAGTCTGTTGAAGCGGACTGTTTAGAAGGTTGTTAGCTACGTGCCGAAGTCCGTAGACTGCGGACTACGGGCCGCTGTATTGCACCGTTGCATGCCACCGGTACTGGTAAAAGTGTACGGAGGGTAGCTGCAGGCGATGGCTGATGGTGTTGTTAGCCGTCGTCAAGTACTGTGGTTGCGGACTGGGGACGGGCCGTTACTGCCATTGCTGGCCGCCGCTGTGTATTGCTGTTGCACTTAGCCGTATGCGAGCCTGCTGATGAAGGTTGTTGCAGTTGAGTCCGATTGGTGTCGCTATTACCCGGTGGTGCCTTGGATTGCTGGGGGCCACAGCGCCTAGTTGCTGCATGAGGCACCCTGCGCAGGCTGTCTTAGGAGGGTTACTGCGGTCATCATAAGGAGATGATATTATAAGAGTGAGGGAGAGGCTGGACTGCAAAAGAGACTATTGTGGCAATTTAGGAGTTCATCGGAGGAGTCGAGCTCAACGGTTTGACTTTGGCTTGATCAAGCCATTGCGACTTGGCTGCCATTGCGGGGCCCTTAGGCGGGTGAAGGTATCAAGGTCCTCTCCTGCGAGTCTTTTTCTATCCTTCTAACTCTTAGTCTAGTCTATTTGGTCTGAGAGGAAGGCGGCAGGCGGGATTGCAACCCGTAGGACCGCATCAAGACTCTGTGGGGAGTCAAGCCACCGATTGTGGGAGCTCTGCCGGGACTCAGGAGGAGTCCTGAAGGCAGGGAATTGGCAGGTAATCTTCACTTTCCCTCTATAAACCCAGGTATAACCCCTATTTGTATATCCCTTTGCGTCTTTGACTGAGTATATGATGTGCAACCCTACTTTAGTTCTGGTTTGACTTTCAGGACACTGGACAAAACTAAGTAAAGGAATGTCTGTTCAAGTTTCAGTTTCAACTTTATTGATTGTGTGAATTCAGATTGCTAAAAAGAACTGCATCTGGGGAAAGGGCAGGATGGGAAACTGTTTTTCTTGATGGTTGACTGGGTCATTAAGGCTGGGAAGTCCCCATAAGTTTGGGGACAGTCAGTGCTTTGTTTATTTTGGTTTGCATGGAGCGTCAGACCCTTCTATAAGTTTAAGGGGATTGTTTGCTCATGAAGGGTCAGACTGTTCTATAAGTTTAGGTGGTCTGACTGCTCTGACTTGCGAGGGTCTGATTGTGCATGATTTTCAGGGACTCGGGGCATTCAATAAGTTTTGGTGCTTTGGGTTGCCTGGTTTTCGTTGGGGTTTCATCTGTTTCCTTGGTTTCTGAAACGAGGAGGTCTGAGTTGTTCTATAAATTTAGGTGACTCAGCCTCTTCCTGCTCTTTATTCTGAAGAAATAACCTTGGCAAAGGGGCAGGTCCTTCTATAAGTTCAGGGGATCTGACTCGATGCTACACACATGATAGCTCAGATAGAAACGAATTTGGTAGAGAGTTAGACCCTTATGTAAGTTCAGGGGGTTTGGCTCAAAGCCTCACACATGATGAAACCCAATTGTTATACCTTGGCTATACTTTATTATTATTTTACTTATGAACGAGTTAATCAGACTGTTCTATAAGTTTAGGTGGTCTGACTATAGCCTATCACAACTTGAAGAGAGTATAATTGAGAATAAAATCGATGGTAAACTGGGGCAGACTGAACTTAAGTTTGTTCAATCATATGCAGCCTTAGAAGATTAAGTGTAGACAATCATATATAATTTGGATATTTTAAACAGTTCAGAGCGACTAAAATGGCCTAGTCATACGCCCAAAAAAGAGAGAAGTAGTTGTGCCCTCTGTTTTGTGTATATTCAATGGCTAAGTTAGACACATTCCATAAGTTTGGGTGGCCTGACTTTATGTCTTATGTAAGCTGGGAATAAGGGATAAATCATTGAAAGGCTATGAATTATTGTCTGCTAAGTTGACATTGGGATGGTGGGAGTACTTACCTTTGTGGTTTGGTTTGCATGTGCCTGAGTGAGGTTACTACTTGGTCTGAGTTTCAGTTTGACAGGTAGTTGTTTCAGTTGCTCGCCACGTGCTAGAGCGATAGGAGTTAGTTTCAATTCCTGCATTTTCTGAGCTAAGCTCTTTTACTAAGATCAATTCTCGCATTTTTTTGGATCATTTTTTTGTACTTGGCTTTGTATAAATCTTGGCAAGCCATTTTTTCTACGGGAAGCGCTGCCGAAATTTCTACAAATCTAAGGAGTTGGTCAATTTTTGACTTGTTGAAGTTCAACTTGTCTTTTCTTTATATCTGACCTAGTAAAAATCTGGGAAGTTTCATTTTCTAAAGGGAGTGCTGCCCAAATTTTTGCTAATTCAGGGAGTTAGACAAATTTGATTTTTGAGAAGTCAAATTTACCTTCAAATTCTGAACTTAGTCTTGTATAAATTTTGGAATAACACTTTTATAAAGGGAGTGCTACCAAAATTTCTGCAAAAACTAAGGATTTAGTTAAATCTTGTCTAAGTTGAACTCAAGTTGTCTTTTGAGTTTGTATTTGATTTAGTATAAATCTGAGAAGTCTTCCTTTCTAAAGGGAGTGTTGCCCGAATTTCTACTAATTTAAGAAGTTAGACAGAATTTGACTTTCCAGAGTTAGAGATTATTTATGCTTTCATATTTGGACTTATATAAATTATGGAAAGACACTTTTTCCTACGGGAAGCGCTGCCGAAATTTTCTTAGTTTAAAGGAGATCAATTATATTTTGACAGGTGACGATTCTGGTAGTCTGCTCTGAATAGGAAAAATTTTTGTCATGAGTCTACCTTTCTTGGGCATTTGGTTAAAGGTAGGCTTAGATATAGTTAACTATGATAATTTGGGTAAGATCATGATATGGAGATTGTTCTCCATGGATTTATAGGAATAGCCTGGAGCATTGACCTGTCATGTGTTACAGGTCCTCTTAATCGTCTGATTCAAGTTCAGGATTAGATTCAGCTTGATCCCTTAAGGATCATCTTCTGTTATCACTGATAACAAGTCGGTTGCCGATTCGTCGGTTTACAATTCAACGTCAATTCACTCCTGCCTCTCAACCTAAAAAGGCTTTAACCTTGAGATTTGAATTGTTTTGTTGTGTTTTTACCTGGACTTTATTGAATGGTCATCCAACAAAAGTACTGAGTATTTATTTAAGAGTTGCACGAGTGAGGTTTGTATGGCTAAAGCGAGGGGTATGAGTGCAAGGAATGGTTTAAGTTGACCCCGTGTAGTGTGTGGACTTCTGGTTGAATCTTTAATGTGATTGCAGGTGCATTTGTGGTTCGGATTCTGGATGTGATTGCCTGCGATTACATATATATATGGTTGAGAGGAGCCTCGCTGTGGCTGTGAAAAGTGATCGTCCTATATAATCAATCCTCATATATTTATGAGTTCCCTTAATAATTGTGAGGCCTACCGTGATTGTGCATAAGGGTTAGTCAGATTATGCCCTGAGAGAAAAGGGGGACTTCCTTTTTACCCTTGCTTTTTAGAGTTTGTATGGTTGGACGTTGTAGTCTGTGGCAGCCGTCAAAGCCAAACCCCTTGACTTTCGCCCAGGCCTGGAGTGGGACTCATCTCCAAGGCAGTAAGAAACGACTGCCACCACAGGTATGGACCTGTGTACCACCCACGCTGCATAGGGTGCAGAAGAGGGTGTGTGATCTTCAACCGCGCATGGCGGTTGTCCAGCGTCGAGAGATTAACCCTCAAGGCGCGCGTCAGTTCGACACTTGAGTGTCGAACGCGAGCCCTGAGATTAGCGAGGGCCGCGTGAATATGGGCTCTACGTAGTACGCCATCATTGCGACTGCTTGCGCACGTTTGCATTGCGAGTCGATATGAGTTAGCCCTGCGTCGGCGCTATTTTATACTAAGTCTCGCGCGCGACGCCTAGTCGAATTCCGCATTGGAAAATTATGGGTTGGCTACCGAGGGGCTAGGAGCGTTGTCGCGTTGTTTGTGTTGTATCGTTTCGTATGTATGTATAGGTGTTTTATTTTTATGTTCGTAAAGTGGTGTACGCGTGGTGTGTGGGATGCGTCCTAGTCGACCGACGACGAGTCGCGCTTGGGACCTCAGCCCCCCAAGATGCCCGTTCGCGTGCAGGGCCGATAGAGGCGTACTACCACTCGTACCCCCTATGCTACAGCGAACGAAAAACGTCCTCGGCTGGTCCACCTCTGCGATTGCAACTGATTAGCTTTCGTACTGTGGACTGGTAGCTCGGCGGGGATACGCCCACCGAAGGGAGGTGACAACTCCCGTAAGGTGGAGGTAAGTCGTGTCTCGCGTAGACCCTATCCTGTCGTAGGGGCTCGCAAGAGGTATGGCTGACGCACTCGGCCGGAGCGGCTTATGGAAGCTCCATGTAAATTCACGACGAAGGATTTCAAAACCAACTCCTGCGTGACGCGGTCGGGAGGGTCCCGCGCTATCCTGGTGCGGTGCCGGACCGATGCGCTCGACAACGCGGCTTGCAATTGAATAGCAGTTCTCTAGATCAAAAATAACGTACTTCATCAAAGAATCAAAACTCACGAAGCGATACCCATGCAATTGCTCGACCTTACTCATCTTGGTTCCCCTCCCCCTCTTCTTTACATGCACACCATTCAGTCCCCTCTCTGAGTACCACCAAATGCACCAATCCACTGCTCGTATGATCGCGTTATGTGCAAGTTTGTTAAACATATCTTTAATATCATACGAAGCAACCAACACATGAGCATCCTTGCACGCCTTCTGCATCCTGTCGTTGATTCTTCCCAATCTGTCCTTCATCTCCGACACGGATCTAAGGTTGAAATGCTCGTTCTCGGGCAATCCGAATAGCATCTCGTTCAAGGCTTTCGCTATCACTTTACACGCACCCGTACTTGGCTCGTAGAAAGTAGGACAAATGGGCCGATATGTCCCAGTGTCCTTATGCTTGGGCAGGGCGTAAGCCCTCCCCAGCTTTCCATCTTTCCGCCATTTTCCCAACGCCTGAAAACCTCCATCTACGTAAGCTATACATGTCTCTTCCACCACAACTTTTTCGGTTTCCATCACCTCTCATAGCCTTCATTTGTGATGAAAACTGTCCGCATCGCCTTCTCATACACGCTCGAGCAGAGAGCAAGTGTCTCTCCTGGATTTCGGTCCAGAGGGCAGCAAACGAAACCATTCAGTTTCTCCTTGATGTCTATAACCTGTTGTCTCCCCGTATCGTCAATCAACCTTGATTTGTCCACGCATGCAGCCACCTCATCCTCTCGCATGTCCACATCCCCGATTCGGTCTCCCAACCAAACAACGCTCTTCAGCGCCCCTTCTACTTCCATCCTCAACCTAGCGCTAATGTTTCCTCTTGCTTCCACCGGTACATTCTTCGCGTTCTTCGCCAGACTCGAGCATCCACTCCACTGGCTGAGTCGGAAATGCACGTGCCCATCCACCTTCGGGAGGGCAGTACCGACGCAATTGCACCTGGTGACGCCATCTGCCGCAAAGCGACGATGATTATGAATCATCTCCCCAACGTTCGGATTCCTGGTCCAAACTACTCAGGTGCGTCTACGTAGCATATCCTTAGTCGACCTGTCAAGTGAAAAATCCCCGATCTTCCGTTTCACCAATTTTGTTACTTCACCCTTCTTACTTCGTCGAATCCAATCTTCACGATCAACCTTCGTCTAACGTTGATTCCAAACTTTTTCTTGATTGCATCAGATATCATGTGCCTTGCTCTTGTCCTATTCTTCTTCGTTGAGAAAAGTTTCGCCGCACTATAGTACTTCACTAGTTCCCCCAATCTCTTCTTGCACAATCTGGATTTATTTTTCTTGCACTTAAACATTTGGATGATTTCTTCTTTCAGCTTCAGGCCAGTCGGACCGTCACGTGCTTAAGCGATAGTCCGATCTTCCCAGTTGGTTCGAGTGCTGTGAGGATATTCTTCTTAACCGAAGGCTCCGCATCCTTGCCTTGTTCCGCATTCTGGATTTCTTCGATTCTCATCTTCGCCTCCTTAGATAGTCTCGTCCGCTGCTCCTTAGTCGGGGTCACGATCGGGGGCTGTCCCCCACCGAGGTTTCCACCACTGGTTGTTTCCTGTTTTCCAGTCCTAACCTCAATCCAGCCGCTCTCCTTCGCAACTCCACTAACTCTTCGTCCTCTTCTTCGACTTCGTCGTACCTTTCCAAACTAGCGATAGTTCTCAACAAGCGTTTCTCCTCTTCTTTAGTTTCACCGTACTCATTCTTTTTGACCATGCACTTCGATCTTCCTCCAACTCTCCGATTCGCTTCATTGTCGTGTCCTCCTGATACTTCGTCTCGAATCCTTCACAATAACCGTTCGTCCCGTTCCTCCTCATACTGTCTCCTCTCCTCAAGTCTCTGCTGCCGCCGTCGTTCTTTCTCCAGTCTTACCTTCTCCTCCCTTCTCTGTTTTAACTTCCTTGCTTCCTTCTCCATTCTCTCCTTCCATTCCTGGGCCATTTGCAAGAAGTACTCGCGCATCATAGCGTTTGCCTCGTCGCTATCCACGCGAGGGGTAGCGCTATCCGCCGAGTGACTTCGTCTCTCTGTTCCAGTTGCCATAGTCCTCCCGCTTCTGGACTGATTCGGTGGAGGTGGTGGAACAAAGGGGACGACACGCGCTTTTGCTTGCCAGTACTCGGGGCACATGCTGGCAAAATGATCAGCTTCGCCACACTTGTAGCACGATTTTCCTGCCAGTGGATTAAAGTTGCTCTGCGGTTCACTTCCGGATCCACTGCTCCCGCCGGATCCTACCGTCGCACCTTCGTTAGCCATCTTCACTGTCCCGCCTGTCCAGGAAAGCTGGATCCTCCTCTTGTGGTCTTCTTCCCTTTCAATCGTCTTCTTTCAACGTTGTCCGCCACCCCCTCTAGGTATAATCTCCCAATAGGTTACGGATCTTTCTTGCAGAAAAGCAAGTCGAACAGCATCACGAAGGTAGACAAAAACACGACAATTTTTGCATACTTGGTAACAACTGTCGTGAGTATCATAGCACTCGAAAACAATACGCGATCCACCATTCTTGCCACAATACCCAGGACCGCCATACACGCCAACTTTCATATCGCGCTCCCCAAGAGGGGAAACAAGGGTGGGGCCCGACGATAGCCAGACTTTTATCCCAACAGTATCGCTTCGGTACGGACACTTTCAATGTTCGTGATAATTCTGCGGTTTCCCGCCTTCGCCGATCATAACCAGTCCAATGCGACACCAGTTCGAAACCCAAGTCTCTGTCCCTCTTATCGTCTGGTACTAAAAAATAATTTTATCTAAACAAAAACTAAACTTAATTCTGGTTCATTAGAAGCTCCGGTATACGGACAAACAGACACTGCAAAGAACAGCAAACAAACAAAACAAACAACCGAAGGCTCATGGTTCAAACCTCGCCTCCGTCGACCCGTACAGGAAAAGCGAAAAGGGAAAAAAACAAAAAAACGACACTAGTTTACTGTTTATTAGTACTATCGTGGGCCTGACCCTGGTCACAAAACAACATTCAAAAACAAATAATAATATTTGGGTGCCAAAATAATGTTTTGCGAGTTCCGAACCCCTTCAAGTTCGGGCCCCGTACGGGGACCCGAACGCCCGAACGTTCGGCCTGACAACCCTGATTTAGACAAAATATAATATTAAATTGGCATTTCGGACAATGTAGGAAGCCTATCTTTCCAGTCATGTAAGGTCATGTGGGGGTGTGTTATATTCGAGGGAATGACTAAACTGTAATTTTAAACTATTTTTATGACTATACTAAAGTTACCCCTTAAAAAAAAAATCATTTGCAGGCAGTTTAGTATATCAAATGTATAATTTATTTATTCCGGTTAGGTAAGGTTACGTGGGGGTGTGTTATGTTCGGGGGAATGACCAAATTGTATTTCAAACTATTTTTGTGATTGTACTAAAGTTACCCCTTTAAAATAAAATGAATAATATGCACACAGTTTAGTACATCAAAGACACAATTTCGTTATACATTGTCACAAACAAAATTTTGAAGGTAAAATGAAAAACAAAAACAAAATCCGTTAAACTTCGTTGACATTAATTGTATAATAGAGGAAAGATAATCAATCTTATGAAAAAAAATATACATGGTATAGATACAAGATATTCCCGTGACAATCACTATATCACTGAAACCAATATTCAAGCCTGCGTAGCACCGTGTTCGCTTTCGGAGGCAAACACGAACATGTTCGTCTGAACGTGAAAAAGCACCAAAAACCCTCCAAACGCAAACATTAAAAAAAAAAAAAAAAAAAAAAAAATCATAAAATTCTGAAAAAAATTATGTAAAATATTAATACAAGCAACTTTTCCCTTTGAGTCTTTTTTTTTTTTTTTTTTTTTTTACGAATATGTTCGCGAGTTGTTCCCGCGAACATGAAGGGGCGTGAACACGTTCGCCGTGCTACGCAGATTCGAACTAATAATGAATCCATTTGATATAAAAATACGAGGACTTAAACCCTAAAGATGGGGGACCTTGCTCCACTACTCAACAACGCTCATGTATCTTGACCGGTTTTTTGACTAAAAATAAAATTGTCCGATTGAATACTTTGAATGTATTGAGACCATTACCAACTCTATATATGTTTAAAATGTTGTATAGAGGAGCTAGGGGCAAGTCTTCATTTATTCCATCATCATCAATCTTCGTAATTCACTATTTAAAGCTCCTTTAGTGAGGCCTATAAAAAAATGAAATAGTATGATTAACTTGAAAAATCAAAGCGATAAATATAAATGATTGAGAAAATTGACGAGAAATGTAAAAAGAATTTCGAGTTTTTATTCTCATTTGTTGACGAAAATATAAAATTGTTTGTTTGTTCACAAAATATTTGAGTGAATGGAGCCAAAGGCTGAATTTGACGTCATAATCCAAAAGATTCACTTGTGCAAATACAACATGCGAAAATGGTATACAATAAAATGAAAGATGGTAAAAATAGCAAAATAAAAGACAAAACATTGTAAATCATATCCATGAAACACAGTTAAATACAACTCACACTGAGAAACGTAAAACATGTAAGAGTAAAGTCCATATACAGCTACATGAAGTCGCATTCCGACAACTGCTAAACAATTGTTATTGGGGGATTCATCATCAATCATCGCCACAGACTTCTAATCCATGCAGACTTTCACTAATAACTTTAATTGACGATATCTATCACATGAATACAAGAGATGCTAAGGGCGTTATGTAAGAGGTCGAAACCTTTGAATCAAACATATGTAGGCAATTGGCCCAAAGTTAGTCAATGTAGTAGCAGGGTACCGGTACTTACTAACGAATAGTTACTGTCCTTCGCAAAAGTTTCGAAAAACTATCTTAACGTGGGTTACGGTAATGGTCCAAAGTAAAAGAAAAAAATTCAACTATTCTTATAATTAAAACTTAAAATTTGAACACATGAATCCACAACAATAATTCAAGATTTTTGACCTACTCATAGGGTCGCTCTCATAGTGAGGATATTTTGTCAGTTTTAGTCGTTGCGGTTAACTCATAAAGGAATCCATTGCAGAGGCTCAACGATTTATTTCAGTCGTTTTGTATTGCAGAAGTAAGACCCCAATAATACATTTTAATCAACATTTGAATACTATATTTGAACCAAAAACCCGTAAGGGGTTTGTGTTCATTAAGACTACGTAATACATTGACACAACAACCAATACTAATGTTGTATATACTTGGAAGTTAAGGAGTCGCGTGCCCCACAACATAACCATCACACCAAAATAATACATGGGGTGAAAGTAAGTTAGAATAAATATTAGTCGTGTGCGGTTAAATATTAATCATAGTTCACTCAACGTTGGGGTGCTTTTCAAAGTTGAAGATCAACACCCCAAGTAACAATTAATGTACAAGTATAATTTAGGTATTTAGTTGCACGTACCCCAATTACTTTAGCGTGTGAGAAACGACCTCGATTAATCAACCTTTGGTGCATCATGTAAAAATTGTCATATATGGATTGATAGCTCGACGGGAATACGTCAAACTTAGAATGCTGATAGTTCTTTAGATGGAGGTAATTTGTACCTCGTGGAACCATTTCATGCTACGGGGGTGGTGAAAGGTACAACCGACGCAATTGAAGCCGCAAAACTCCATATGATCCACACGACTCGGATCTATGAACATTGGTATGATATGGCTGAAAGGGTTATCGTGTCATTTTTTGTGCATGTGGGATGATACACTTGACGTTGCGTTCACTGCCTAGACCAAAATGAGCGCAACAGAAACCAACACGACCACATTTCGGTCCCACAAATGACTCTATGTGAGAATCCACCTCTGTAAGGTAAGCATTAAATCAGGATCACTGTTTCCATCTCCTAGAGATGGCATATGACAATCATAGCCACAACCATCGTTGTTACAATACCGCTCCTCCACCAATGACCATGATCGCCTCATATCTCTACGGTGGATGCATTCCTTTCTATCAGGTTGACCCAAATGGGATTCAAGTTCGTGATGTGGCAAATAGGAAGGAAGGTAGAGGAGGGAAGTCCCACCATTCCTGCTCAAAACAACCACCATGGATTTGATGATGGACCGGCCAGCACGCCATGGACCAAATGCCTACTGCATGAACCGAATACCAACGTCATATGAACCAAACATCCGTCACTTCTCGCCTGGAATGCAGGAACCACTCCTCGCCTGCCAAGCGTGTTCACCGTCCCTCGCGCCTGGCCGGCCGTTCTGCAAATCTCAGCGAGCCCCCTTCAGCTCGGTGTTCCTGTGGGGCCTGGCTAGATGTGGGGTGGAGAAAATAGAGCTCCGCTGGACCTGGAATGCTCCAGGGCATCTTGTTGGTGGTGTTTGAGAATTCTCTCAAGGGCCCCCTTTCGCCCCATAAGATTGCTGAAAGACGCCCCAGGGCTTGGTCCCAATTGCGCGGATTAAGAGACCCCGACCGTCGATCTTCGTTATGCACGGCCGCTTCTCTCAATCCAGGCAAGTGGGACCCCTTACCCCTGGAGTCCAACAACCCCGACCCCTCGCCGATTCGACAGTGTTGGTTGGCGAAGGAGGGGGCTGCACCTCGAAATTTATTTCACCTATCCAAGAAAAAAACCCACCCATTTTAGTTTAGGCAGCGGTGTGGCGAGGCCCTAAGTGCATCAGCTCTTCAAGGCTGTCATCCGCTTCTACACCTAACCTGCGCAAAAGCAGGTGGGACCCGGCCCACGGCCCACGGGCTAACGGGAAAGCGGGAAAGCGGGAAGACGGCCGCTACGAGTGCAGGAGGGAGAGGGGAGGGTGTGCTTCAATTCCCTCGATCTGTCATTTGTCCTCTCTGATGCAGCGAGCTTACCTCTGAGTTGTGCTATGTCATCCACTTTCATGGTTGTAGGAGTCTATTGAAAGGTTGAATTAGAGGGAGTTCGAAAAGATCGCAGAGTTGAACTGGAGCGAATCGCGCGCAAACGTAGTGAGAGGTAACTCTCTCTCTCTCTCTCTCTCTCTC
>BFEA01000060.1:3591129-3606453 GCA_003427395.1 Chara braunii
GCGGGGGTCGGGGGGTGAAGCCCCCACCCTGGCTCGGGCCCCGGGGATCCCCGCATGACAACGCTGGTCCCAAGCGAGGGATTGATACTACAGGGGCCCTTACCCGGCTTTAGCTCGTGGCAACTGTCAGTCGCACCTCCCGTTTGCTAGTCATTCGGCCTACTGCCTTTTGAATTCCCCCCATCAGCAGCTGGTCACCACCCCCTCCTCCCCCCAGATTTCCTGTCTCCCTGACCAGCCCTTCCCCCGATTTCCTATTCCTCGTACAGTCCTTCCCCGATGTCCTATTCCTCTGACAGCCATCAGTCAGACCCTTCAGCATTTTTCAGAGTTCTCATCTAGTCCGCTTGTGGCACCCTCAGCCTGCCGTCGCCTTTCACATCCCCTCTGTGGGCAGCTGGCCCCACTGTCTATGATTTTATACTCCGCTACCAGCCATTCCCCTGGTTTCCTATTCCCCTGACAGCCATTAGTCAAACCCTTCAACAACCACTAGGGGCCCATCCCCAGGAGGTGATACGAGCCATCTGATAGTTCCTGAGTCGCGGGGGCGGAGGGAAGCCTCGGTCTTCCTTGTCCTTCTGGCTTCTGGCTGCTTTGTCCGTAAAATCTTTTGGAGCACTGTCGGTTATCTTGCTCTGTCCTTGGCGATAGCGCAGGAAACACGGAAGACGGTGGAGAGGGGGTGGGAGAGGGGGTGGGAGAGGGGCAGGGAGAGGACAGTGGAAAGGGGGTTAGGAGTGGGGTGGGTAAGGGAAGGAGCACAAGGGTGAGGGTTGGGGGCCCGGCGGCCTATGTGTTGCGTGATCAGGATATGCTTGCTGTATTGCACCAGATTGGTCTCCGTACAGCGGAACACGGAAGCATGTTGACAACCTTCTCTTCCAGTGTTGTTCTACCTCTCTCCAGTTCGTCTTGATTATTATGTTCTCGTTAGCTGTGAGTTCACATGCTGCTTTTTGCAGATTACCCAAATGTCTTGGAAGACATTATAGGCTGCCTATTTGCTCTGCGGATACTTGAGTTGTTCTAGGTATGTTTTAAAGTGCTTACAGGCTTGGGTCATGTTGGCCTAGAATGAGTCTGTAACGTTTTGCTTAGCTTAAGTAAAGATGTAGTTAACTTTTTTTATTTAAAGGAGCAACTCAATCCATTCAAAATTACCCGATTGGCCAGGCTAATTATCCTTATACCACCAGTACTTGGCCTAGCTATCGGCTGCATAAAAAAAAATAGAGTGGAAATATTTTTAGTGGATGAATTTGGGCGCTCCTATAGTGGCTTGTCCATTTCCTAAAATTGTGGCTTATATACGGGTACGACTTTAAGCACTACTGGTGATTTAATCGGAACATAAAAAGTGTTGCGTGTCGACAATACGCCTATAAATTGATATAATCATATTTGACTGGCATCCATGGTACCAATTGGGCCACCTGGGTCACGTTAGTTGTCTGGATGACTTAGCGAGGGAAGGGCTAGGGAAAGTCCTCGAAAAAAAAAAAAAAAAAAAAAATCCTTAAAATATAAAAAAATAAATTGAACAACTTTTGCCTTAGGGTCATATCAAAGTTATTTGTATATATATTTTTAATTCATTTTCGATCGGGTTGGGCAAGTGGTCCCGAGCCACTCTTGTAGCGTAGATTGACATTGAATTCAACACCATCATTAATACAATATGGCCGAGGTCATAAATAATATTTTTCAAAAGTGGGTGATACATCTTACCACAAATAAATTAAAATTTCAAGGATGTTCACATGAACAACTGCGTAACATATTTATGAAGGAGTATCAGTCGCTAAATTAATCATTTAAAATTAGTCAAATAATTTGTCAATTCGCCAATCTTTTCTTTATTTTTTATAAATTAATTGTACTACTTTAGCTTTGTTTGGGGGTACTCATATAGATTCTTAGTGTTCACCAACGCCTATTCAGGCGTGTAGTTTTATTGTGCGTATATATGTGAGCGTACAAATATACATACTCTATCTTTGTTTGGGGGTTGCACACACAGACTCTTGGTGTTCACCAAAACTCACTCAGACGTGTAGTCTTATTGCATGTGTATATGCGAGTATATAAATCTACATACATAATTGAATAATCTCTCTCTCTCTCTCTCTCTCTCTCTCTCTCTCTCTCTCTCTCTCTCTCTCTCTCTCTCTCTCTCTTATTCTTTGTGCTAAAACATGCCCGAACACGTGATTGGAAAAACACGAAACTAATCGATTACTTTTTTTTTTTTTTTTTTGCCAAGCGAACATACATATGCCATGATAAGCATACATGCATGTTGCATACTTAAAACATACACACGAATAAAAAAGAGTGCGATTCTTATGCGCCTACTCTTGTTTGAGTCAAAACGGACACACATAAGTTAACGTACTTTTTTATGTTTATATACTTGCAAATTGTACGAAGCCAAACATACAAAATTATCCATACTTGTAGATATTGAGATAAAACATTTATCAACAGTTATATACATATAATGGTGTGGTAATACATTTTCTCATGTCATTTTCCTTTATCATATAAAATTGTAATAGAGGAAATTATACTCCTTACCAGCTTTTGGAAGAGACATGACAAAAAAGTAGTAAGAGCACCAAAATAGATTTACCTTTGCGCAAACGTATTATGATAAGAGGTTGAATGTTTAGAGGTTTAATTGAGTTCGAATGTCAATCACCATATTAACACAATACTGAATTTTAAAAAAATATTGATGTTTATTCTTATAGATATTATTTATATTGAATGTAAAAAAAAAAAAAATGAATCACATGTTTTCAATTTTTCATATTTGTATACACGAGATTCAAATCTATGAGTCGGTAAGTAAGGGAAAAAAAAAATCTTCAGAATTTGTGTTGTTTTTTTTGTTTTTAGGCTTCATCAGAGGTTGACGCTTGTAATGAAACAAAGTTCATACTAAGCCCTTTTGCTTCAGGTGATGGTTTTGACTTGAGTTATTAAACCCTTATTTTCTTGTTGTTTTTTAATGATATGAGGGATGCAAGCTCAAATTTTAAATTTAGTTTTTTTTTTAATAATAAATAAATAATGTACGTGCTGATATATATAATATAATTATTATATTTTATTTATTGCTTTTTTTTTTAATATGGAGTGTTATGAAGATTTTATTAATCATTTTATGTATTTTTAAAAATAAGTTATGAATCCTTATAATGCATTAAAAATGAAGATAATTTTTTTTTTTGCATAATTGTTTCTTTCCTGAAGGAGCGTCGAAAAATTTTAAAACTTCATATTTTGATAAATTTTAAAAACGTAATATTTAATAAAAAAAGTTAAAAAAAAAAAAAATTGTGAGATATTAAAAAAAAGGCGTTTTTATTTTCAAAGTTGTAATTATGTAATAATAAAACAATCAATTATCAAATAATGAATTAATAAATTGATTACCAACTAATAAATCACGGTTTTATCTCTTATTAACAGATTATTATAAATTTTCCTATTGGTTTGTTCAGTACACAAATTGTTGCACGCTTCAACATAACGAAGGAGAAGGAATCACCAAATTGAGGGAAAAAATGATGGAAAGCAACGCAAGGCTGAAAACAACAATCTAATTCTAATTCATCGTACTAACGACCCAACACATAGATACATCATCATACATAGCGAGAGGCAAGAAAAACAAATTCCTCCTCCCTGCACATAGACTTAGGAAACCACGGATGGATAAGTTGAATGATATAGATGAATGTTGGAGAAGAAGAAAAAAACGGTGAAAAAAAAAAAGAGCGTGCAACTCAATGTATCAGTCGAATAGTAATAGCCCCTCTTCGATAATCTCACAAATTGTCACAAGTCCACAATTCAATATGATTATGGGAGCCGTAGACAACAAAATAGCAACCAAGTTTTTAATCCCTCTCTCACTCTCTTAGATAAAAGTAGGAAGAGAGGAGATGGATATAAAGGGTGGAAGGGATGAGGAGGAAGAAGACGAAGAATAAGAAAATATATATATATATATATATATATATATATTATATATATATGTTTGATGTCACTCATGCATTAATCAGCGAGAGATGAAGTCTTGCGCCAGTGCAGGTCACAGCTAAAGACCGGGCTCATGTTATGACGAAGACCCGAGCTATAGCTTCCAGGTGAGTAACTCTGATGATGTACTGCTTTTGAAGAACTCTCTCTTGCTACCTCCTACTTTAGTAACACTACCCTAAACTCTCACTAACGATGTTGCTCTCCAACAGTATGTCGTTGAACTGCTCTCTATTTCTGATCCCAAAACCGAAGATTGAGCGAACTAAATACCGTTAGGCCGATAGGGAATCCTTATGGTTAGGAGTCAAGATCATCCACTCGATGTGCTGATCGACGGTCCAAAGGGTAGGCTGTGGCCTTGGTGCATCATATTGCCATCATGATTTGTCCCAACGACAAAGACCAGTGAATATAAGTACAAGGACATTTGATAAAGTTGAATGAGCAGCCAAAGGGGCATACTGAAAAGATGTCGGGTCTAATTGACGCAATGGATACTTGATAGATTTGGTCCATCATCAAAAGAGCATTCTCGGAATTTCGTGTCCTTGAGTAGCAAAGCAGGAAATATTGCAACGTTCAGGGGGAAAATGCAAATCACCCCCCTTTGTAAGTCAATTGTGGTTGCTGGCTCACTTATCTTTCACAGGTCTGGTACCAGACCTACCGCTGGGCGGGATGACCCCCCCAGCCAGCAGCAGTTGGTTCACAAGAGGTGCATGCGACTTTTGCCAGCTTACAATAGGGCCACAAGAATGGGAACTACCCAACACTGAATAGGGGGGGGGGGGGGGGGGAGATAGGGGAGCAAAATTGCTAAAGGGCCATATTGGTGTGCAATCTTTGTGGCTGTACGGCCGGTGCACAAACTTGCACTGTGCTCTTAGGCCTCCAACGGTCGGGTCTTCAAAGTTGCATGTGCCGTTCGCCCCAAGGACAAAAAACAAGGAATAACAAGGACATTCGACAAAGTCGAACGAGCAGCCAAAGGAGCATAATACCGAAAAGATGTCGGCTCAAATTGTCACAATGGATATCCGATAGGTTTGGGTTATTGTCGGAACAGCGTTCCAAGGAATTTGTCTTTGAGCGCCAATCAGAGAATACTGCAACTTGGACGGGCAAAATTGCAGATTTTCTTTTTTTTTGACCTCAAATTTGCAACAAGTTATTTGTTGGTGTTGGCTCACTTATCTTTTCCCAGGTTTGGTACCAGACCTACCGCTTGGCTGGATGAACCCCCGCAGCCAGCAGCAGGTTGGTTCACATAAGGTGCATGTGACTTTTTCCAGCTTACAATGGGGCCACCATAAGGGGAACAACCCGATGATAAGTAAGGAAAAAAGCCAACAAGAAAGAAATTCCACTCAAATAGAACAATTTTGTTCATTGGCTTGAAAAAGGTAGCAAGTAGCCGAAAGCAAGACCAAATGGAAAAAAACCACAAGACCAAATGGGAAAAAAAAGCAAGACCAAATTTAGCAAATGACATGAACAAGCGAACTTCCTCGACAAATGGGTATTTTGAACTATTTTCTTTGATCAGCATCGAAGAGAAGACAAAATCTGGTTATGTGCTGGGAAGGGAGTGATGCAAGCCAACTAATGAACGCGTCCGTGCCGACAATGAGCAGGGAAAGGAAGTCATTGTTTACACCCCGAAAGCTGTTGGAGGATCCCAAAAGGATGTCAATTATCCCCCCCCCCCCCCAGCTCCATCTATTCTGGGGGGCGGCAATTCTGTCCCTTATGGCTGGCAAGTGTATGCGAAGGGTGTCTTTCATGGGTCATTTCTTTGCAACTTCCTCGGTCCCGCCCCTGGGTCTGTCATTTGACACGTGGCATCCAATTTTTGGCTATTGTCCAGTCTGCAACAGCAGATAAGTGGAGCTGCTGGTAGTACTCCAGAAAATCGCTTATGTGGAGTCGCTTATGTGGAGGATTGCCAGACTGCCAAGGCCTCCTTTTTTTTATCCCCCCAAAATGTTTTTTTTTTTTCATAAAGGGGTTAGCCCCTCCCCCGTATATTTCTTTCCCCAAGGGCGGTAAGCCCCTCCTATAATTTATCCATTTGTTTGAAAAAACTCCGCAATCAACAGTTACATGTGTCCCAAAAAAAAAAAAAAAGTTACATGTGTCCTACAACAGGCAGGTACTTCCCCTAACGCATTGAGCGTCGCCACACTCTCGAAAAAGACAAAAATGTGGCGGGCGCATCTGACCATGTTCTAGGGAGAAGTTCATTCTCATTTGGCACATTTCGAGAATGGTGTAGCGATGCCCATTATCATTTGTGTGCATACGGATTCGAGCACATGCCCAATTCGACACGTGTGCACCTTTTTTTGTTCTCTTCCCTTTGTGCACAATTCAGGTAAAGCTTGTATGCATTCATTTGACAGGTAATTGAATCGGTTGGGCTTAAACAATTAGCCTTTTTTTTCATTTCATTACATTGCGTTATGTTCGGGGGCGAACACGGGAGCGAGATGTTCGGGGGCGAACACGGGAGCGAGATGACTTTCGTCGTCTACGGCGGTACTTTGTTTTTTTTTTTTTTTTTTTCATTTCATTACATTGCTTGGCGGTACTTCCTACTCTCCAGCAAAGCACCCGCCAAAATTTTGAGCCGCCGGCCCGCCGGTAGGTCGCGGAACAAACAGACTCGCGCTCATTGCTCTCCCCAGCCATCGTCCCCGTCCCCATCCCCGTCCCCGTACCTGTCTCTTATACACATCTAGATGTGTATAAGAGACAGCCCCAGCCCTGCGCCCTCGTTCGATTTGGACTCCCACCCCTCGCGCCCTCGTTCGATCGGTCTCCCCGCCCCTCGCTCCCTCGAGTTTTGCGTTCGGCCCGCCCTTACGTGGATTTGCACCCAGACGCGGATTCGCGCGCCCAGAAGCCCAGACGTGGCTTCGCGACTCTGGCGGATGCCGTCGCGGCGAGTGGGCGGGAACGCGGTACCGACGGACTCCAGCGGCGTTGTCGGGGGCTACTGGAGAGTGCTGGAACGAGAGAGAGAGAGAGAGAGAGAGAGAGAGGCGCTCCGCTGTATCCAACGTCAGCTTCGTCTCCCTCTTCGTTCCATTTGCCTGCGATCAACGAGCTCTCTCTAATCATCTCTACTCGCTCTGCGTCTCTCTCTCTCTCTCTCTCTCTCTCTCTCTCTCTCTCTCTCTCTCTCTCTCGTACGCTTGCTCTCTTTTCTGTGCTTTCTTTTCCTTCCTCGCACTCTTCTTCTCTTTCGTCGACTCTCTCTCTCTCTCTCTCTCTCTCTCTCTCTCTCACTCTCTCTCACTCGGTGTATCTCTGTGTGCTTTCTCTCAGTCTCCTTTTGCCTTTCTCTACCTCATCGCTGCGCGCCGTTCCTTTGCTGCTACTGGCAGCTCGGCTGTCGACATCGACGTAATCGCACCTTCGCTCTGCTGTGCCGTGCTGTGGTCGGCCGCAGATCTTTACCATCCAAGGGCGTTCACCTGACTTTCCCTGTACACGTGGCGTGTTGCTACATGTCGTGTCGTTTCTTCCCCTCTGTCATCTTCCTCCGACCCTTCTCATCCGTCTCTTCACCCCCGCCTCTCCTCTCCTCTTGTAGAAACACTTCTGTTTGATCTCGCGAGCGAGTATGGTTTCGTGCGTCTCTCCGTTTGTAATTTTCTTGATTGGACACGTGGCGCAGTGACGGCCATCCGTTTGGCGTCTCATGGTGCACCAGCATACTGCGCCAGCGGAGAAGAGCTGTCTCTTTCCGTCCGTCGCCGCCCCTCCTTCCCTCTCTTGTCCAAGCAGCTAAGCAATCGGTGGGACCTGATTCTTCTCGGAAGATTCAGTGAACTTGCCGATGGCCAGTTGATTGATACCAATTGATCGATCAATCAAGCAATCGAAGAGTCAGAAGGGTGAGGAGATTAATCACACGATCCATCAATCAGCGAGTCGGAGGGAAGATCGTGGCGGGCCCTGAGGACCGACAACGGGCGGGGGCTGTTGTCAGAATCGCTGTGGACAAGACGGAGGGAAGGCCACGGGAGGGAAGGGGAGGGGAGGAGGGGGGGCGGGAAAAGGGGGGGGGGGGGGTGGGGGAAGGCAGGGGGGGGGGGGGGGTGTTATCAAATTGTGGTGCGGCCCTTCAGGTCCTGGTATGGTGGATGAGAAGCGAGGCCCCGTTGCCGTCATTTCCATGGCGCCTAGGCTTGCGGGAGAGAGGGAACAGCTGCTCGGTCCTCGCGGTGACATGGAGGCTCAAATGAAGATCAATCACCAATCTCCCTCGGCCTACAACAGCGGGAGGGAGGTAGGTGTCGAATTCTTCGCGCTCACCCTTCGTTACTACACCTTTGCCCACAGACACACCTACCTATTACTAGTATTTTTACCCAATCACACTAATTTTTGTCTTTGCGGTTTAGCGAAGGTATCGATCGGTATTGTGTATGCCCACGCTGCATTTGCTTCTTCTGATTCTCTCTCTCCTTTTCCTACTTCTCTGCCTTCTCATTGCCCCCATCTCTCCTGATCTTTCTCTTTCTCTCCCTCTCGCTCTCCTCCCTGCCTCCCTCCGTCTCTTCGCTCTGTGTGTATCTTTGCTTTGTCCCATCCTAGGCTTCTCTTACTTTCCAACTCTCCCTCTTTCTGTCTCTCCCTCTGCTTTCCCTCCTCTGGTCTCTCCTTCGTTGCTCTCTCCTTCTCTGCTCTCTCCTTCTCTGCTTTCTCTTCCTCTGCTCTCTCCTTCTCTGCTTTCTCCTCCTCTGCTCTCGATTTCTCTGGTTTCTCCTCCTCTGCTCTCGATTTCACTGGTTTCTCCTCCTCTGCTCTCGATTTCTCTGGTTTCTACTTTTCTTTCTCCTCTGCTTTGAACCTTCTCTCCTTTACACTCTTCTTTGTTATCCTCCTCTGTGGTGTTCTGGCACTCTGTTTTTTTTCCTCTGCTTTTTCTTCCCCCTCTGCTTACTCTGTTTTTTTTTTTTTTCCCCTTCTCCTTCCCTCTCTGCTTCCTAGGTTGCTTTCTCCTCTCTTCTCTCCTTTACTGCTTTCTACTTCCCTTCTTTCCACTTCTCTGCTGCCTCCTCCGCTGCCTTTTCCTTGTCTGCTTTCTCTTTCTCTACTTCTCTTCTGCCTTTTCCTCCTCTTTCTCTTATGGTCTTTTCTGTTCCACTGTTTCGTTGCTGTTATCCACCCCTTTTCGTCCTGTCTCTCTCTTTGTCTGTCTCTGCGTCTCTCCGTGCAATCTCTGTGCCCTTGTTCTTTTGTCTACCTGTCTTTCTCTATTTCTGTCTGTTTGTTTTCCTTATTCTCTCTGTTTTCCTCTCTTTTTTTTCCGCTTGCTTTCATCTCTCCCTGTGCTACCTGTGCTTCCCTCTCTTTTTTCATCTCTCCTCTCTCTCTCTCTCTCTCTCTCCCCTTCGTCTCCACCTTCTCGCTTTCTTTCTCCCTCTCTCTTGCTCTTGCTCTGCCTCTTTCCTTTCGGTCTTCCCGTCTTTCTTGCCCTTTTTCTTTCTGTTTCGTTTTTCGTCCTGTCTACTTCTCCTCCCTATTTCCATCCCCATCCTCGTTCTCTTTTCTCCCTCTCTCCCTCTCTCCCTCTCTCCCTCTCTCCCTCTCTCCCTGTGTTCCTCTGTCCTTCTGTCTCTCTCTCCCTCTCTCTCTCCTTCTTTTCGACGCCCGCTACTTGTATTATCACATCATTGACAGCCGTGAAGGACCAGATTAGCACACTGATGACGATTCCTTTTTTTTTTTTTTTTTTTTTTTACTGATGACGATTCCTGTCATCACTATCATGTGACGTTGGTGATGGCTAACCAGCACGGCCGCCACCACGCTTAGCGGCAATTTTTACTGTAGATTATTTTTCTAAATAATTGTTTTTGTAAAACAATTACTATTTTTTTTGCGAACTTATTATTGCTTTTTGTAGATTGTTGTACTATTGTTATAGCCTGCACGTGACGTCACGTGACGTCAGATGGCTCGAGCGGCAGCCTGGCAGGCGGGTGGTCCTGCCCGTCTTTTCGTGATTATGCACGCACCGTGATTATGAATGCATACAACCCGTGTTTCCGGTACGATGCAGTCATGATGAGGGTGCGTTGTGTTCGGAGGAAGACGGGAAGACGCAACTGTTTGCTGGTGGGAGGTACGAAATCTGCCTTAAGAGAGCGATTTTTTTTTTTTTTTTTTTTTTAATAAATGGACCGGTTAATCGTTGTGGTGTATTATATAACCTATGGACGGGCCGTTCCCTTATCGAGTTCAACGACCGGTCTGATCCCCAGTTCTCCGCTCTGGCTACCGGTAGGATCCCAGCGACGAGTGCCTGGTCCTTAGGTTTGTCATGCCTGCGTTATTCCAACCCAACATCAATCCACTGATGTACGGTGGATATTTTTAGAAAGTATTTTGTTTTACTATTTAATTATATTTTTTTTACTATTAATTATACAAAAAGAAGTACATTTTGCCTGTTGATTGAGAGTAATACTCTACATAGAGCATTTATCGCCGGGGGGGTAATAGTAGTAGACCTTGGAGGTAATATGCCAATAGACCTTTATTACTAACGGTAGTATTTACTCTTCGCGCCTTTTTTTGGCTAAAAGGTATGACAGTGCGGCTACTAGCATAGCACTTTTTGGCCATGTGACACCGGCATTTGGCTATGTGACATAGCATGTAGCACAGTTTGGCTATGTGACAGTCACGTCTTTTGGCTATGTGACATAGCACAGTTTGTACATATGACTATTTGGCTATCGCCGACTCTTTTCTGGCTATGATGTATGACAGTGTGGCTATGTGACATAGCACAGTTTGCTCATGTGAGACCGGCATTTGGCTATTTGGTTGGATGGTGTTTAAACGTGCTGTGTCTCCCCCCTGTGCAGAGAGCCAGGGAGATAGATATTCTCCTCAGAGACACGGGGAAGGATGCTGTGTAATTCGCTTTTTTTTTTATGTTCTCCTTACTCTTCTTTTTTTTTTACGGGGAGGGATGCTCTATGTTATTCGATTTTTTAAATTTGTTATTATTATTTTTCAACTACGCGTTTTTCTTCTCTCAAAATCTTTCATCATCTTTCCAATTCTTTCAATTCGCCTGCCTGTCACCACCTACCTACCACAACTCCTAAGGCTTATTCAGGGGACTCCCTGCGAACGTAGTGTTGTTGTCTCCCTAAAAACAGCTATCAGAGGGGATGCATATTGCCCCCCCCCCCCCCCCCCCCCTTTTATAATGGTGGTCAAGAGATGGGGGGGTTGGGGCCGCGGGTGGGGGGGTCCGGCTAACGCAAAGACCGAGCATTTTTATTTCAGTAGCTGCGCCTCCCTTTTCATCGTCCCCCCCTGAAGTCCGCGTTTTCTTTTTTTTCTTTTTTTTTTTCAATTCTGCGTTTTTTTTTTCTTTTTCTTTGTTAATCTTCCTAGATTTCATCAAAAAAATAAACAAACAATTAAAATCTCTGTGGGCGTCCTTATCGTGAATCCAATCGAGCTGGTGGGTGTAATATAGTTATTAATTTTTTTCCTTCTTTTTTTTTTTGCGTAGGGGTCATGCTAATCTTCTCTGTATCGTTCCAATTTTTACGGATGTCCCAAAAGAACATTTAAACAATGACACGTGGACTAATCGTACGAGGGCCACATGAATCAGTTCGACCACGTCAGCGACGGCGGAATGCTCAGTTGCCGGATGGAGGAGGGGAAGCTTTACCACTTTCCTTCTTGGATTTATTTATTATTTATTTATTTTTTTAAGTAAATACGGATTCTTCTGAATATGATTTCGAAGGTATGACAGAGCAGCATATAGCAGAGAGTTGTAGCAAAGGGGGATGAATCTTTCATGTAATTAATGATTTGAAAGGTACCGAAACTGCAGAGATAGAACTGCGAATGTTCAGTTGACAGATCGGACTCGGGTTGTCTTATCTTGCCTATATAATTAACTAAGCGGGTACCAAAAACTGCACAGATAAAACTGCGAAAGCCAAAAAAAAAAATTGACAGATAGGAGTCCTCTGCGGGTAGTCTGATGTCTAACGGACGGAGCTTAGCGCCGCCACGTGGATGGTGTCCAATTAGTTACTACGATACTTGTATACGTTGATTGATTGAGTCCTTTTTTTATTTTTGTTCTTTCTGTTTTTTTTTGTTCTTTTTGTTTTTTTTCGTGGGGTTAAAATTTCCTGTAGTAAGTCGATGCTCGTGTACGTTGATGGATTGATTGATTGTACTCTTTGAGTTGAAATTACCTGTAGTAAATTCTTATTTCCGAGTAATTCCAAGAAAAATGAAAACTCTCTTAGGGGCATTGCCATTCGATTATATCCAGCAAAATATCCAGCCAAAAAAAAAAAAGGAAAAAAAAAAGATTGTCAAGAAACGTTTTCCTTTTTATGTCCAACACGGGGATGATTTCTCTCAGCACAAATAATTTTTATTAAGTCCCGCGGTTTGCATCTGAAAGTCGGATGCAAATAGCATTTTTTTTCAAATTGCGAAATTCTTTCTGCTGAGTTGTCAATCAATGGGTTAGAAGTATGAGATGAGCTGGCATTTTTTTATTTTATTTCATTTTGTTTTACCTATTTTTATTTTTTATATTTCATTGACCCATGTCTTTGTCTAAGTTATAATGGCCCAGTCATTCTGGGTGGGTGGTTTGTTGAGGAATTTCTGGCCTCACCCCATCTATCTTGGTAATAAATTGATTGGTCTTTTTTTTTTTTGTTTCCAAGTTAATTTGTATGAATGATTACCTGTTCTGAATCTGGACGTGTTTGTGGAGAGGTGCCGAAAATCGGTATACATCTGCTTTTCTGCATCTGTGCATTAAACGCATCCAGATTCAGGCGCTTCATCCAATCTTCTCTGCTAGTGGGGCCTCGCCCTTAGATTCCACTCATGAAATCTTGACAACTGGAACTTTGTAAGAAGACTCCGGGCTAGTCAGCAAATCACCGCGCTCGACCGAATTCTACCCCCCTCTCCCCCTCCCCCCCCTTCCCCCCCCCTTTTCCCCTCCCCTTCTTCTGGCGAGGGACTGCGCTGGATTTCCTAGTCCAGGCTGATTTTTTGTAAATTTGCAGCTTTTTTTTCTCTCTCACGGTATCGCCTTCGATAATGACGACGACGACGATGCTGACGTGTACTCATCGTACGTCTTTCACGTGGATGGGTTGATGCATGTTCGAAAGGTAAAGCGTAGGATGAAGCCGTTGCAAAGAAGAAGCCGGATTGCTTTCTTTTTTTCTCTCTTTTTTCTTTTCTTTTTCTTTTCTCTTTATTTTTCTCTTTATTTCTCTTTTTATTTCGTTTTTATTTTTCTCTTTATTTTTTATTTTTTTAAAATTTTCTGTATTTTTCCTTTTAGGTTTTTTTTTTAGTTTTTCATTTTTTTCATACGTTGCGAGTGTTGTCAAGGTGGATTGCTTTGAAAGAGGGCGGGCGGTCGACCACACTCTACTCTCTTTTTTTTTTTTAAATTTTCGTTTCCTTTTTTTAATTCTCTTTTTTTTTCCTCTTTATTTTCTCTTTTAGTTTTCTCTTTTTTCTTGTTTTTCATTTTTTCATACGTTGCGAGTGTTGTCAAGGTGAATCGCTTTGAAACAGGGCGGGCGGTCGACTGCGTGCACTCTACTTTACCGTCCTTTTTTTCTTCAACATGTCTCGTTTGCTATTTTTCTGGTCTTCGTCCTTTTTATTTTTTTCCTTTTCTTTTCTCCTGTGCACGCTTTTTATGAGTCTGTCGTTTCCCTCGTTCCCTCGTT
Organism: Chara braunii; assembly: GCA_003427395.1. NCBI lineage: Eukaryota > Viridiplantae > Streptophyta > Charophyceae > Charales > Characeae > Chara > Chara braunii. The sequence goes on from BFEA01000060.1 coordinate 3,604,959, forward strand.
CGCTCGGTTCTCTTGTCGTCTCTCTCTTCTCCTCCTCTTCTCCTTCCCTGTCCTCTCTTCTCCTATAGAGTATACGCACACCAGCCATCAGGATCGCAGAATCGCAAAATGAGCGGTCAGATTGAGACCTCTCCTTTTTAGAGTCTGGCCGACCGTCTCCTCTTTTCGCCTTCTTTTATTTTTTTTATTATAACTAATAAGTTATATTCTCCTCTTAATTTCACCTTTCACTATCTACCTGCGTCCCCCCCTTAATTACATACACCTTCTCTTCTAGTGTCAGCTTTTTTTTTGTTTTTTACCTTTTTTTGTTTTTTTTAAAAATGGGTTTTTATTATTTAATGAATTTATCTTCTGCACCATTTTCTGTATTTTCTTTTTCCCTTCCGTAGGGAGATCTCGAACACTCGGCCTTTACTTGTCGTCATCTCTCTGCCTGCCTGTTCCTTCTCGTTTGTAGAAGGCATTTTTTTGTTTATCTTTTTTGTTGTTTTGTCGTCATCTCTCTGCCTGCCTGTTCCTGCTCGTTTGTAGAAGGCATTTTTTTTTGTTTTTGTTATTGTTTTCTTTTCTTTTTTTTGGGGTTTTGCCCCCCACATTTCCACCCTGTCTAATCGTCTTCTCAGGATCGAGCTGTTACATGGATGGATGCAATTTGTTCCGCGCGGATTAAGGGCCTCGCCACACTACTCACGAAAAAAGAAAAATGCGCGTGCATCTTCCCAAAAAAGTGGAAAGATTCGTCAGTTCCTATGAGTAGTAACGGATGTATCTTGCCACCTTCTGCGAGAAGATGCACTTGCAGTTTTTCCGTTTCGCGAGTGGTGTGCCGAGGGGGCTAAACCTCTTTTACATCTCCGCACAAAATAGAAAGCTTTTTTTTTTTTTTGCTTTTTGTGTTCTTATGTACGGTATGTAAATATACATACGCACAGGTCTGCAAAGTCTGAAACCGTTTGCCGGCCTCTTCTCGCATAATCTTTTGGTCACATGTTTCCTATAAGTGACCTTTTTTTTCCCCCTCCTTTTGCTGAATGTAGATGTCACGGATAGATAAGACGGAAATCGTATCTGTATCTTCTGGTCACCGTTCGAAACGTGCGACGAAGATGAATCGTAGAATAAAAGATAAAGAAACGGATTCTGTGTAGATAGGTGTGCATAAATAGATAGAAAGGTAGAAAGGTAGAAAGGAAAAATATAAAGAAACGGATTCTGTGTACATATTAAGTCTTCGGTGCTATTGTTTTTGTCTTTTGCAACTCTTTGCCTCTCTCTCCTTGTTTCTTTCCCTCTCCGTCCTCCTTCCCCCTCCCTCGCTCCTAGATAGATTTTAGTTATAGATAGATAGGTCGATGTATCTAGATATATGGATAGATAGTTTGATCTATCTATCTATCTATCTATCTATCTATCTATCTATCTATGGATAGATAGATTGATAGATCGATGTAGATAGATATATGGATAGATAGATAGATAGATAGATAGATAG
>BFEA01000060.1:3616467-3634630 GCA_003427395.1 Chara braunii
CCCCTGTCTCTTATACACATCTAGATGTGTATAAGAGACAGCCCCTATACCCACCTATACACCCCACCCCCAACCCCCCATCCCCAAAAGTTTCTCAGCGGATTTGGGCTGTACTCAGCAAGCGCAGTACAGCTTCCAACTCAGATCTGAAAAAAAATTAGTGGATGGTTGTTTCCTGACTGGTCGGCAGACCGCCGACCGGTCGACCCTACTGGTCGGCTGCAATACGGTCGGCGGTTGGCAGGGATGCAACCATGTCCTCCACCTTAAAATCTCCTCTTTTCCAACATGCCTCCAAACCATGGGTAACAGATATCTGCTCAGGAATCTATGCTCCCAGTACAACGATGCCAAGTCTCTCTTTTTCGGGAGAAAATACTGACTTGTGAAAGGCAGATCCTTGAGCTGCGACACACTGCAAGTGCCTTGAAGAAGAAGACTGGCTATGGCCGGTGGCAGACCTCCAAGCTATGGCCCCAGGTGAGTGGACTCCTCCGCTATAGCTCTCTCTTGCCGATCCTTATTCAGTGCTTCCCTACCGCCGGGCCGGTGTTAGAACAGGACAAATCTACATTTGTTCGGACAAATGCTGAAACAACACATTCCAGACCTGGCTTGCTCGGTCCAATGCTGAAACGACACAGTCCAGGGCTGGAGAACACGAGCTGACACAGGAAAAAAACCGAATTGAAATGAATAAAATATGCAGCGATGGTAAATGGTGCATACAAAATTAATAAGATGCACTCAGAATAGACGAAATATCCACATTTCTGTCTGACAAATCCCCCGTACCTAGACGCCGGTTGATGTACAAGGCACTCTCAGCCAATTGTGAGCCTCGAAAGGCCCCAGGCGGCCGAGGAGTCTACCCAAATGGATGTGCGGGCCTTCCAGGCCCCTGGTGTTGCTGGCCCCAGCATGCCACAGGCAGGCCTCATTAAGCTGTGTCGATGTCCAGCCTTTGAAAATCCAAGGCATTCTGTCGGAACTCGAGTCTGAGGGTCAGGCCCCACTGATGCTATCCTCCTCCTTAGGAGGAAGTGTGAACCTGGTAATAATCAAGGTCATGGTTGTGCTTTGCTAGCGTCTTCACCCGAATAGAGCGCCCCGTCATTGTAGCCGCATTTGGTCTGACTTGCAGTCTAGATGCAGCAATAATGACCGGGCGTTCTATTCGGGTGAAGACGGTAGCATGGACATAACATCAGGTGGTTTTCGACATAGTCCCATGTGGCCTGTCCCTTAGGCCGGGTGTCATCATGCGTAGGTCATCCTCATGTGGCATATGGTACAATGGGTCATGTCGAGAAAAAAATGCTTGTCGGACATAAGGATGTTGTTGGTGAGCCGGCTTATCATTTTCATTTAGATACTGGGGTGTATATTATTCGATTAGAGATCAGGATTTTCAGTGGGGGTTGTTTTCGCTTGGGGCATTGTTGAGGAAGTGCGTAATGTCACGAAGGCCCAGCATAGAACAGTTGGGTAAGAAGGGAGCACAACAGCATAAGTCACTGTAGCATTGCGCCTGTTATGAATAGAAATGTGAGGGGGGGTGTAGACCTATTAGACCATCATTTTGTTCTGGATAGAAATGTGAGGGGGGGGTCTGGAACCAGTGGATCTTGTTGTTGAGGCGGCTGATTTTTTTTTTTTTTTTCAGAATTACCGTTTTTGCCTGGTTCTACACCCCTTCTCAGTGGGGTCGTGTGCTTCTCGTAGATACAGAACCAGTGCTGGTTCTACAAGTACATACACATTGCTGTTGATATCATCGTTGACTTTCTCAGCCTGAGCTTGGAGGAGAACTCTCTCTAAGGTCATGTCAGGACGGTAATCGACCAGCAGCGTGAACAGGGAAACGCATAACCTTAGTGTCGTTTCAGAACTGCGTCATTGAAGTGCATGGAGGTTCTATCCATGTACCACTTGCCCGTGAAGCGGGGGGGTGTTGTGCAATCTGAGTGGTGTAGTTGAGACCCCACACATGATGGAAATCTAGGCGGGTTCAACCGCCTTTTTTTAGCCCTCCTTGAGAGAGTTCCTTGGGTCTGGTATGATGATTCTTTTCCGTATCGTGTGATGATGGTAGCGATGATAGTGATTCTTTTCCATGTGGTGGTCTTGGCAGACTTTCGGTGCTACTCGGCGCTATTGTAGCAGGAAGAGCGTGCGGCCGGCTGCCAGCACAGGAAGAGGAAGTCGCTTTTGATTCCGAAGTTTGCGGGTTTTGCTTTGCATCCCCTTGAGCAGTGGTGGTTGTCACATGATATCCAAGAGCTACATTCTTCCCCCGAGTACAACGTACGGTCATTATACTTGTATTTTAGGCATCTTTCAGTCTAGATACAGCTATAATGACCGTACGTACGTTGTATTTGGGGGAAGAAGGTAGGAAGACAACAAGCTGTCGTAACACTGTATGGTAGGCATTGTAGTCTTGGGGACTTGAGGTTTGAGCAGCAGTGACTCTTTGAGAGACACAAACGAGGATGCGTGCGTGCCGTTTGCTTGTTGTGCATGGCATGAATTGGTTGTTGTGTGCAATGCTGTGAATAGTTGAGAATTAGCTTCTCATGATAGGACTTGTGGCAATAAGGCAGGCTGCATTAGGCTGGATGAGATTTGTTTGTTTGGTTTGCTTTTGCTAATTTTTGCCTTCTCTTAGTCCGAAGGATGTAACGAAGGTTGTGCATGCTGCAGCGGAAGTCGTGTCATCTGAATGCTGCTGGTTATTTGTTCGGTGCCCCACTGTTTTGTACTTTTTGTGCTGTGCTGTGGCAGAGTGATGCAGGAGAGGAAGACCTCTGTAGTGTCTATATCCCTACCAATCACCTTTACATTGGGGACATCTTCTTGATACCCACTCAAGATATCATAAGACCTAATCTTTCGGTTCGTGAAGGGATTGGTATGTTCTACTTGCCTCCAGGAAGCAGTCTGACAGCTGTGATCCTCACCCAATCAGAAATTTTATAGACCAGGCTTGTTGGAGGTCGGCCAACGCGGCATGTCATATGTGATGTAGTGCTATCTTCCAAAAACACGGTGTTTTTTATTACAATACACAAAATGGAGCTTGTGCCATGCGAACGTTGTGTGTGATCGCCCCAATCCCCCTCTTCCCATTCGTGTGTAGTTGGTTTCAACTGACCTTGACACTCTCTGCCGTCTCCGCATGTGTATGATTCACTGTGTAGTATGTACCGACCATTTACACTCCCTCTATCATTGCATTGCATTCACACAACGTATTTTGCAACACCTCTCGACACTGCTGTTTCGCCCTCCCCGCGTGGAAAAGCATTGTGCGATGCCTGCTGACAGTCCACCGGCATCCCATTATTAAGCTCGTTCTTGCACCTGCCTATGTCAGTTTTGCATGGTCTTTGGAAAAGCGTAGAAGCCACAAAACGTAGAACCGAGAGCAATTTTGATTCACTGTGTTGTTTTGTTTTGGCCGTCTTAGGTTTTTCGTTTGTTGCCTCTTCCTTCTGGTTCGCCTTCGTCTTTGCCGCCCACCTTTTTTTGGGCGAAAATTTGGACCATTTCTTGATTTATGTTTGTGTCATTCTTGCGCAGAGGCCACGCTAATCTTCTCTGTATTGTTCCAATTTCAATGGATGCCCCGAATGACTTCTTTGTTGCCTTTTCCTTTTCTGTTGCCTTTTTGGGGAACCTTCTTCTTTTCTATCTTTTTATTGTGGTCGTTTTCTTTTGTGACTGTTTTGTTTTCGTTTCATCACCTCCCCAGATTTTCGAAACGATCCCCCCTCCCTCAAGCCTTTACTATGCCTCGTCTGTCCTTGGCCGAGGAGCCCTGCTCAAGCTTCTGCAGTTGGGGATTTCTGGTCTGTTTTTACATGCAGATGGAGACATGGACAACAGCAGGAGCAGCTGCAAACGAATAAGAAGAAGAAGAAGAAGAAGAAGAGTGCAAATCTTGCCTGTGTCATTGCATTGGGTCATCTAGTCTGCGTTGTTGGCACAGGAACCTCGCAAAATCTCTTGCCTACTTTTTCCACTGGGGTTTTTGATGTGTCCTTCACCTGCTGTGTAGCTTTAGGGATCATTCTGATTCGTCGTGGTCATGCCTTTCCATTCTGCTGTAGAGCATGGATTAAAGATGCTATTTCAGGGAAATGATGCTTGGAAGTTGGATTTAAAGTTTTTAAACCCACCGGTACATTTCCCAGCCAACAAAAGAAGTCGCGGCGTGCATGTGGCTGTGACCTGTGCCTTTGTTCTGTTGCTTGGGCGCATGTACTGGTGGTTCGAAGCACCAGTACATGCCAGATATTTCCAGCGGGCCCGTTTTGGAGGCCGCCCACTGCCGATTCTTTTTATCTTATGGCGCTCGGCCTCCTAAATTTTGGGAGAGGCTCAAAACAGGTTCTCCAGATGCCTGGGGCCATGTACTGGTTGTTTAAGATATAACTTTCCAGGGCATCGAGTCTGTGTGGGAATGCCCCCTGCATGTCAGTCACAGTCTGTGTCATTCCAACTGGGGAGGGAGGCAAGGTTGAGGGGTGATGTACTTTTAATATGTTTTTGCTTATTCTGGCATCCTGGTGGATGGCAGATTTATCTGCCTCGGCCGGTTTATGCCGTAGGATATACAAAAGCAGAGGACGCTGAGAGAGCAAGAGGTTGGTGGGGATGGGAAATGCAAAAACGGACGAGCATGTATGAGATTTGACTGGAAGAAACACGTGCTCAGTGGTGTGTGTGAATTTCATCGCCTTGAGGGGTGTGTTGTGTGGGGTATGGTTTCGAGGATGGCAGTGTGCAAAGGTCAGTGGTACGCTATCAAAACACATCAAGAAAACACGTGCGGCGTGTCGTGACAGGAGGCCGATTGCGGACATTGGGTTGCAGCAATCTTGGCTGCAAGCCAGACTTCTGAAGCAGAAGGAAGAACCAGGAGTCTTGTTCAGTGGATTGCTGTCTGAGTTGTGCTGTTGGTGCTCGTTATGTGACTGATTTCTGTGTGTTGCAGTGGATTGCTGTCTGAGTTGTGCTGTTGGTGCTCATTGTGTGACTGATTTCTGTGTGTGTTGTGCTGGTGTGTTGACAGAGATTGTTGTATCGGGAGGCATGTCAATGCCATCGACGGTACTCTTGTCCGACCGAAGAAACTCTCCCATGGAGAGAATGAGAGGGGTGAGTTTGTATATAACCTGAAGGCTTACTCTTTCATTTGTTGTAGTTTTTACGTTGGTCACCCTTTGAGGGGAGGTTGGAATCCTACCACTTTGCAAGCTTGGATCAGGCGGCGGGCTCCAGTTTCTTTCTATATTTTTCTAGTGAGATGGAGTGAAGGGGAAGCTGTGATGTCTACTAGTTGATCGGTCACTCTGGCTTTAGTGATTTGATTGACGTGACAATGAACTCCTACTGAGTACTTTGCAGGGGTGGAAGGTAACAAGCTGTTGGTTCGCGAGATTCTCAAAGGCCGTTTGTTTTTGCTTTTCCCTCTCTCTACATCAAGCATCGAAATCCCGCTCTCTCTACGTTTTTTTATTTTTTTTTATTTTTTTTCAGGCATCTAAATGCATCGATTTGGAGAGGCTTTGTGATATATTGGATGTTGCAAAGCTGTGGATGAGGAGCATGATGAAGTGTGGCATTGTTTGCGGCGATGGTGATGTGGAACGATGGTGGCAGAGGAGAACGCGAGGAGCAGGAGGAATGATGACGAGGGTAGAAAATGTGAAAAGCTGCAATTAAGAGATTCATGAATGCATTTGCGTTTCCAAAGAAGAAATGGGAAAGCTGCTGTGGCTTGGGTTGTTTCTTGCATTCTGTTTGTTGTGTATTTGCGGCGGGTTCGTATGTCCAAATGTGATACGGGTGGACGTGATTTCGAAAGTACTTTGAGCTCTTCTTTTCAGTGAAATGTGGAAGTGAGTTCAATTTGTGAAGTTTGTGTGGGTATCAGTTTCGCCGGAGGAAAGCTAAAGAGGAGTAAACAAAAGCAAATGGCCCTCAGGAAAGGAAGCAGAACAGTTGTCGCATCCCCCTTGTAGCGATTGCATCCCTCTGTTCTAGTGGTAATGAAAGGGAAACGATTGCCCTCTGGAAGAGCGGAATAGGTGTCGCCTGCCTCTGTTCGTGTGTTGGTTATGTTGCATTTTGTGTATATGCAGATACGGGCGCCTGAAGGAGCTGAGATCTCAGTTCCAGTACGCAGTGGTGTGGGTCCAGTGACCACTGACATCCATGGTGCTGATGCGGTTCTGCCATGCAGTAATGTGGGACATGGGTCTGCAACCCTGTGTGAAGACATTGACGGTATAACGCCGTGCGAGACATAGGCTTATGACCGGTGCCAACCGGTTGATCCTGCACAAGGTGATCGAACACCGTTGTTTCACTATTTGCAGCAGTGGCAGAGGGAGCAGCAGCGGGATGCAATCGGGCATGGCTGGCCTGCCTCTGTGTCTACAGCGGTGCATACTCCCCACATCATGCTACTGAATCATTTGATTTTATGGTCGCGACAGCGATGAAGCGGAACCCACACCCTGCGAAGGAAGTACCTTACGGTCTTCAAGTTGCCCACACTGGTCCTGATCCAAAGGGGCAGCTAGATCTCAGGCAAGCATTCTGATCACAAGGTGGACAGGCATAGCTCCCTCTTTGTGGAGAGAGACTGCTTATCTCACTGCTGTCCCAGGGATGATGCATTCATCGTGCCATCGTGCCTTGTGCATTCTCACTATCATACAAGCGAATTGCTTTATTATACAGTCGCTATGGCATTGGAGCAGAACCGTCGCTATGGCATTGGAGCAGAACCCCCCGCCTTAGGCGACGGAAGTACCCTAGGCTCTGCAAGTCGCCATACGGACCCTGGGGGCAAAAGAACAACTAGATGTTCAGACAACCAGTCTCTCCGTGACGGGGATGGGCATACGGGCTACTTTGCTGTTGTACTAGTGATCATGCATTCGTCGCTCTTCGTGGGTAGCACTGCAAGCTACCGGGGTACGTAAATGCATGTCAGGAGGTTTTTCAACCGTTTTGTGTGCACAATGGTGATGAGTGGAGGGACTGCACTCTATATGCTGTACACTGAGGGAGGGAGTGATTGATCCAGAAGACTAGCATTGCTTCGCTCAGTATACACAGATGCCGTTCGACCTGTCTTGTGTTCTTTAGCGTGCGGGAAACACAACGTGACATCCAAGGGGTGAGAGCAGTCGTCCGTCTGTAATTTGTCACCAATCTTTTCTCATTCTCAGTGAGATCTTCTAGTTCATGTGACTTGTGCTCGTTCGGGGGACAGACATCTCTGATGGTTGTGTGCCTTTGAGATGTATGCGATATTGGTTTTCTAGTTCCTGTGACTGGTGCTCGTTCGGGGGCCGACATCTCTGACATTGGTTGGGTCCCTCTTAAGATGCAAACGATATTAATTCTCATGCTATGGTCACCGGCCTCGTAAGATGCAAGCGATATTAATTCGCATTGTATCTTATGGTTGGGTGCGTCTCATGCTATGGTCAACCAACTCCTCTGCATCGGTGACGACAATGTACAGGAGGAGGAGGGGTTGGAAAAGGGGGAATAGTGGTGAACTAATGACTATAATCATATAATGAGTATATATGAAGTACTACTACTAACACTAGGGGTACTATTAGTCGTGCAGCGTTTGTCCGGCGAGGAAAGATAGAAGAGACGAGGTCTCCCGCTGTTTAACTCTTTGTATGAATTTGGAGGTGTGACTTCCATGGTCATTTGTATGTCGATATGTAGGGCGAGCTACAGCGGATGGAGAAGCGGCAGAGTGAATGACTGGCAGACAAGATGGTAGCGATGGACTGCAGGGGAATGGAGTGAGGAGAGAAAGATGGTAAGCATGCCAAGTCAGAAGATCATACTTATACGAGCAAAAATTGTCAAGTTCTCCACACGGCAAGAGATGGTTGAGGGCTCCGAGAATATGCGATTCCACACTTGACTGTGTAGAGTCAGGGGGGGCAATGCGGAGTGGTTTTGTAGGGAGCAAAGATCACACATGTGAGGATGGGTCAGTATGCGATGCATGTCTGTGTGGCTGAATGCGGCATGGGTGCGGCGTGGGTGAAGAGATAAGGTATGGTCAACGGGACTGCGACTGCGAATGGAGGGAAAGGGAAGGGACGGAAGTCGTACATGTGTGGGTACATGCGCTGCACTAGTACGCAGGGCTGCTTTCACCAGGGTTACAAAGGCATTGGGATGGGAAAGCGGGGGAGGGAGGGTGGCAGCAGCAAAGAGTGATGATTTTTTTCTTATTGTTTGTTTGGTTTCGCTTTTTAAGTTTCCTTGGAAGTTTCTTACGTTGATCGAAAGCAATTTCATTGGAGTAGATTGTTTGTTTGGGGTACTGGAGGAGTTAGTACGGGTGTGACACTTCGGTGGGGGCTGGCTGGTTCATGAAGTGGTTCTGAGGGAGGAGGTGGTTGTGTTGGGAGGTGTGAAAGTAGTTCTGGCCGTTTAGTATTCTTTGGAGAGAGAGCTTCTGATTGAGAGGTGCAGGCAAACACTGATTCCGCTGGTAACCAGTGTCTGTTGATCGTTGATGTATCGTGATTTATCGTTGATGTATCGTGATTTGTATGTCCCGCAGAAATAGGGAACAGAGCGCAGCGTGCGTTTGTTGCGAGGGACGAAAGAGTGCACGGGAGGCGTCGGCCTCTTTCTGTTGCTTGCAGCCAACCTAGGTAGTAGAATTAAGTGGGGGGGGGGGGAAAGTGCGGCGCATTGTGATCTTGTTACCTTTCAGTCCCCCCCCGATGGGATGGAAAGAGTTCCCCATTGGGGGAGGGATTATTATGGCCAGCTATGGGTGTGAGTCCGTGTGACTGAAGACTGTTTGATTTTGAATTGTATGGACTTAGCGGCGCTGCCTCGTTGTGTTGTTGCTGTGCGTATATCTTAAGCAAGCACAGCTCTGCGTTAGCTGCTACACAGCGCTGGTGGTAATGCACATCGTGAGCATGTGAAACAGTGGAAATCAAACAGTGGAAGGTCGATTGTGATTGTGGAAAGCAGCCAAAGCTCAAGGTCGATTGCGCAGTGGAAATCACCAGCATAGTCCCTTCACTGAGAAGGCAAGCACGCTTATGGCGTTCGTTGTATACAGGTCTGCAGTTGCAGCACAGATGTAATGGGCCCTCGCAGTCCAAGTCTGCGGCCATGCAACTCGTATACAGGGCGGGACACCAGTGGCATGGAAATTCACTGTGCCCTGTTGTTGTCGATTACCTATCTACAAATGCCCTCAGAAATTTTGATATGGATATGGTCTGCCTCTTGATCAATCAATCCGTTGAGACACACGGATGCAGATCACGCGGCTGCTGTACAATCTATAAGCCTGGTAATGTTCCTCAATTCTGTCTCCTACCTTTCTGCCTCGTCTCTCTTGTTACTTGTTTGCATCTTTGCTCTCTCTCTCTCTCTCTCTCTCTCTCTCTCTCTCTCTCTCTCTCTCNTCTCTCTCTCTCTCTCTCTCTCTCTCTCTCTCTCTCTCTCTCTCTCTCTCTCTCTCTCTCTCTCTCTCTCTCTCTCTCTCTCTCTCTCCTGGGGTTTGATTTGCCTGGCTCGCCCGCTTTGTGCTATTTCTGCTGATTGTACAATTTCTCTTGGCAGCCCCGCCTTTGTACGCTGCTCGATTCGGCGTGTAATTTGCATTGCTGTCTCAGAGATGTGAGCGTCGGCAGGATGGCATGACAAATTATGGATTGGCTGCTTTAGTTGCAACAACAACTGGGCAAGATCTGCACCTTGATTTCTTCCCTCCCCTCGGCTCTGCTCGCTGGCAGCGTCAGATGCGACGCCTGGGGAGCGATTCAATATGTGTGCTTGATGGGCTATATGTGTTTGGTTTGTGTTTGTGAACGGCTATGAGTGAGCTGAATGCCGGAAATCTGCAGCCTAAGAAATGTGGTCAGACTGCAGTTTGCTACGCGTCTCTTGCTAGGGATAGTGAGGTTAGGTAGCAAAATTTGTGTTCATTACTTGAAAGAAATCGTTGGGCGTAGAGTTGGGAGGGGTGGGCAAGGGATTGCGCAGATGGTAGAAGAAACTGCTGTTAGTTTCGAAGGTATCGTTTTATTTTGTTTGTGGTGGCTTTGGGCGAGGGATTAGGAAGGGGGCTGATCGTAACGAGAGAGGAAGATGAGAAATTTGCCGAGCCATCAGCCCGCACAGCGGGTAGGTTATACCCCCAGGTGAGTGTTTTTTTTTTTTTCCCCTTCCAACTATACTCTTTTCCCCTCGGTCTTTGTGTGGGGGTGTGACAAGACGTTTGCCCGCCAGCTGGCGAAAGGTGGGAGCGGGAAAGCCATTTAACTGAGATTGGGGCTATGCTGGTTGCATTTGTGTGCTTTTTTGGCAGTTTTAGGGCCGTTGGCAGAAGGGCGGTTAGGGTGGTTTTTTTTTTTTGGGCTGGATTGAATTTGCGCTTGTTGCGGCAGCTGCAGGCCCGTTGGCGGTTCGGGTGGGGTCTTTTTTGGTTATAATGTTTTGTGGGGTTTCGCGAGGGGGTTGTGTTGTGAAAAGTCGCAGCGCAGTTTTTGTAGTTTCAATTTTTTCAAATGTTTTTTGTCAATTTTTTAAATTTTTTTGGAAGGTGACTGTGGTGTTCGTGTCCGTTGCATGCAAGAAAAAAGATTTGCAGGTGTCAAATTTCACCACCACCCCTCTTTTCATGGGGGTTCATCGCATTGTTTGGTTGGAGGCGGCAAGCACCAAGTGTGTGAGCGAGCGAGCGAGCGTTCGCAAAGGTGATGGCTGCTATACTTGATCTGGTCTTACACTGCTACCAGGTTCATCGCATTTATATATATGTACATTCATTGCTTGTACGTTGTAAACCAATCTCGATTTTGGTAGTCAGGAATGTGATTTGGAATCTTAGATAAAATACGATCGAGTCTCATTTGAGATAAATACAATACCGACAGATAATAAGATATCCAATTCTATGAAATTGACTGAGAGGGAAATGTATGATAATGTTTGCGTTCAGCTTCCCTTCCCGAGCCCACAAACAAGGCTATGGTTTCGGGGGGCGAGCTGCATGACGGGAAACTGTCACGTATACGGGTTGGTTGATCACATTCGGTCGTTAGAATCGTCTTTGGACTTTGTCAGATACGAAAATTCAGGGTGCGGACGTTGTGTATATGAACACTGTAGTAGTGTTAAGTCGCCAAATTTTGTGTCTTTTTCTCTTATTTTGTCGGGTATTCGAGAGCAGCAGGGTCTGTAAGATCTCTCTCTCTCTCTCTGAGATTTTTGAAAAAGATAGTGGCAGCAAAAATGATTATTGTTTTGTGTGCGTCAACACGATAATGTTGTGTGAAGTTGTGGACGGACGGGACTTTTGTGCGACACTGAAGAGGTTTTTTAACTTTTTTTTTCAAACATCTGTTGAAAAGGATTCCGTACGGTCGGTCTTCTTTTGGAGAGAATGTATTGTACTGGTGTGACGGGTGAAAGAAAATTTGGTGCGTTATCAGTTCTCAACGATTTTGCTGTTAGCGCGGTTAATGCTGTAGTCCTGTGGTTGAAGGTGGATTTTGTATATATCGTAGTGTACGTACGATCTCTATATTCGGGAAATTGGGCCTCGACATCGGGATCAAGTGGTGAGGCCACCAGCGAAGTGATCTCAATATTTGACTCAGAATTTGCTTCGACGCTGCAACCGGGAGGGATGACTCTCACCCCACATCGACGAACTGTCACGTGGCTCCATACTGCTGGGCTGGAAAAAGACTTGCCCATATTTTAATGCGAGATAATGTTCACAAAGAGGCCCACCTAAATGGACAGAATCTCATGCGCAAACTCATAAGGCATTCGACCGAGCCGCCATTCCTCGCACACGAAGGCGTAATACAGCCAACTCCTCGAGACCCCTTGTGAGGTAATGCAGAAATCGATTTGGAGGGGGGGTTGTGAGTCCGGCGTCCGCACACAAGTATAGGTTGAACCACCATACTTGACCCAGCTATTGCCCGTGGAAAAGAAAGTAGATTACAAATGTTTTTAGTCGGATGAATTTGGAATCGTTTTAGTCGGACGAATTTGGTTTGTGTAGTGCCCCGTACGTTTCCTAAAATCGTTGCGCGTTAACGGGCACGACTGCAGAAAGTACTGGTGGCTTAAAAGTGGTGATTGGCAGAGGTAAAAGAGATGTGTGGGTAATTAGTAATTTACTGTGAATGTGACCGGGAATTATGGGAAAGTGCAGGCAGGTGTCTCGGAATTGCGAGGTTGCCAAGCAAATCACAATCTATATCTCAAAAATCACAATCTGTATTGCAAAACGCAATGCCTTTGACTTCATGGGGACCTTGTAACCAGGCGGCTATAGAAGGGTATGTCTAATTGTCATCTTGCATTCTAAAGAGGACAGCACCAATGTGCAGATTGGAGGAAAGAGTCGGCGACATTGAACGTGTATTCGGAAAGTGAAATAGGATCAGCATGCATCCTTGTGAAAGAGGGGCGTGTCTTGTGCGCGCATCGGAACGTATTTCGTGGATCACTCTTACGTCAAACTGTACCCCCGTTGAAGGGAGGCAAGTCGAACAACCACCTCAAATGTACGAAAAGCTGGTCGACCATCGTGGTTTTCTTTACGAGTTGTGGAAAACTTGAGGCTTGTTTTGAAGGATAAGCAGGGTGCGTTGTTTTACGCATAATGCAATGACACAACTCCTCCTGACCAATCTAGCGGCTTTTGCTTTGATCCAGTTCTCAAGCATTTATGCGAAAAGGACACCGTGCCTAAAAAGGTTCAACATTTTTCGCATATCTGTATCATTGATTTTTTTTTTCTTTTCTTTTCTTTTTTCTTTTCTTTTTTCTTTTTTTTTTTCTTTTTTTTCTTTTTTTTTTTCTTTTTTTTTTTNTCCTTGCGCAGGGGCCATGCTAATCTTCTCTGTATCGTTCCAATTTTAACGGATGTCCCGAAGGACTGTATCATTGCTTTCAGTGATCCAACAGAATTCAACGATCCAACAGACTGCACGATGTGGGGCAGCAACCAATTTCTTCCACAAGGATTTGTAGTACTCTATATTGGCGATTCCACATCGTACAGACACAAAATCAACTACAGCACAATACGATGAGCAGAGTACGTACGTCTGAAAACCATTCAAGTGAGCAAAATCGATTGGTGTTCCGCATTGTGCGGTTCGTTCGATCACTCCAGCCTGATTGATCGACACACATTTGGTAAGAGTCGAGGAGAGGTGTTAAACCTTTTTTCATGTCATCCTTTCGATACGAATGCATGGCTGGATTGAAGACAAAAAAAAAGGCTAGATTGACGAGTGATTGTTGTTCCATCGATTGTGAAACATCACATCTCATCCTGCTTCTTGTTTAAAGCACCAGTACATGGCCCCGGCCAAATTGAGATTCCCCGATGGAGCCTCTCTAAAAATTTAGGAGGAGGCTCGTGTGCAGTGGGCGAAATAAACGGACAGCGGACAGCCTCCAGAAGGGGTTCGGCGCAGATGGTTGACATGTACTGGTGGTTCAAATAAACCTCGTAAACTTTCCAAAACTCCTCAAAAAAACTGTTATCACCCCTCGTAAACTATTAGGGGCACAAGTTTACCCAACTTTGCGTAACAGTCATCCCTCAAATACGTTGTGAAATGGATGAGGGATGCGCTCCTCTTTTGTGTGATGTTTATCAAAATGTCCTGTGAGCTAGTGACAATAGTTTCGCACTTCTGTTCGTTGCATGGCCATGCAACCTCCTCCAATTTATAACTTTGTTAGAGAGGATGCAGGGCCAGGAACAGAAGTGTGTCTATTCTGTTTGTGCGATGTTTATCGGAGGTGCAGGGCCAGGAACAGAAGTGTGTCTATTCTTTTTGTGCGATGTTTATCGGAGTCTCTTGTGAGCTAGTGAGAATAGACATGCACTTAAATTTGTTCATGGCTCTCTGTAACCTTTCTCCACCGTGGTCTTCCCATTAGAGAGATGATTCAGAGAGGGGTTGCACGTCCCGGTTCCTCCAAATTATCTCCTTAAGTTGGAGAGATTGCAAGGTCGCAAATAGAAGATAGAAGTGGGAATCTATTCCCACTAGCTCAATGGAGGATTTGATGAACAACATACAAAAGCGCAACGCATAACGGCCAAGGGAGCAAAATACTTTTTTGGAAATTTTTAATATCGTGTCCATCGTTGCCGCAAGGACAACTTTTTTGTTTTTCTTCTTTTTCTTCTTTTTTTTTAAGAAAAAAGGTCCCAGTGCCCAAGGCTCAGATGAAGAAACTGAATACAACACAAACACACGCCTGTGACGCCTCTTCCCATTAGCGCTGGAAGAGTCTCGGCCACTGCTTCCGCGCGGACAGCTTCCCTAAACATCAAAAGTGCAGAATGTGCGAGGGGCATTGATTGCTCTGTGTTTGATCAATTCCTATTTTGCTGATTTTTTTTAATATGTAATCTACCTGCCTGTCAACCTGAGCTTTTAATTCTTTCCTCCTTTTTCTAGATTTCTCTGTCGTGCACAATTTGTCTATATTCAGTCTCTCGAGTGGTGGGAAGTTATTCGGGACCCACCAGTCCCGACAACGGCAAACAACAAACAGTTTGATGTCACTATGTTGCGCTGTGACTGATATCTAATTGCAATGATAAGAACGTAATGAAGCTGCTGGCGCAGTACGCAGTGAATCGATAAGTGCGGATCGTTCTTGTGTGCAGGATCCATGACTGGCCGATCTTCGAAGCACCCAACAGAGTGGAACGGTAAACAGCTCAAACAGAAGTGAGCGCGTTATCTTGAAATTCCTCCCTTGCAAGGATAAAAAAAACTTAGATTGCCAACCATCAGCCTTCGTAACGCGAAAAGCGTTGCAATGGTGGTGCCACAATTGCATGCCCGAACTCTAGCGAAGTAGGCTATGATTACTGGCGCGGAAAGCCGCGATTTCCCAATGCCAAACCAGGGGCGGGTTTTTGGTGCAACTTGCCTTGAAGTGGCCATCTCCGAATAGACTTTGTGAAGTTTGTGTTTGTGGGCAAGTCCAAATTACAATAATTCATGGGGTTTAACATTAAGAGATCTCTTTTCAAATCATGTAGGCACCCACAAGGAGAGTCTTGGCTGTTGTCATAACAACTACGTCCGCGAGCATCATCTTCTCCATGACGTTTTTGTGATGGTGACTTGACGATCGAACCATCGGGGAACCCAAACGTACGGTGAAGATTAAAATGTACAGAAAGAACATCACAGATGTAACATATCGTGAGATCAGTGCACTGAAAGAAACACGGGAAAAAAAAAAGGCGGTGTGATGACAAAAACAAAAAAATACGAGTTAACTCCAAGGCTACCAGAGTGAGGAGGATAATTTCCTCAGACGATAACATACGACAATATCATCACATCAGTGCGCAAGGAGAGAGAGAGAGAGAGAGAGAGAGAGAGAGACACCCGCACCGTAAGTCGTCAAAAAATGTATTGTTGTTACCCAGACGTGACAATAGCCACTTCGAAACCAAAAGGAACTGAAGCTATGGCTGAAAATTTCGGCGTGCGACCCTACATGTTTCGGCCGGACGTCGTACCGGCTTCACCATGGGTCTTGCGTCGCTTGACAGACTTCATGTGCTAAGACCTGACTAAATAGGAATTGCAAACAACTTGAAAGAAGCTATTCAGAAAAACCGCACTTCGTCAAGCTGTCCCGCGTCCGGGCACATCGTCGAAACCCTGTGCAAAAAAACTCAGGCCTACCCAAATTGCAACCTGTGCATAACCCACCCATTCATTCTTTTAGAAACCGGGCCTACTTCGACCCCTGCTATTAAGGAAAACAGCACCTGACCTCTTTTTTTTGCCGAATCACCGGGTCCAATTCCAACCCCATGCACCTGTTCTACTATACTGTAAAAGGGAGAAGTTTCAAAAAATATATATATGCGTATAACACCGTTTTAGTTCCTCTGGACGCTTCTGAGTGCTACTGGTTCCTTCAGACAACTCCAAGAGATGTTTCGTCCGGACCAAAAAGGCAGATCTCCTACCCAATACACTTGTCATTCACTAAAGAGGAGCAAAGGAGTAACTATCAGCGACAGAGAGCCTACGGCAAACGTTGTTATTTTTAAAAACATCATCGGCCAAGTTCATAGTGCTTTTTAAAAACAATTATTTTTCTATTTTAAGTTTGGTAGACATTGCAATGTGAGCCTCAGGCAAACGTTGTTATTTTTTTGCATAACATTTGTTTTTCGTTTTTTTTGTTTTTTTGCTTGGGATCTTCCTGAGTTCTTGCACGGTCAAGACGGCCCGGAAAACAGGGTGGCCCGGGTGGCCGGGCTGGTAGCCTAGGTTAACTTGCAATTTACATGACGTTGACCCAACATTATGTAGGTTCTCATTTATTTAGGCCGGATGTGAAGAGAAGGTTGATTCGTCCTTCACAATACAAAATGTTCTTCAAAATCTGTATTCATTGCAAAGATGATAAGCGTTGGGGCATAGTATAGATTGCTGGAGAGGAAACGGTAGAAAAACCATGAGTTAAGTTTCCTTTCACATCACAAAATGATTTTCAAATATTATTGGTTTTCAAGATGATCAACAAAGAAACATCGAATTGATTGTCACGCATAGAAAAAAAAAAACACGTATAACATATTATGAGGTCATGGTGTTGAAAGAACCATAAAACAATAGCAGCACGAGGCAAGACATGATAATGACAACGATAATAATAAAAATGCGAGTTAATTCACACTTCACATAGCGTTGACCCAACATCATGTAGATTGTCATTTATTTGGTTCGGATGTGACGTGCAGGTCCATTAGTACTCCATAACAGAATATGATTTTCAAATTTTGTATTCGCTCCCGAGATTATTAATAAAGCGGGTTTAAGAGGCAATGTGTAGATTGGATTAATGAGAACAGGGGAGGGTAGCATAACTTCAAATTTATTTGCATTTCATAATAGCAAATGATTTCAAGATTTGTGTGCAGAGAATAACTACAACATAGAGACAGACAATCACTCTATTTGCAAGCATTGTGTACAAACAACATAAACAGGAAGAATTCAGATACATAACTTTCTCTAGATCAAGAGCACATACAAAACATCGTGAAGTTAGCACAACAACAAACGAATAAACAATAATCACGAACAATGAACTCTCTCTCACTTCCTCAAATGCAGCAAAAAGGGTTCAGATAGGAACTGCGATTTAACTTGCAAATCCCTCAAAGTTGACACACGAATCAGGATAGCGGAGAGGGAGACATGTTTCGCTGTGTATTGCTGCATTTCGAATAAAACACAGATCTTTGCTCTATTTGAACAGCTTGAGGGTGTAATCAGGCTTCTGCGAGGGGGTCACCGCAGCGATTTAAAGGTTGTTAGATGGCGGCTAGCCTATGTTTTGACTTCGGTTCGGCCGACTGTGCTGTGCGCTTTGGCCACCATTGCAGGGCCCTTTGGAGCTATGAATCCCCCTCGGCGGCGGCCATCCCCGGCCGAATCTGCGGACGCGGCCAGTTCGCCGACCCTGCGGACGCGCGACTTTGAAGCCACTTGGCGGCTGCAGGGGAGCGACTTTCGGAAATTGGGAGACGCCACTTGGCGGCGCATCCCCGGCCCGAAACCCCCCCACAAAAAGATCGACTTTTGGTTGGGGGGTATTGGCGAAATCGAACGAAATTGGGAAAAAAAACGCATTTTTTTTTATTTTTTATTTTTTTCCGTTGATTGATTGATTGATTGATTGATTGGTGGGGGCAGGGGCGACCCCGCCTTTGATTGATTGATTGATTAGTTTCGTCGGTTTTTTTTTTTCGTTGATTGATTGATTGATTGATTGATTGATTGATTGATTGATTGATTGATTGATTGATTGATTGACTGGTGGGGGAGGGGTCTCCCCCCCGCAATTGATTGATTGATTGATTGATTGATTGATTAATTGATTTCTTTATTTCTTTATTCGATTTTTTTTTATTTTTTATTTTTTTGATTGATTGATTGATTGATTGGTTGGTGGGGGAGGGGTCGCTCCTCCCCCACGACCACGGGCACACACACACACACACACACACACACACATATAGGTGTTCTCTCTCTCTCTCTCTCTC
>BFEA01000060.1:3634729-3648076 GCA_003427395.1 Chara braunii
CACACACACACACACACTCACACACAATCAATCAATCAATCAATCAAACGCTTTTTTTCAAGTTTTTTGTTTATTTATTTTCAAATTTTGCATCTTTATTTTTCTAAAACACCTAATACCCCTGCAAAAAACAGAAATTCATTTCTAAAATATATAGGTGAACTAAGAGACCATATATCTGACGATAAAAAATGACAAAAAAAAATTCAGATTTTTTTTTTTTTTTAATTTTCTTTAAATCGAATTTAGTTTTTGATTTTCTAAAAATCATAAATGAAGTTGGATTCCAAAAAAAATATATATGGGGTTGTAGGGCTTAAAATTCCCTACAACCCCATTTTTGTTTTTTGTTTTTTTGACTATTATTTAATTCAGGCAAAATCTGGTAAGATCGGGTCCGCGGCGCAGACCCGGTAGGCCGCGGAGGCGGCCGTGAATACGTCCGCCCTCCGAGCTCGGCCCCGCGGACGCGTCCGCAGGTGTTTCATAGCTCTGGAGTTAAAGATCTCAAGGCCCTCTCCTACGAGTTGAGTTTGTCCCTTTCCTGTATCTCGAACGTCTGATACCCCTCCTTCTGCCCTTCTTACTCCCAGTCTAGTCTGAGGTTACGAGAGGAAGGCGGCGGGCAGGATTCCAACTCGTAGGGCCGCATCAAGACTTTGTGGGGGGTCTGCCCACCGATAGTGGGAGCTCTGTCAGAGTCCAGGCGAGGTTCTAGACGCAAGGAACACTCAGGTATAAATTTGTTTTACACGTGTGATCCCAACCCCTAAATTTGGTAGTGTTTGTCTGAAAGTATGAGTGAGAAAGTTAGTTACTTCTGTTTGTTTTGAGTTAAGGACATGGTCTGAAAAGTTCAATTAACAGGTATGTATGAAAATCCAGATTATTTGTGTGAATTCAGATAGAATGAATGGGGGAATGTGGGAGGAAGTGTTTTGCTTGCGTTTGACCGGGTCAACCAAAGGCTGAGTCACTCTAAGTTGAATGGTTCAGTGCTATGTTATATTGTTGTCTGCTAGCGGCAAGACCATTGACTGCACAAATTGGTGGTCGAGGTTTGGGGGGCACTAAGCGACAACGGTGCACTATTTGTATGATGCATATGTGGTCGTGTGCCTCTCCTACAGAGAGGAAATGGTCTATCCACAAGAGCATCTACACAAAAAAGCACAAAAGGTGACGTTCAAGAAGGTGGTGAAGCTTTTAGAGTTCACTTCGAATATGCGGTTTATGAGCTACAGGTAGACGAGCGCTAGGTATGTCCTTTTGTGGCAGCGCGGCGAGTCTATGTTGGACACCACTGTAGGGATTGATCCGGAGACGGTACGCACAAGCACACAAAATAGGATGGCAGAGAAGGAGACGTTGCGTTTCGATGTGTATTGCGGCATTTTGAATAAAACACGGATCTTTGCTCTTTTTGAACACGGTCTTTCCAGATTGAGTGGTAGCAATCTAGTTAGAGAGAGGAGTACAATAGCTTAAGGGTGTGATCGGGCTTATGGGAGGGGTTCACTGTAGTGACTTGAAGGTTGTTAGAGGGCAGTTAGCCTATGTTTTGGCTTTGGTTTGACCGACTTTGCTGTGCGCTTTGGCCGCCATTGAAGGACTTTCTAGAGTTAAAGATCTCAATACCCTCTCCTACGAGTTGAGTTTGTCCCTCTCCTATCCCTCTCCTATATCTCGGACATCTGATACTCGTCCTTCTGCCCTTCTTACTGCAAGTCTAGTCTGAGGTTACGAGAGGAAGGCGGCGGGCGGGATTGCAACTCGTAGGGCCGCATCAAGACTCTGTGGGGAGTCTGGCCACCGATTGTGGGAGCTCTACGGGAGCCCAAGCGGGGTTCTGGAGGCAGGGAACACTCAGGTATCAATTCATTTTACACGTGTGATCCCATCCCCTAAATTGTACTACCTTTAACAGTGTTTGTCTGAGAGTATGACTGAGAACGCTAGTTACTTCTGTTTGATTTAAGTTAAGGACATGGTCTGAAAAGTTCAATTAACATGTACGTACCAAAATCCATATTACTTGTGCGAATTCAGATAGAATAAATGGGGGAAGGCAAGAGGAAGGTGTTTTGCTTGCGTTTAACCGGGTCAACCAAAGGCTGAATTACTCTAAGTTGAGTGGTTCAGTGTTATGTTTTATTGTTGTCTGCTGAGTTGAATGGATGACTTTTAAGGGTTGGGCCTATCCTAAGTTGGACAGTCCAGTCACTTCTTTCCTTTTTGGGGTTTCTGAACAGGAGGACATGCGCCCTAAGTTGGGAGCCTCATATCCCTGATGTTTCTTTTTGGGGCGCTTAAGCAAGACTGGGGATATTGTAAGTTGCTTAGACCTAGTTCTGTATTTGCTTTATTCTGAGGGGCACAACAACATGAAACTAAGCATACCCGTAAGTTGGGGCAGTCTAGTCATAAGATATGAACTTAAACAGTAATCTTAGGTATAAGAACTGATACATATATGATATATGCATCTGACAAGCTGACACCCTAGGTCGGCAGGTCCCGTCAATAAGTCAAGTATGATAAGAAGAGAATGGAAAGCAAATGAAGAGTATAATGTAAAGGTAACCCGGACAGGCTGAGGGTACCCCTAAGTTGGGGCGGTTCAGTTCGATGCCCGTAATATAATAAAAGGCAGAGAGTTAGTATACAATCTAATTATTTTTTTAAATATAACTAAGGCAAGGTTGGATATCTCCCTAAGTTGGGTAGGCTTGTTCATCTGCCTAAGAAGAAAGAAAGTTGTTAAGTTTGTGCAAAGTATTTATGGTTGTTTAAATTGTTGTTACGGAGGTTAAGCGTACGTTGAAGTTGGGGCGACTTGGTCATACGTAGTTTGTAACTTGCTTAGGCAGAATGAGCGTATCCGTAAGTTGGGGCAGTCTGATCACATTGGCTGATGTATCTTAAATTGTTTAGGCTAGCTAGGCATACCCCTAAGTTGGGGCGTCCTAGCGATATGCCCTTTGTCGTTAATGTTATGTAGGTTGGGCGTACCCTTAAGTGAGAGCGGTCTGACCATTCGTCGTTTGTATCTATTTAGGCACGTTAGGCATACCCCTAAGCTGGGGCAGTCTAATCCTATGCCATAAGTAGTTTTCGTTTAAGGCTGATTAGGCATACCCTTAAATTGGGGCAGTCTAGTCTTATGCCTCATGTCGTCAGTTAGGCAGAAGCCAAACATTCTCCTAAGTGGGGGCGGTTTGATCATATGCTTTATGTTCAAAGTTTATGTTGGGTCGGGCATACCCCTAAGTTTGGGCACTCTGGACATATGTTTTCAGTCATGTAAGTTAGGCATACCCCTAAGTTGGGACAGTCTAGTTATGCGTACCCTATTCACTTATTTAGGCAGGTCGGGCGTACCGCTAAGTTGGGGCGGTCTCGTCCTATGCCATAGGAAAGGGGACTTTACTGAGGGTTTAAAAAATTGAGAGATTAACGAACTACTTGGCTAAAGCTAATGTGGAATTGAGAGAAAAATATTGATTATGCATGTTTGATTGAGGGGCACTTGATTTTGGGCATCTCTTGATAGCCTTAGTTGCTTAGATGCTCGTCAAGCGTCGGAGCCATGGATAGACTAGAATGGATAATGGGGAGGGAAGCTTCGGATAAGGTAGATCTGACCTTAGTAGAAGTTAGCATTAGTGTTAGCTCACGATCTCATCTTAAAAAAAAAGGATCTTGTAGACTATCACTAGTTCTAACTGCTAGATAAAGTGTCTGACAGTTAATCTCAATATAGTTGCACTTTGTTCTTATATTTTCAGCTTTGTATGAATCTTGGCAGTCTCCTTTTCCTATGTGAAGCGCTGCCAAAGTTTTTACAAACCTAAAAAAAATTAGTCATTTTTTGGGTCATAAAAATTATGGAAAGAGATTTTTCCTACGGGTAGCACGACCAAAATTTTATGAAATTTGAAGAGTTAGATTATTTTCTGCTAATAAAACTTTGGTGACGTGATGTCAAAGTTCTCGATGACTTATGAGGGACTTAAACTTTGGTGAGGTGATGTCAAAGTTCTCGATGACTTATGAGGGAGATAACGTAAACATTAGTAAGAGTGTCAGGCTATGGAATGATGTTTGTCCTTTATCTACCTTGAACGTAGTATTTGATCCCCTTTGGCCTGAACTGTGATGCAGATCTACGAATTCAATTAAAGGTTCGATTCGTTCGGCCTGATCCCATGAAGGATCATTCTTCTCTTATCCCTTGATAACAGGTTGGTTGTGACACAACTCACCTGCTTCTGCATCTCAACCTAAGGCCTTAGTCATTGTGTTTTTTTTAATATGTTTTCTTAATAATTTCACCCAGACTTCTTTCTGAATGACCTTTCTTTAAAAAAACTGAGTACCTTTATTGTGTGGGTGGTGAAAAGGTGATTGGGACTTGTGTGCACAAGGCAGGGTATGAGGCGCAAAAAAATGGTAGAGTTGACTCCCGTAGTGTGTACGATGTTGTTTTAAACTGTGTGATCGCAGGTATGGATGAAAGATTCAGATTGAGTTATGATGATTATATGTGTACTGCATAAATGCAAACGGACAAGCCACACTATTATATCATGAGAGTGATTGTCTGATGATAGACAACGTTTTTTTGTTTGGCTAATTGAACCCTTTTTGTTTTTGCATAATTATGACAACTAACAGGAAGTGTGAGCGGTTTAGCTTCACAATGACGTGCTCACCCATCTTTGCTACTTGAATTAATTTGGTCGAACGTTGGTCCAGAACCGAAATTCGAGGGCCTTTTTCAAGAAATTTCAGGTTTTAGCTCAACACAAAAGGGTTTCCCCTATGCGTTGAGCATATGCACGCTGCCCATCGCGACACTATGCCTAAAGGTCAGAAGCGCCGCGAGGACTGAATGGCTTATCCTTTAGCCGTTTAAATATCGTGAAGCAGATTCCCTTCATCCTCATCTCTGACAATTAAGTGTCGTGATCACCGTATAGTGTCGAGCGATTGTAGGGTAATGCATGAAGCATCATTGTGACAATTAGTCGCGAGGGTTTGCATAACAAAATATTATGCCTACTCTCGGTTGGGCTTCCCTCCTACACGTTTCCGAGCGAGTACTATTATTGAAGGTCTCACGCGGAGTTAAGTAATGGGACAGACGCTCGCAAAATGAGATAGTAACTTAATTTGTGGGAATCCGATATTTTTATTTTATTTTTCCCTTATTTTAAAGTTACTTTGGTGGAACGATAAGGTTGCAGGCACAAGGGTTAGCGAGTTGCTGGTGGTGCGCCAAACAACTCACCACCACTCCAAATTCTCTTCTGCCCTTGACACCATCTTAACCTACACCCTTTGGGGTACCGCCGGGTGCAGAAGATGGCAAGGCGCTCATACCGCCTTTGTGCTCGCTAAAGGTCCCTCTTAGCGTGTGCGTCAACCGACGCCTGAGCATCGAAAGCGACCCCATGACTAAAATGGGATTGCACCTTTATGGGCACCACATAGTACTCCATCATCGCAACTGCTCATGTACTTGTGCATGGCTGGTTATTATGAAGGAGACTCGTGAGGCAATGTCCTATTTTATGCGAAGTCTTGAATATGACGTTCGTGCATTTCAATCCAAGAAAAATGGGATGAGGCAAAAAAAAGGGTTAGGCATAATACTGCAAGTAAGAACAACTTTTCATAGAAAAGTGTATCGCGTGGTTAGAATGGCCTTCCTAGTAGACCAACGTAGGGTCGAACTCGAAAGACCAGTGCCTCGGACGGCGATTCGCACGCGGGTTCGATTCGGGCATTAACCGCACCTACCCCCTATGCTACAACGAACGAGCAACGCCCTCAGCTGGGCCACCTCTGCGATTGCATACGGAAAGCCTTCGCATGTGGTTTGGTAACTCGGCGGGGATACGCCCACCCAAAGGATGATGATATCTCCTACAGGTGGAGGTAAGTTGTACCTCGCGTGGCCCTTTCCTGACAAAGGGGTTCGCAAGAGGTATGGCTGGCGCACTCGACCAAAACGACAACGGTCTATAACGAAGTCCTGCAAAATCCTGAGTAACATGGCCAGGAGGGTCCCCCTGTAGGACTGATGCGCTCGACAATGGGTAGTGCACCTACCTTGCAAAGTGACGCAACAAGCACGCACAATACCGCAGCATACCCCACCTAAGCCACATTGTACTGCAGATACCTTACATAGTGTTGTGTACCCTGACCACATAGTTTAATTGTACACAGTACTTCACTTGGGCCAAGAAACACTATACCTAGCCGACATTCTGGCCCCACCTATTGCACATATCACTGGACTAGCTCCAGTGGTACTCCCCCTGAGCACCTTACCCACATGCTTATACACCGTATAGCTCACATTGTAGACTGTGTTACGCCAGCATCGCATCGTAGTACACAGATTCCATGCGCGAAGGCCCACCACTAGCAAAGTAAGTTCCGAGAGAGGACAAGTCCAAGACTATGCCTATTGCGCAAGCGAATTTGGAACGGGGAGGACTCGTTGTCAAAAAAAATAAAGAACGAGAATGGAAAGAAAACGAACCACAACAATTTGATTTCTTGGAGGCAATTCCATCCTCTGATAAGCACACTGTCTTTGCATGGAACGCCAAGCTGAGCTGTTAGCAATGGCATGAAGACTCAGAGTTTACAAGGGAAACACCAATTGAGGAAACACTTTTCAGGTGTTTTGTATTCCACTGGTGAATCCTCAAATTCCTGACTCCTCTAATGCAATAACATTTGAGTCAGCAGGGACAGTAATGGTGGCAGCACCAGCGGCAACAGCGATGGAGGCAAATGGATGGGGAGGAGGAGCAGAGGGAGGAGCAAAAGAAAGCCAAGAACGAGCAAACGACCATTAGCTTGACAGGCGAAGTTGCAGCAAGAGGTGGAGGAGGAGAAGGAGACAAGCAGGAAAAGCAGAAAGGATAATGAGGAGTAACAAGGGATCGGCGACTGAAAGTGACATCTCTCTCTCTCTCTCTCTCTCTCTCTCTCTCTCTCTCTCTCTCTCTCTCTCTCTCTCTCTCTCTTGCGCGCGCGCGTGCAGACACACACACACCCCTGATGAGTTGGTGACAAAACAGTCCGGCTCCACCACAAGCAACACAAACACACACACACACACACACACACACACGCACACACACATACACACGCAAGGACAGCTTACAAATTCATGTCAAACTGGTGTCCAGCTAGCGCAAATTCACAACGCAAAGAAGATCGCCATCTCTTGTTCGACTCGCTCTCCTCTCTCCATGACAATAATCACCCTGAACTTCCAAATTCGAATGTCATACCTTGTGATTATGCAAATGATTAGTAAAGAGCAGGGTCATTATCCTCCAGAGATGCAGGACAATAACATCATCATCCATCGCATAAACTGGAAATGTCTCTCCAGCAAGTGTTGAATGCTTTGAGATCTCCACAGAAATTAACCACAACACGTGCACACTACGTATATGGCAACACATGGATTCTTTCTTTGTCAAATTTGGATTCCATTTGAATCAAACGTATCGCTTGTAATTTTTGTGAAAATTCACCGGCCTCCGTTGTTTCAGAATAGACTTCAGAGAAAGACACTGCCAGCGTCAGAGCGAGTGCCTGTCGTCACTCGAAAGCCTTTCAAAATACATTACAGACGGAACACACATTTCAAATCTGCTTTATGGCGGATCTCTCGGAATCTCACAAGGAGCAGCAGCGACGGCAGCAGTGGCAGCAATAGCAGACAAAAGCAGTGGAGCAAGAGCAGCGGCAAACTGTCAGAATCACTCTCGGAGACAAATTTCACAGAATTTGTGGAGCAGGCTTATTAACCATTTCTGAATTTGTTTGTCGCCTTCTTTGCACAGGGACCATGCTAATCTTCTCCACGAATCATTCGACGTGTGATCTCCTATGTCTCAAGGGACAGGCAAACCTTAGAAACAGTCCCGGAAGAGTTCTTTTCTTAATAACAAAAAAAAAGAAAAGAAAAAAAAAAAAAGAAAAAAAAAAAAAAAAAAAAAAAAAAAAAAAAAAAAGAAGAAGAAAAGAAGAAGAAAAAGGAAAGAAAGAAAAGAGTCCCCGAAGAGCTGGTGGCCTTAGAAACAGAAACTAGACTATAGCAGACGACATGTCATATACGCTCAGAAGGAGCAGCAATGACAGAGAAGTGGCAGCAAGGGTAGACGGCAGAAGAGGAGCAAGAGCAGCAGGAGCGGGAGGAGGAGGAAGACAAAGAAGAGGAGCAGGTCACAGGAAACAGAGGGGGTGGGGTGGGGGGTGGGGGGGCATGGAGATCAGCAGAAGCAGGAGAACTTTACACCTACCTTGTGAGCGAATAGTAGACAAGTCTAATTATTGATAGACACTGATCACAAGTTCAAGTCCTGATTACACAAGGTCTAGCCCCCGTTAAAATATAAAAATGGCAGGAGAAGGCAGACGAGAAGGAGCATGAGAAAGCGCCACAACATCAGCAGGAGGCCCCCGTTAAAATATAAAAAAGGCAGGAGAAGGCAGAGGAGGAAGAGCAGGAGAAAGAGCCACAACATCAGCCGCAGCACAACAAGGAGAGAGAGAGAGAGAGAGAGAGAGAGAGAGAGAGAGAGGAGAAGGCAACTGCAAGCCCTGCATGGAAGGGATAGAGAGGTGAAGTCTACACTCTTACAGTTTTTTTCTGTTCTTTCTGCTAATGGCATCGAATGAAGGGAAAAACTGAAAAAGGTCAAGCAGATATCCGTGGTTGTGTACGTCTCAGATCGACAAAAACTTGTCGTGTGAAGGAAAAGAGTAACACCGCTGTCATCTCCTAATTCCCCAAGCAACATGAAACAGAACCCTGTGAGCCTTCAACTAATTTTTAATAATCAACAACGGCAGGAAGGCCATCACGTAGCACTGCAGCCCCTCCTCACTCACGTTCGACCAGTTGATCATCATCCACCTCTGCAGGTGTCAGAGAACCCTCTGAACCCCCATGCCCCAGACCCCCATGCCCCAGACCCCCATGTTCCTTCCACACCCCCATACCCCAGCACTGCAATCTATCCTTACTCAGCTTCGGTCACTTAATTAGCATCCACCTCTGCAGCTCTGCTCTCACCACTCTCTGAATAGCAATCGCATAGCACTCGAAATTGCTGATCTGCCCCCACACTTCGAGCACAGCAGTCCCTGCTTACCTTCTGCCAGTTAATCATCATCCAGCTGTGCAAAGCATCAGAGCTCCAAATTGCTGATCTGCCCCCACAATTCGACACTCAATATCAGTTGATCAACATCCAACTGTCCAAGCGTCAGAACTGCAAATTGCTAATCTGCCCCCACAATTCGACACACGATGTCATTGCCCTTCAAACCCTTCGTCCAGAGATAGAATTGCACGATCGGACGTTCGGTAACATCTTCAATGCCACGTGTCCTTGGCGTCTCTCTCTTCTTCATTCCCTACTCAACCTTCAACTGAAGCGGCATCTTGTGCCATGGCCACGTGCCAGGTAAGTTCCACCTCTCTGCAGGTGTCAGGGTCTTCAGACGCATTTTCGTTGAGAGTCACAATCGCAGCGCAGACAGCATCTTCCATCTCTGTGTCCTCTCTCTCTCTCTCTCTCTCTCTCTCTCTCTCTCTCTCTCTCTGTGTGTGTGTGTGTGTGTGTGTGTGTGTGTGCAGGTGTCAGGTTTTCGGAGTCCGAATCGCAACAGCATCTTCCAGCTCTCTCTCTCTCTCTCTCTCTCTCTCNTCTCTCTCTCTCTCTCTCTCTCTCTCTCTCTCTCTCTCTCTCTCTCTCTCTCTCTCTCTCTCTCTCTCTCTCTCTCCTCTGGACTTTTGCCAGGTACGCGCCTAACTCTGCACGTGGCAGGGTACTTAGACGCTCTTCGTTGAGAGTCAGGAGCGCAGTGCGGACAGCATCTTCCAGTTCCACGTCCTCTCTGCATCTATCTCCTCTCCGTTCCCTACTCAACTTCTGCCAGGTAATCATCCACCTCTGCAGGTGTCAGAACTCTGAACTGATGGTCTGCCCCCACAATTCCAATCTCGATGTTGCTACCAGATATTTGTCCCTCGAACCCCTCCTTGAGAGTCAGGATCGCGGTGTGCACTGCGTCCTCCAACTCCATGTCCTCTGTGTACCTCTTTTCCAAAAACGTTTTCGCGTTTGCCGTGTTCTTGCCTATTGCCGAAGCCTTCCATGCGAAGTACGACCCAGACGGGTCCACCTGGTACAGCTGAGGCCCTGAGGAATCGTATCCAGCCACCAAGAGCGAAACCCCGAACGGACGCACTCCTCCTGACTGTGTGAACTCCTGCATCACCGCTGCAATCTCCCTCACCAACTGCGCTATCGGTATAGGCTCCTCGTAGAGGCGGAAATACTGCTGCGCCTGCTTCCTGCTCTTGCTGACTAGCACTCTCGAATCTGGTCCCATACCACTATAGACAACGCCGATGTTCTTCGAAAGCACGGAGATTTTTCGCACCGATTGCTCGTCGACGAGGATCGACGGCAGCTTCTTCTCCGTGGCAATCACCACGCCATTGGACGCTTTGATTCCCAATGACGTGGCGCCCGCAGCAACCGCGTTCAGCGCGTGTTCAATCTGCACAAGCTGCCCTGATGGGCTGAATGTCGTCAACGAAAAAGAGTACTGGCTGTCTCCCATGATGACAGGCTTCGCGAGTAATCACGACGGCGGAGAGACGCTCCTCTCTCTATGCTTGTGCGAGCCTCGGCGGACGGCGGACGACGGCGCTCCTCTCTCCGCTTGTCCGAATCACCGCGGTCGACGACGGCGCTCCTCCTCTCTCTATGCTTGTGCGAACGTCGGGCGGGCGATGGTGCTCCTCCTGTGGTCTGCTAACGCCACGTGGCACGTCGGCGGAAGCCGCAAGCAAACTCGCCTGCACAAATCAGATACCACCACCCCCCCTACATCGTTACATTACAAAAAAGCCTTCCAGGGGATTTACACCCACAAAAAAAAAAAACAAAGAGATCGTTAAACATGACAGGAAAAACAGTAAAAACAAAAAACCCACCTCTCCTCCCCAAGTCCCCGCTTTCCGCTTCAAAATTAATTAAGGCATCATCATTCGCAAGCCATGTACTCTACTAAAAAAAACTTGATCATCATTCACAAATACACAAGACATGCAATCTTACAAAAAATAAACAAACAACAAAAAACACAAGCGTTATCAGGTGCAACTCCCCACCAAATAGAAAGGAGCACTCATTCTCGCGTTAATTAGTTAATCAATCAATTAATTATTAATTAATTAATTAATCAATCAATTAATTATTAATTAATTAAACAATTTAATTAATTAGCTAATAATTAATTAATTATTAATTAATTAATCAAAATCATTACAAATGCATAATCATTAGGTTCAGGTTTATCAATGTGTAAACTAAAGGTTTACCAATGTGTAAACTCTATGTTTACGTTTGCCCATAGGTTTGAGTTTACCCATGTGTAAACTACAGGTTTAGATTATCCCGAGTAAACTATAGGTTTAGGTTTATTCCAGTGTAAACTATAGGTTTAGGTCTACCCATGTGTACAACATTGGTTCAGGTTCACTCATGTGCAAATCATAGTATAGACTATAGCTTAGGTGTACCCATCTATAAAACAATGGTTTACGTTTCCAAAAGCGTAGACTATAGGTTTAGGTTTAGCTGTAGGTTTAGCTGTAGCCATGTGTGTAAAGCATAGGTTTAGGATTACCTATTTGAATGTTTACAAAGTATAGGTTTAGGTTTACTCACATGTAAACTATAGGTTTAGGACCTTTAGGTTTTGTGAACTTTTTAAGTTTGCCCATTTGTAAACTATGGGCCTCGATCCACTACTCACCACAGGCACAAAATACAAAAAGATATGGCGACGTATCTTCCCATGTTCTAGCGGGAGATTCATTCTCATTTTGCACATTTGGCGAGTAGTGGAGCAAGGCCCTATTAGTAAGTTTACCCATGTCTAAACTATTGGTTTACGTTTACCACTACGTAAACCCTATGAAACCTATGTCCGCAGTTTTTTTTCACCGAATTTTAATCAACAATCCATTCATCACCTTGATGAGTGGAAGAAGGCTGTTCTGAGCGGAATCGACGAACATCGTGCCTTGATTAACATCACCGAGCTGATGAGCATTGGTGTTGGCGTCAACAACACGCAGGCGCACGCACAAAATACGAAAGCGGAGCGATGCAAACCGGTGTGGCAGCATCCCCAGCAGTGGAATTAAGATTGAAATTTACAAAAACTAAAAAGGATAAAAAAGGAAAAAAAAGAAAAAAAAATAAGATGATAGCAAGAGAGTGAAGGGAGGCGCTCCAGACGTGAGGAGACGACGGCATAGCAGCACACAAAAGCGAAAAAAAAAAAAAAAGAAAAAAAAAAAAAAGAAAGAAAGAAAGAAAGATAGATGTTAAAGAATCACCGCATACCTTTCTCGGCCTTTTTTGGCTAAGTAAGATAAAGTGAAATGTATCTGGTCTGATCAGTTTAATATCTGATCCGTGGTCCATCGGGCCAATGATATTACGTAAATTATTTTTTTCTGGGCCAAGGAGGGGTCAAACGGGTAAGCTTGCATGCTTGCTCGACCCTTCCTGCGTTGCTTCTGAATTGCACTGCTGCAGAGAGTGCGACCGCAACCCTCAAACTCAAAAAAAAAAAAAAAAAAAAAAAAGCTTGCTCGGCCCTTCCTGCGTTGGGTCTGAATTGCACTGCTGAAGAGAGTGCGACGCACCTCTCAAAAAAAAAAAAAAAAAAAAAAAAAGATCGCTCAAAGGATATGGTAGTATCACGTCATCTTTTTCTTTTTTTTTTAAATCATATAGGGCGAGACTTGGAGTGAGGACGGGCGTGCCTCCACGAAGAGAAGGTAATGGCCCGAACAGTAATATCCAACAGGGATTTCTCTCTGCCCTGTCCATCTTGCCATCTCTTCCTCCCTCGTTTTCCCATTCTCTTGCTATTCTCCCCTTTCCATTCCTCTCTCTCTCTCTCTCTCTCTCTCTCTCTCTCTCTCTCTCTCTCTCTCTCTCTCTCCACGGGGTGCGTCGGGTCACTAACGACAGCCCAATGTCCTCTCATGCGCTCCCCCCCCTTCCCCCTTCTCTCTCTCCCCTGTCCCTCTCGCCATCTCTTCCTCCATCACTTCCCGTTCTCTCACTATTCTCCCCTTCCCATTCCTCTCTCACTCCAGGGGGATGCGTCCGATCATTAACCAAATGCCCTCTTATGCGCTTCCGCCCCCTTCCCTTCTCTCTCTCTCTCTCTCTCTCTCTCTCTCTCTCTCTCTCTCTCTCTCTCTCTCTC
>BFEA01000060.1:3655031-3665275 GCA_003427395.1 Chara braunii
AGGGAAAGGAACAAAATAAGACGAAAATATAAACGTCGGAGTACGGAAGGAATCTCTCTTTTCAATACTTTGATAAGTTGCCCAACCCAAATCGCAAATATTGTTTCGCAAATCCATCGCCAAGTGTGAAGCGGGAGTAAACTCAGTGAAGTAATTTAAGAATCTGTAATCGTTCTCTTGAGAATTGTTTCTTATCATCTCCTCCTCACGACCCCTAACATGATCCAATGTGGTCATCTACCAGTCTCATACTCCCCGCAAACTTATCATCGCAGTACTACAACCACTCCTATTTTTTTCGACAATGTGCCACGTGGCGGTGGCGGGGCAAATACCCGGACAAGTGTAATTTCCCGAGGTTTTGAATGTCGGACCTTGTCCGACTTTTTCTTGTTGAATCGAACGACTCGATGAGACCAATGTTTGTCAAAAGTTTATTGAGACTTGACCTATGATCATGAAACTAAACTTTTAGAACTCAAGTTTGGACGATTGTAGCGTATGAAAGTAACAA
This sequence comes from Chara braunii, assembly GCA_003427395.1. Lineage (NCBI taxonomy): Eukaryota > Viridiplantae > Streptophyta > Charophyceae > Charales > Characeae > Chara > Chara braunii. The sequence continues at coordinate 3,655,546 of BFEA01000060.1, forward strand.
CAATAACCTGCAATGTTTTTTTTTTTGGTTGAATTTTCAGGGCCTAAGTAGGCTAAAACGCGGAGTGCGTCAGGCATGGAGCCGCGACGCGAGAGGAATATGAAGTTTTTTTTCTTTTTCCTAAGCCGCGGGGGTTGATCTTGAGCTAGGGGGGGGGCAGCAGACCAATGTCGGAGCCTACCCATTGAGTGACCCCGAAGTTGTGGATGGGCAGCCATCCACGGGAAAACGACAGACAGGTAGGCAGAGCATGCAGGCCTCAGGCAGGCAGTGCCTGCTAGGCCACAATCAGGAGGGACGACCTACTGGGCGCAGCCCTTCAAATAGAAGGGTTGCTGCTTCTGCTTCCGTGATAGGAGCTAGCCCAAGGGGTGAATGCATTGGACCGTCACGCTGCAAACATAGGGATTGAATCCAGAATGCGCCCGAACTGGGGTAGCTCCTTTTGGAGTCGGCCATCGAGGTGAGGCAGTTTGGGCACGACAAATATTGGTCGTGCGATCAGTAAGATCACGCGGCCAGAATCGACAACACGTGAGTGAGCATGGTCTCTGCGCAAGAATGACACGTATAAATCGAGAAATGGTCCAAAATTTTCTTCGAACCCCGTCGGGATCGAACTTGCATCTGTATTTGGACAGGTCGTGGTTGTGCCACGACATGACAAGACCGTTGGCTTGCCAACAGAAAAAAAAAAAAAAAACCTAACTAAAACTAATTATAACGTGAAGCGCCACATGACGCTAATAGAAGTAACTGGGGACTTATAGTCCCCAGAATTGCTACAGGCGCCCGAATAAACGGACAACGAGAAAACTAACTCCCTTTTTTTTTTTTTCCCTTCTGCTTTTTTTTAGATTTTAATTTTTTTAATTTTATTTTTTCTTAGATTTTTCATCCCATGTGCTTGTTCGATTGACGCCTATTCGTTTGGGCGAACGGTGCGCAGCACAATGGGGAGGAGGAAAAAAAAAAAAAAAAAAAAAAGGAGGACAAAGCGACCAACAAAATTTATTCGCATCCTCAAGTAAATTGGGATGATTTTGGAGGTGTGGTCGAATCGAGAATTCAAAATCGGCCAGGAACCAGATCACTTGTTGATCCGCATGGTAGCAATAAAATTTACTTGCAAAAGTTATTTATGGCAAGGTTCAGTAGGTGTAAAGGTAGGATGACCTTGCTAAAATTTTTTGACAATAGTCTTTCGTCTTGGAAATGACGATATAAAGTTTTCTTCAGTCATATGTGTTGAGAAAAATAACTTTCGCAAACCAACTCATCAAGTCAAAAACTCGATCTTACATAATTATGATACAAGGTATATGAATTTTATTGTCACGTTGTCAAAAAATTGTCAAGGGACTAAGATCGTATTTAAGGGTTTCACGTTTGGTTGAGACCGTTCTAGTCGACCAACGTATGCTCCGTACTTGGGAGATCAACGCCCTAAGGAACGAACGGCGTTCGGGTTCACTCAGCGTTTAACCAAGCGTTTCCTATACTGCAGTGAGACGAGCAAACGCCCTCAGCTGATCTACCTCTACGATTGCATGTAAAAGCTTTCGCATATGGGTCAGTAGTTCAATAGGGATACTCCCTAAGGGTGGTGACAACCCCTTAGGGAAAACAAGATATGCCCCGCGAAAACCTATCCTGTCGTAGGGGATCGCGGGATGTACAGCTGGCGCACCCGGCTAAAGCCGCAACGGGACGACGCTACCACGACCGTCTCGGTGGTTCACGGAGTTGTTAAGTGTCGTTCCCGAGTTATCTTTTGGTTATGTTTTACTCTTGCATGACATGGTCGGGAGGGCTTCCGACTTTGCGAAAAGGGGGAAGTTGATGCGCTCGATAGCGGACCCAAGAGTCCAGTGCACTTACCAAAAACTCCACTATTTCGCCATGTGGCAATCCCACATCTTTCGACTGCTAAGTTATTGCTTTTATCTCATGCGACTGTTCTTAAAGAAAAAGAAAAAAGAAAAGGGGGGGGGGAAGAAAAGGGAGAAGACGGAAGGGAAAGGATGAGGAATGAATCAAGGAAAGAAAAAAGGGCGGGGGTGAAAAAAAAAAAAAAAAAAAAAGGGAAGAAAGAAGAAACGAACGATCGAATAATCGGTCGATCAATCGTTTAATCAGTCGATCAATTGATTAGTCGGTCGATCAGCCGATCAATCGATTAATTGGTCGATCAATCGATTAATCAGTCGATCAATCGATTAATATCCCTTATTCCCTACCTTAAGGCACTTCAATGATATTCTCTCACATCTATCAGTCTTTGTGGAGTGTCTCTACATAATATCATGTTCGATAAGCCGCTTCCGACAAACATCGACCATCTACCTGACCTTTAGTCGACCGATCAATCGATTAGTAGATTAATCGGCCGATCAAGGAGCGGAGTAAAAAAAAAAAAAAAAAAAAAAAAAAAAAAGGGTCAATCAATCGATTAATCGACCAATCAATCATTAAGTCGACTGATCAATCGATTAATTGGTCGTTCAGCTAGGTTACCAGAGTGGCCCGGGGTCACTTGCCCAGCCGGGCCAAAAAGATTTAAAAAAAAAAATAAAATAAAATATTTTAACATTTTATTTTATATTTTAAATTTGGTAAAGAATTTTGATGTGACCCTAAGGCAAAAGTTGCTCAGTTTATTGTTTTGCATAACATAGGTTTTTTTTGGATTTTTTGGATTGTTTTTGTTTTTTTGTTGGGACCCTCCCTTGTCCTTGCACGGGCTGGCCACCCGGGACCCGGGCGGCCCGGCCGGTAGCCTAGTCGTTCAGTCGATTAACATCTTTTTTTCCCTACCCTAAGGCACTTCAATGATATACTCTCACATCTATTAGTGTTTGCACAAGCGTTTCTACAGAATATTATGTTCAACAAACCGCTTCCGGCAAACGTCGAACATCTACCTGACCTTTAATCGACCGATCAATCGATTATCGACCGATTAATGAATTAGTCGATTAATCGGCCGATCATTCGTTTAATAAGCCAATCAATCGATTAATCGGGTGATAAATTGATTAATCGGTCAATCAATCGTTCAATCGGCCGATCAATCCATTAATTGGCCGATCAATCCATTAATCGGCCGATCAATCAATCGATCGATCGACTAACTATTTGATAGTAGATCATTCGATCAACTGATAACCAATCATACGATTAATCGGTCGATCAACCCATCAAACCATTTCATCTGTAAGTCGATCCCTTTTTCCCTACCCTAAGGCACTTCAATGATGTACTCTCGCATCCATCAGTCTTGCGCAAGTGTTTCTACATAATATCATGTTTAATAAGCCGCTTTCGACAAAACTCGAACTTGACCTTTCACTCAGTAAGGCATACCACATTCTACCCTCCCATGAGGAGGTTCGGGAAACTACTTCCTGTAACCATCGACTAATCAACTATTTGATTGATCAACCCTCCAAAGCATCTAACAATAACTTTATATCTGCTTCGACTCTTTGAGAGAGAAGGTTAACAACAGTCGTATTTTTCATCACCACTTCAGGATGCAACATGCCTAAACATGTGGTTTTCAGGGTCTTCGGACCTTTTCCCACTTCAGGACTATCCAGGTTTGAAAACCCTGAATGGTCCTGAAGTGGTAAAAGCTCCGAAGACCCTAAAAACCACCTGTTTAGGCAGGCTGCATCCTCAAGTGGGGAAGGGTGATTTTCATGGTCTTCGGACCTTTCACCACTTCAGGACTATTCAAGACTTTCAGACTGCCCAAAACTCTCACTTGACCACTTCATGACACCCTTCACCACTTCAGGATACAGCCTGCCTAAACAGGTGGTTTTCAGGGTCTTCGGACCTTTCACCACTTCAAGACCATTCAGGATTTTCAGACTGCCCAAAACGCTTACTTCATAATTTTAATTCCTGAATTTTCAGGTACCCGATAACCGCTTGTACTGTTTTATCAACCAATCGATTGACCGATCGAAAGACTTTCGCATCATGAAAGGGAGGAGAAGGGAGAAAAAAAAAAAGAAAAGGGAAGGGAAGAAAGAACAAGGGAAGTAAAAGAGGATAAAAAACAAGAATGAAGAAATATGTTTGATTAATCATTAATCAATCGTTTACTGAATCAATCAACCAATCAGCCGACTAGACAATCGATTGATGAATTCATTAATCAATCTCAATTTCGTGTTGTTTGCTCCTTGCAGATATCAATGAATACTATTCTCGACCAAGTCATTGACATCATAATCCTCTTACCTCTCCCCATGATTTTTAAACTTACAACCCTCCTTCGTAATCCCTGCCTGAATCTATTCTTTTCTTTCAGAGTCATTCTTATAGCAATTTTTATCTTTGTTTTTCTCTTCTTGCACCCCCATTCCTAGTTTTCATACTCATCTCTCCCCGTTTCCTCAATAATTTCCTTCACTAAAAAAAAAGGAAAAAAAAAGAAAAGAAAAGAGGAAAAACAAAAAGGGGGGGGAAAGGAAGATGGAAGGGGCAGAAGGAAGGGAAGACAAAGGAAATCAAGGAAAAAGGAAGGAGGGAAACGAAAAGGAAGGTAGGGGGTAGGAGCAAGATAAGGAGAGAGAAAGGAAGTAAGCAGGGAAAAAATCGAAAGAACTAAGGAAAAGGGGAGAGAGGAGGAAGTTACCACCAGATGAAGGGCAAGTGTAGAGGAACGGGATCTCAAGGCAAGCTTGGAGGAAGCACGACAAGAGGAGGAAGGAGATCAAGAGGAAATGAGAGGCTTTGGAAAAGCGATAAGAGCTTCATTATCACAAGCAAAACGCAATAACAACACAGAGAAAAAAAAAAAAAAAGGAGGGAAGAAGAAAAAAAGGAAGAAGAAGAGTCATTTAATCAATTTATTTACTGCATTAAATGAAAGCAGAACTTTTGCTTTATTATCATTTTCTATGTGCAGATGGATCATTGACTCAAAACTTTCATAGCAGCCTCTGGCGCCCAACCTGTCATTGAAGCGAAAGTTTATGCTGTGCTTCCTTTACTCACCCCTGCCTTTTCAGGAGCAAAAATCATAGATTGTGTTAACCCCCTCGTCCATGATATCTCTGATCTCTTTTTTACTATTCAACCTGAAAACTCCGAACAACTTCACAAGGTTCATGCCCTTGCAATCAAGATGAAGAACCCAATCCGCCCTCCACCCCCCCAACCACCCCTTCCTTCCTCTCCTTCCCCCCTTATCAAAACAAGCCCCTCGACACTCCTCACCCCCTCTGAACCTTCCTCGTCTAATCTACCTGCCCCAATCACCATTGAAGCTTTTCAACAACTGAGGATAATCGACTCTCTATTCAAAAGCTCCAGGAAGAGTTACTTAAGCGAGACGAAGAGAACCAGACACTCACTCAACTTTATCAGAAGATCCAATCTGAGTTGGACGTCATTCTCAGCAAGCTCAATGGAAAGTCCCAACCAGCATATGAAGAAGTATCTGCTTGAAAGAAGTTGCTCGTCTCTCCATGTTACTATTCTCATATCGGCTCTTACATCCGCTTCTTGACAATCAACATGAACTACTCTTACTATCCTATTGGGAAGTCAGTAGCTTCGGATTTCTGTTCAAGAATCGTTTCAATTGCCAAGGACTGCCTCGAATCTCGGATCTCCAAGGAAGTCAAGCATCATTTATCCAAGGCCATGAAAGAGGGCATGGACAAGGCCTTTCTCGTAATCCACTCTGAATTTAATTAACTGTATCAGCATCGTCTGCCGAGATGCTAACATGTAAGCAAAGGGTTGTCGCCCGACCTATATTTTTTATCGCTCTGGACTGTCAATAAGTCCACACCATTTGCATGCATGGGCTTATCCTATATTTTTTGTATCTCCTTGCAGGTTGGGAATTTCTGAATCCGACTCATCTTCTCATTGAAGAAGGAAGACCACTTAAGGCCCGATGACCATAAGAAGACTTACTCCTCCGAGCGCCACTAGGATGACGACAAGGAACGGGGCTATGACTATTTCCACGCTTCCAAGAAGGCCTTCACGGAGCACCATGACCAATCTCTCTCCTCCGTGAAGAACTTAGTCCGATCCTCAGAGTAACCCTGCCTTCACTGTCCCTTCTATTCCAGTTATTCTTGTCAATCTTTCCTCCACCCCATTATCTCAAGATCTCCGCACTGCCTTATTTCCTCTCCAATAACCGACTTCTTGGCTCCGCAACCCATAAAACGTTTTTGCAGCATCCCCGTCCTGACACTTTTCAAACTGATCACTTCTACTCTCTTCAAGCTCTAGAAGATTCTCTCACTCTGTTCTTCAGTGGATACAGTATGGAGTTATAATTAATTTTAAGGACTCTTTACATATTTTAACCTCCAAGGTTATAGAAGTCCGTTGAATGGTAAAAAGGGTACTCCCTGCCTCCTCCTTCAAGAGGGTCTTGCGTTGTACTTCACCCCCACCACTTCACCTTCCCAATCACATCAACCCTCCCCATCACTGCGATTTCATTACATCATCAGTATCTCAACTCCTATCGTATGAAGTAATTGAAATCTTTCATAACCCCATTGTAATCAACCCTGTTTTCGCAATCGAGAGTTCCTAAAAAACAAGATTTATTCTCGTTGTCAGATTTGTTAATCTCTTTATTACTTTCCCGGACTTTCACTATGAATCTATAGACGACTTGACAACCCATCTCTCCGGTTTCCCTACTCACGACTTCCTCACCTGTTTCGATATAAAAAACGGGTATTATCACACTCCAGTTCACCCTCTTTTCCGCCCTTATTTTGTTTTTCAATGGAACGGCCTCATCTATCACTTCACAACCCTTTGCTTCGGTATCTTATCTGCATGCTGGATTTTCACAACGATAATGCAGGAAGTGATGACTGAAATTCGTCCCCGTAAGGTTCACATTTCCTCCTACATCGACGACTCTGCTCTTGGGCATAAGGAACTCCAAACTCTTATCTGACAAACCTTCAACTATGCAGCCCTTTTTCACAACCTCGTTTTTTTTCTAAGCCCTCCTTCCTCCCTTCTCACTCTATTTGTTTCCTTGGTTTGAACCTTGACGCTCATGAAAAACACATAAAGGTGTCTCAAGACAAAATTGCTAAGATACGACAGGTCATCAAGGATACCAATTTTAAAAACTCCGAGTCCAGTAGAACTATCGCAAAGCTCGCTGGTAAGCTGGGCTCACTCTCGAGAGACTTCTTGCCCACCCTTCTATACCTTTCTTCACTTTATGAGACAATCTCCCCATCTAATTGGGACTTCCCTGTATCTATTTCCTCTGATTTTATCAATGATCTTCTCTGGTGGATTCATCACTTGCCTTACCTCCCAGGAAGACTCTGGACAATCCGCCCCCCATCTCTCTCAATGTTTACTGATGCATCCGCTCTCCAAATCGCCACCGTCATTCACCCCATCAATTATGAACCCCTCTCTCTAAACCAATGTCTTCTCACTTATATCCTACAGCCCTCTTCAACGCACACAGAACTGTTCGCAATATTTGAGACCTTCCGCTTCCTTACGCCTCTCACCCTCTCTTTTTATCATCCGCCTCCATCAGACTTCACACTAATAGTCAAGCTACCTCAACATTACTTTTTAGGATGAAATCCTCAAACCATGGCTAAGGGACATAGCTTCTTCTCTTATTTCCTTTTATGCAATTTTCTACCCAATTTGGATCCCCAAGTCTCTTAATACGGAAGCTGGCATATTATCTAAAACAAAGGATAATACAGATTGGGGTCTTACCAATCATATTGAAAGGACTATTTTCTTTACATTAGGAGTACCAACTATAGATCTTTTTGTGTCTGATTACCACCATGTATGCCCCACCTTTATCTTAAGAAACTGGTTTGTCAACGCTTCTCTGATCGATGCTATTTCCTTAGACTGATATTCCCTGCCCTCTCAGCCCTACAGATACATCATCCCCCCTGCCGTGCTCCTCCATCAAATACTCTCAAAGATCAACATTAACCCTGCTCCTTACCTCCTCATCTTATCCTAATCCCAAGAAGACTTTCTGGTATCCCCACATTCTCAACCTCAACATTGTCGATCGTTTCATCACCCCCGCCTCCCCCTTCTCCAGCCTCCCCAGCCCCAGAGTTAGCAACCTCGTTCCCAATCCTGCAATCCTCGGTTTGACGACTATCTTTATCCTCCCTTAATTGCCCATCACTCTTTCGTTTCCACCCTCGCCTCATTCCATAACCATACTGCATGAATGTCCCAACCTGACTCCAAGTACCCTGTTGCATCATCTCCCCCAAGCTCTAACCCTCTTCACTCCCTGCCTGCACTCCTCCTATACGAAAGTTGTCCACTCTCCCCGTCAAACACTCCAGCCGCCCCGAACCACTTCTCTATCCTCTTATTAAACCCCCCTCCACTCATTGGACCATCCCCGCGCACCGGGCGAAACAAATAACCACTCTGTAAATCCTGCCTCACTCGCTCATAGCTCGCCATATTCTCAGACAACTACCCCAAGAAGGTCTCATCTTCACTCTTTGGGTCCCGCAATCTTATCATGAATCTCCTGCCTTGCCGATCAGTCTTCGTATACCCCGGACGCACTACTTCCCACTCAAAATCAATCTCCCTGTATTGTAGCCTCAGCCCCTCCCCGCATCTCTGCCAACATTCCCACAAATACAGGAACGCACCCCCATCACGATAAGCCCGTGCCTCTGTATACCCCTTCATAACCTTCACTTTATCCCGTATATACCTTAACACTACCTTCCACTTCTCCCATTGCATCGGCTGCGCAGATTCCTCAATTACCCCTCTCTGCAAACTATACTCCCGATATGATTTCCTAAACACTTTTACTCTACTACTCTGACAAGGATCATTTTCCCCTTCCCTACCTAGAAGTCGAAAACAACCACTTAAGCAGTTCACCACGGCATCAACAGTTGACGGTGACACCATCGGAATCCAGGTCATCATGCCTGCCGATCTGCTGGAAGTGACGAAAAGTAATTCTTATGTGGATCATATTTCTGGGCAATGTACATAGAATGATATTCAGCATTTATACTTCTGCTGTGGATTGTCTGTCTGGGCAATGTATGCAGAATGATCTGCAGCATTTACAACTGCCTTTTCTTATGCCAGTGCCATTGGGCCTTGCTCCTGTACTCACCAAATGTGCTAAAGGAGAATGAATCTTCCGCTAGAACATGGAAAGAAACTCTGCTGACGTTTTTGTCTCTTATGCATGTAGTGAGTAGTGGAGTGAGGGCCACTATTTGAACTCTTCCTAGCGAAACGGTTTGCAGATTCAGCAGCACTGGACCTCTCAGCAAACATCCCGCATCTTTTGCATATTCTTCCCACTTGCGTAGTACAATTTGATTATGGATAAGGCGGGAGTGGCCATACGCTCTCTAATGTGTTTTCCGTGAGTGAAGGGAAACAATGGGCTTCACTCTCCACTACACAACACTCTACATGTATTTGGGCCCCATAAGCATCCTGATATGTTGGACTCCTCCAAATGCACCTGGTCGACGAACGCGCCCAAATGCATGTACGATGTCGAGTAGTGGAACGAGGCCCAATGTCTGCAGTACCTGGAGGAAATTTGCCAACCGTGCTTGCAAGCAAAAAAAAAAAAAAGAGCAAATTCGCCCCACTGTATCCTCTCTCTCTCTCTCTCTCTCTCTCTCTCTCTCTCTCTCTCTCTCTCTCTCTCTCTCTCTCTCTC
>BFEA01000060.1:3737769-3755906 GCA_003427395.1 Chara braunii
GGTCTCCCCCTCAACAACCCCCCCCCCCCCCCCCCCCCCCCCCCCTTCCCCTAAGTTTCCGGTCGTCAACATGGAGGCTGCCGTTTCGATGAACTGGCCAGCTGCAGGCAGGCTGGTGCGAGCACGTGTGTTAGCCAGTGCTACAGCGAGATCGAGCAAGGGGGAGTGGTGGGTTACGCACTTTCTTCATCAGCTGCTAAGAAGTTGTCGGTGCGACCCCAAACGTAGGAAATGAACTCGCAGAGGCCATCGCGCACATCTTAAACCACCCGTCCGTTTCCCTGGTACCTTGTTCTGACCCTCCCGCGAATGCGTCGCAAAATTGCAGTTCAGGCCTACTCCAGGAAAACGGCTAGCAGTGCCTGGCAACGCCATGTCCCTGGCGCTTTGTTTTTTTTTTTCAGGGCTGGGGAGCACAACACGTGTCGGAAAGAAAGAGACGAGCCTCGAAAAAACAGGCTGGTGGTTTAAAAGTTGTCGTATTATGGTATCCTGGATCTACCTCCATCTTCTGCTAACCGGACATGAAGAGGTCAGTCTTAGAGAAAACCTTGCGACTGCCAACCAAATCTAGGAGATCGTTAATGGGAGGCAAAGGCTAGACTTTTTTTTTTTTTTTTTTTTTTTTGTTTGTTTCAGGCGATTCGATTGATTGCCCTGGATAGTCAACGCACATTTGACATTTACTATTATTTTTTCAGGGCAGAACAAACAGGTGCCACATACTCCGATTAACTGCGTCTGACGATCCAATCTTCGTCAGCGAGCTCTTCAATCTGCTATCAGAGTTCCTGTATATCTCAGACGACCATCTTTGATGCATCTCTTATAGGGGAGTAGTTCCTTGGACAGAGATCAATCTTCGTGCTTAACTACGCATCGTGGAGCTCCCACGCAGCTGAACCAAAACATCCGGATCCTAACACAACGAGGTTTGGACGCTAGTTGAGATCTCCATACCAAGTGCATGCATGTCTTCTTGTGGTTACCAAAGCCATACCTGCAAAAGGCGCTTCGCGTCTGAATCCCACGAAGACGCGAAAGCGCGTAAGAATTTGACTCTCTTTGCGGATACCGCTAAATACATCAAAGCGTTCAAAGTTCATGCATGTCTTCCAGTGGCTTGACCGAAGCCGAGTCCACCACGTCCATGGCGGCTTGACTGAAGTCCACAGCATCTTGTGGCTACCATGGCGTCTATGGCGGTTTCGCTTAACCAAAGCCGAGCCAATGCATGTCTTCTCGTAGTCACTGTACCAATACAATACCTGCGAAAGGCTGCACCGTTCACAACTTGAGAGATATGTCAAAGGGCTGACAGTTTTCAGTCAGGAAAACTGGATGAAGCTCGCCTCCAAGATCCTACAAACGGAAGGAAGGAACTTCCCGGTTACCATTCATTGGGTGCTGCCTTTCGGCACCAGGCGATCCCAATAACCATAGCAAAGGGAAATTCCTCCGAAAAATAGCAGTCAATCAAACATGAGTGGTTCACCTTTGACAGCCTCCAGACTAGTTAACGCATGCTTTACTGCCGATCTATGTTCGGCAAGTACGCTTCAAGTCTTGTAGCCTGACTCCCAAATGCATGTAACATAGGCTTCGTGGGGACATCAAATAAGCAGCGGCCCCACTATCCAGGAATGCATGAAACGTAGAATGATTGCCCGACAAATCATCCTTGTGCAGGGGCCATGCTAATCTACCTCCTCTGTATCGTTCCAATTTGAACGGATGCTCGGAAGAAATATGCAAATCCCAGCGTTTGCGTCGATCGGACAATCGTTCGCGCCGCAGGTAAAATCGATTATAAGAGTGAAGCTGTGTGCACAGCGCAACTTTCGGGGTTCAGGGCTCGTGGACCGAAATGGCTGGCGCCTCCAGTCGAAAATAAGAAAAATTGTGCCCACACCGGTCCCTTTTTTTGTCTTTTGGCATGCAGCATGAGCATCGTGGAAAAGAGACTCGGACATAGTAGTGGTTAAGAAGAAGAAAAAGAAAAAAAAGATTTCTCACGAAAACGGAAAAGTCTACTAAATGTCCTTCGGGACATCCCTTAAAATTGGAACGATACAGAGAGAGAAGATTAGCATGGCCCCTGCGCAAGGATGACACACATAAATCGAGAAATGGTCCAAATGGTTTTTTGTTTCTTTCCCGTGGTGAGAGGATCTGGTGGCTTTTCGTGATCTCAAACTTAAAAAAAAAGGAAAAGTCTACTAGTGATTGCATCAAAAGGAACACAATGGAGGATAGACACATCGAAAGCGTGACGCGGAGGACAAAGTTGGAGATACAGAACAAGAACGTAGAATGATTCCCAGCAACAGTGCGTTCTATTCCACAACTCAAACCATTCCTCCCCATATTACCACATTCAGCAATAGCGCTCTAAGCACATGGAGCAATAGCGCTCTACGCACATGGAGCAATAGCGCTCTACGCACATGGAGCAATAGCGCTCTACGCAAGAAGTACCGAGTCACTGACTTTTGTCAAAATTCCTATTGCTACCTTTCATCCTGCTCACAAATGAGCAGATCAGCGTGGCTGATGCGAAGTGCCAACTCCCCCTCTTTGTCCCCTGCCAGGTTAGATGAAACAGGGAGGGCGATGCAAAGTGCAAATCCCCCTACTTATCTGAGAGATCGTGTGCGGGATGGGTGAGGCAAAGTGCAAGCCCCCTTTGCAAGTCCCACAGTGTGGACACAGACCAACATCCTGAAGGTCGAGGAGTAACTCATTACATCATACAGCCCCAATGTCATGCATCGGTGGACCTCCTAGAGAACATCACTAATGCAAGGAGCAGAAAGATTCCCCCTTTTCAGGAAGAGCTAAGAGGAGACTACCCCCAACCAATAGTACAACCGAAGATTTGCAAAAACAAGAATTGCGAGAGAGAAATGACAAACTGAAGCTGACTCAAAGCAAATACTCAAAATGCAAGACGCTCCTTCGTAAACCATCAGAGAGTCTGCAGTGAAACTTTCACAGCGAATTCATATAAATGACAATCCAAAGGTTATCGATTCACAAAGAGCCGTACCTGGATTGTTAGATCAGTGCAGAAGCTGTTGTGACTTGTAAGCCATCGGCAAGCGACGTGGAAGATGTTGCAACCAGAGTAGAAGTCTCAAACATGTCGTAGCTTCGTTCCCCTATCCTCGCTCGATGATGCAAGCCATCTCATTCAGCTCCTTCGCTCTTGGGCATCTCACCAACACTCCCTAATGACAAACAGCTCAATTCTTCTTCTTCTTGCCGGCTTCCGATATCGTTCCCAGCTCCATTCTTTGCTTCCCGACTCGCATACCACCACCCAAAACTCCAAATCGCAAACCCTAATCCAATGTAGAACGTAATCCAGAACACTTCGATTGGAGTTTAAGTAGTTAGACGGCCCTAACCTTCTTGCCAGCACGTCAAGACTGCTTCGGTACCACATTGCTGTGTTCCAAGTTCAATCAGGATGCAAAACTCAATTTTGGGACAAGGTCGGGCGTTAGGTAACAAAGAAATGATGCAGAATCAGCAAAGCAGAAGACAAGCAGAAAAGAAAAGAAGACGAAGAAAAAGGAAAATAGAGAGCAGAATGAAGTTCAAAGAACTCAATAATCACTTCTTCCTCTTATCGCCACCTTCATTATCATCCTCAAATCTCCTCCTCCTCTTTATTGCATCATATTGTGAAAAAGAATCAAGAATAAACAATGAAACAATGTCCGAGTGAGCTCCCTAGCAAATGCTCTTGAGAATGAACTCCCTTCAGCTCCTCCTCCTCGTCCTCCTCGTCCTCCTCGTCCTCCTCCTCCTCGCAGCGCCACAGCAAGTCATAATCATCCATCAAGCATGACGTACAGATGGGGACACAAAAGATACGTCCCAGCAGTGCCAATACTCCGGGTTAAGAGTCAATCCAAATGAACCCTTGAAGTGTCTTCTTGACACAGTGCCACACTTTGGAATGGAGATGGAAAGTTCACCATAGTCAGAGGTAAGCCTTCACCATTGTTTACTTTTTGTGCCCCCTCCTCCCCCTCACATGCAGTCTTCCTCCCCTTCTCCATGCCCAATGTGGGCACTAACCACAGCTAACATAGCCAGCCTCCCCTTGCATCTCCTCCTCCTACTACTACACCTCCATAACCATAGAGGTCTTCTCCCTCAACCCTAGGCTCTCTCTCTCTCACACAGAGTTCAGCTTGCTCCGCTACATCACCCTCCAGCAGAGGAGGATTGAGCCAGCTCGCACTGTGTAGAATGAACCGGCACTCGTACTCATATACCTGCTGGACCGGTAGGTCCAACGGCAAGCAAGTTCTCCCTCTCTTGGGTAGCTCTGGCACCTACCCACCTCGCCTCTACGTCTACTGTTCTCCTCAAAAGGTGGGAACATCATTGGACACTGTAACCTTCCTGCTATCAGACATAGCCGGCCTGATACGTCGTTGGGTCTGGTCCGGTATCATCATTATACCCATACTTAAGTCTACTGTACACAAGGTCTCCCCCTCAACAACCCCCCCCCCCCCCCCCAGTTGCCGAAAAGTCCCCACAGGGGGTACCTACAAATTTACCTAAATGTCCCTGCCCCCCCTACCGTTACCCATAAATCATTGTAGAAGCCCAAACATAAATCTTGTCCCTGTATCCCCTATTTGCAGATATGTCTCTCTCAAGACACAGAACAACAGCAAACGTTAGTACTTCTGGCGCAGCCAATAGACCAACCCATAAGTCAAAGAAAGACAGACAATCATATCACCGGCAAGCGAAGACACGGCGGGCAAGGACGTCTCAACATAACTCAGCAAAAACACCAAGTTCACTCAGAATTCCACAGGGTTTTCAGACTGCTAACTGCAATGGTCATTGTCCTCGCATCCTTACGGGCTGCGTACTCGCACCTTCGTATTAAGTCAACAATCTCAATGTCGAAAACAAAGAATCCCGGCAACAGGCTTGCCCCATGAAAAATTGAAGACTGCTGTCGATGGAGATGAGCGGTTCACCATGCGATTCCGAGCCTAACGCTGACCCTGGAAAAGCAACGGAGCCGGTCGCTCAAGTGTGGCTCGCAGGGGCGCAGCTGCGATTCAAAGATGGCCATCGAGCGCCATCATATATTCTTTTTCTTTTCTTTCAGTCAGCCATGTGGCACTCCATTTCACTTCCTGGCTGCTGACTCTGCTGACGTGCTGTCACTGAATGGGCGATGCTAAGTAGGGTATCGCGTAGTCAAACTCTAAGGCGAATGGATTCTGAGAAGAGACAATTACGATCCCAAGGCGCGGGAACACATTGTCGGAGAACAGACGACCTTCCAGTATCCTGTCACTGAAGCAGGCACAAAGTGCACAGGAGGTGTTCAATTCTCAATTGCATTGACATGTTGAGAATCGCTGGCACTACTTAGTGGATGAAACCAGCGATGCAGTAAGCACATGGACTATTTGCCAGCTGGCTGGCAATCGACGGTCCACACAGTCACTGCTTGCTCATAATCGCCGCCATAAGCGGCATAACAACGTGAGGAGGCAGTGGAACTCTAGCCTACATAAATATATGCTACCTTCTTGCTGTGGCAGCCAAATGTGCAGTGGAGGCAGTGGAACTCTAGCCTACATAAATATGTGCTACCTTCTTGCTGTGGCAGCCAAATGTGCAGTGGGTTGCCTGTTCGCGCCTCCTGTCCTCGCCCTCTTGCTGCGCGAAGGACGTCGGGAAGCAGGACGGAGGGCACACACAGGTAGCCCACACTACCAAACTTAAGAAACGGATGGATTATCCTCACTCCATCCTCGCCCTCTTGCTGCGTGAMGGACGTCGGGAAGCAGGACGAAGGGCACAGACAGGTAGCCCACACTACCAAACTTAAGAAACGGATGGATTATCCTCACTCCACTATAATTTCCCTGTGAAAGTACTGAGAGCCAACAAATAATAATATATGCATTGCCACCGATAGCAAGGAGAGGCTAACCCCTGCCCAACTCTCCAAACAATGCAACCTGTCCTGTTTCGATAATTTCACGGCCATTACGGTCTTCACCGCATTTGCGATATGACAACAATCAAGTTGCGCTCTACATCACCGGCGTTATATTTGATGATGACATGACGAGCTACCACCTGGCATGGCATACATTATGAAATGCCTCTTCTGAAACATTACTGGAGTCTATAGAAGGCAGTTTTCGTCCTATGCAGAGTGGGTGAGTGAGCAAGGACGATGTCATCCATAAACATTTTAAGGTACACGTACTCAAACGTAGAACAAACCCGAGAGAGTACGTCCAAATCGGATTTAGAAAATAATAATGATAACTTACATCATGCCCCTGGCCAACCTTCATTAACCACACACCCCGCCATTCCGCCTCTTCTCAAGGTCGAATACATCGGTACAGATATCTCAAGGACGCTAGACGCACGCCTCAACGCATTTCACCTGTAAGAGCATCCAGGTTCATCAGGAGGCTAACAGCACCCATTCTGTCACGGGTCCAAAAAAAGACAGCAGAGTGGGCCTTGAGCAATCTCGCTCCCAATTTCCGAACTTTCAAAGGGCTTCAGGCAAGCAGGACAGTGTGGGCAAGCAAACAGCCCCCTTCCATGCCCTTCAGGCCTTCGCCAGAGAGTCGGAGGGCACTCCATTTGGAAAAAAAAGGCACCGTGCGCACCTCAGATGTTCAACAGCTAGAGAGGATCACAATGCACATGCTTCTTGGCAATGAGCTAGCAAGGGGAAGGACAAAAAAGACTACCTGCTGCAGGCTTCGCATCTCTGTACCTGGGCAGCCTAGCCCTCGATCACACAAGCTGAAGATTTGGACTCTCTGTACCTGTGCAGCCTAGCCCCGAATCACCGAAGCTGGACGCTTGGGTTCTCTGTACCTCGGCAGCCTAGCCCAGAATCACGGAAGCCGAAGGCTTGGCCTCTCCATGCTTTTTGTGCAGCCCAGCCCCGACTTCCCGAACCTGGAGGCTTGGGCTCTCTGTTTCTCTGCAGTCTAGCCTCGATCACCAAAGCTGAAAGCTGGGCCTCTCCGTACCTGTGCAGCCGAGCCCTGAATCACTGAACCTGGAGGCTTGGGCTCTCTGTATCTGTGCAGCCGGGGCCCCCTGAAGCACCACACCAACTTGGCATTTCCGGACCTGTGCAGCCTAGCCCTGAATCACAGAAGCTCTTAATCCCTACTTCTCCTTTTGGACTCCATATACAGAATGTACTCCTTCCATCTACACCATGGAATTCACTTGCACTTCGTTGGCCGCATGCATCTCAAACTCCACCTGCGCGGGTTGGCAAAAACGATCTCATTGCCACCATCGCCTCCTTCCTTCTGTGGTGAAGCAACTCCAGCCCCCTGCCCGAGCACCTATCATTTCATTTGAGTTACTGCCTCTCTTCAGATGCTACCTGGCATTGTGAGCTACGTAAGGGACCGTCAACTACCTGGCTTTGCAGGAGGTTCTGCGGTCTTCTTCTTCCTTCACACCTTGGCCCACTGTTTGCCCAAAAGGGATCCCTTGACCTTCTCGAACTTACCCTTGCCGGCCTTTTTGTCTTCTTCGACGCCGCCTCCCTGACCTGCAGCACCATCAGTACCATCATCATCTGAATCATGTGCCGGATTTGCCCACTCGGCTCGTATATCCTGACAGCTGTTCCACAGCTTTCGAACTATAAACGCTCCGAAAACGGCTGCCATGCAACCCCACAGCGCAAAGGACGTAATCTGCGCTCCGCTGCAGTCCGAGGCAGCAACGCGGAAGCTACAGTCCACCCCCGTGTACCCCTTTTTGCAGGAACAGATTCCGGAACCCGCCGCGCCATCGTCGCAAGCTCCGTGCGCATTGCACGCTCCATATCCAGGGCACCGTGCCCCACACCCAGGTCCATAGTACCCTTTCTCACAGACGCATTCAGCTGTACGCGCCGTGGAATTCAGATAGCAGGAACCATGACCAGAGCAGACCTGGTTTCCACCAAGGTATCCAGGACACCCATAGAAAAGGAGGTGGTGGGAAGATGAAGTAGATTGCTGTCCTGCGACTGACACAACTACGGGTCCTTTATATGGAACGGTGGCTCCTGCGCTCGCCCCAACATCAGGGGACGGGCCATGTACAGTGCAGGACAATTTCGAGTGCGCCTCTAAAATCTGCACCTCCGAGCAGGGCATGCCATCCACGGTCACATTGATTGCTTCCACGTCGTCGCCAAAGTTGCTCCCACCGATAGTAAGATTCTGCATGCTGGGAACCAGCATCATCTCTGGCTCTATCCTCTCCACCACAGGCCCAGCAAACGTGGTCACCCCAGGCATGGACGTGACACCAGCCATTCGAACGACCACGGGAACACCCCTTCCGGCACCCGGAGGTGCCGTACACTCCACACAGAACGGGAGTGCGGTCAACGGAATCACAGGACTATCCCATGCGGAGTCATTTTCCCGTCTCAGGGTCAGGTTCCTGCATTCCTTGCCTCCAACCTTCACAGCCATGTCCAGGGGTGCCCCTTTCAGGTAATTCTTCACTACGCTGATGATCCCCTTGTGCTCTAGCTCGTCGAATAGCTGCCGTAGACCGGTCGAGTTCACGAGATGCTTCGGTATCTGGCCGAAGATTTTCAACTGGCTCCCTCCTCTCGTTGCACAGCGTCCATCGCACTCCGCAAATGTGATACGCGGGAGGTCGAGCCCCTTCGTCAAGTTTCCAACTTGGGACTGTAATTGCGAAATCACGTCTGCTGCTAACTCAAGTCGATCGCGAAGCGACGTCGCCAGCTGCGTTGCATTCTGGAGCTGCTCCACAAGCATGTCAATCTGCCCTTCTTTCGTCGCGACTTGGCGTTGCAAAACCATTGCCTGCCTAGCCCAGCCATCGAGTTGCTCTCGACACCGCGGTCCACAGTCGCTTGCGTACGGCTGTGGCTCCCATGTGCCATTTGCTTCATTATGGCACAACGAGGAACCCTGCAATGTCTTTCTCAAAGCGCTGCACACGTTGGCCACAGCCCCAACCACAGAAGCAGAACAGCTCCCCACCTTTTTGCTCCCATTCCCGGTCTTCTTCCCGCTATCTCCTCCTTCCTCCCCCTCCTTTCCAATCCCGAGCATTGCCCTCATTGCACTCATCGCCGTCCCACCGGCAGGTAACACTTCCTCGCATTCAAGCAAAGCGGGCTCAGTGCCTCTGCCACCAACCACTGTTTCGTTCGGGTGCTGCACTGCCATCCAAGCGCCATCAAAGTCAGGCCAGGAGAACCCGTACGTTCCTGAAACCGAGTCTGACGATTTCTTGAACAGCTGCACACCTGAGCTGCTTTCCCACTCACCGACCACGGCCCAGCTTCCCCTCCTCATGTTCACTATGTCCCACGCCGGTCGTCTGGTAAGCCCATCATCGAATGCAACAGGGCCGGTTGTCCCATCAAATTCCATGCTCTTCCTGATGGCATCGACGACATCGCTGTCGCCAACGCACCGAGCGCTGGGATTCGACGAAGTAGTACCAGATGGATTCAAAGTGGAGGCAATTGCCAACGCGGTGACAAGAACTGAGTCAAAAACCTGTCCTGTCCACATGCCTGCTGATCCCAGGCCGACAGGCTCGGGCGTTGTTGTCACATTCATTTGGAGATTGCTTCGGGCCTCTGTGGAACTCGAGCTCCAGATGCTAAGGAGGTCATTGTAGATAGAACCACGACCGGCTGGGGCCTGTATAACAACAATGCCATCCATTGACAAGCCAACTTGTCTCGCCCATTCCTCCTCGCTTCCCGCCTTCTTTCTCAACGGATAAGTCCAATCTGTTACTAAATTAGGAAAGGAAACAGCTGTCGTGGACACGGGAAGAGCAATCCATCTCCATTCTTCCGTGGTCATACCAAGCGTGGCTGCGACCCACATCACTCCAGCCATGTCTCTTTCCGTTGCACAAAGAATCACTGCCACACCCACTCCGCCTACTCTTTTCCTTGCTCTAATAATACCTTCCAGTGCGCGCTTCACTGTCTCGAGATTGACATCTTCCCCATCAACACCCAGAACAGTTTTCTGAATCCGAATCGTGCTGCCCCCTGCCACGACCAGTTGATCAGTCTTCTTGACCACTGCGGCGATGGCTTCATCGCTCCTTCCTCTTCCAACCACACCAAGAACAGCAACGGCTTTCCACCTCATCTTCTGCACCAAGTCATAAGCAGCTTGACCAGTCGAATCTGCTGCCGCCATCAAGCTAACGACTGGGCAATCATGTTTCGAGAGCCCTGGAGCAAGGGGATTGATTATGGCAATGTCTGCCTCCTCCTCCTTAAACACTCTGGCCAGGTCATCCGCTGCCCCAGGACATGGAGGGCCAATCAGGGCCACTGGTCTCCGATCGGACCCCTCCCCCAGTGACTTCAGCCACCCCTTCAGCTTTGACACTGCCGTTTGCGGATCGCCACCACAGTCCACATCGACCTGAAGACCTTTGTAATCCAGCGCGAACGGCTGTGATTGCCTCTTCTGGATCGAGGGGATAATCTGACGGTTGACAGCGTCAATGGCAATCTTGGCAGCAGAAGCAAGCTCCTGTCCCCGAGCTGTGAAGCGGCTTCCCAGAGCCGGCTCGCCAATGTCACCTGAATGAACAGCGACTGCCACCCTGATCGTCCTGCATGCACCGCGACCAGTTTTCCCCCCAACGCACCGCCCGCACGCGTCGATAAAGGCACTGCCTTGACAAACGCCGGAGCAATCCTGCACAGCATCCCCTGCACAGCTCCCTGCGCAATCTAATCTCTTCGGCGGAGGACATCTAGCCATATTCTCTAGCCTTACTGTCAATACCACAGTGATGGGATATGGTGTGGGGTTGGAAAGCACCCCATACCAGCCCATCACCTCCGAGCAGTGAGGACTGCTGCATCGACTTGGACTTGGTTCCTCCAAGGGGAACTGTAAGAATGAGTTCGACCCATGGTCAAGATCCAATCGCTTTTTACTCGATGACGTGGATTGCTGCATGTGCACAGACATCCACGGGAGCTCGGTCTGAGCGCAGCCAACCCCGCCCCGCCGGGGTGCTCTGTCTAGAGCTGCACTGAACACCAGATTGGCCCCGCCAAGGGCCAACGCTTGGCGACTGACGGTCGTTAGAAAATTGAGCTCAGAATTTGCAGGTAACTGGTCAACCTTTAGGGGTTGATTCAGAAGTAGGACCGTTTCCCTCCGAGAACAGTCCGGCTTCTGAGCCCATTCCGTCAAGCACTGGCACTCGTGAGTATCAGGGTTGCACATGCCGTGTCCGCTGCAGCCATTCGGACAAGAGTTGGCGTTAATTCTCAACGCCACATCAGCAGTCCTTGACCTTGGGTCATCCTCCTCCGCGTTCTCTACCCCCATGTACCACAAATTGGATGCACACTCTGAGGAGGAGGAGGAGGAGGAGGAGGACCCTGCCCCAGACTCATCAGGCCTTACGACCTTGAGCACAACCTGTCGGGGGCCGCAAGTCAGTCGAGCCCTGACGTCAAACTCGCTCGCAGTGGGTGGGCACCCTTGCCTGAGAAATACATTCACAGGAGGAGAATCTCTCCTCTTGTCCCCTGAGGAAGAAGACCCCGAGGCATTGCACTTACGATCCATGTCCTCAGGCGTACCCACCGTGACTGATATTTCGACATCTGACCCCTGAATGGGTCCCTGAAAATACCGCCATTGCCTCGGACTAAGCCCTTCAATGAGCACACTTGATGGAAGTCGGTCCAAAACAGTCACATTTTGAGGAAGAGGGGGAACTTTTCGGTCCTTCTCCTCCTCCTTCATAACCACATTAGCACCTATTCTGAACGACGCTGGTCGACCACTGGTGCCTTGAACACAAACTAGCCATGTTCCTTCCCACCGGGCATCAGACTTGGGAAAGGATGATCTCAACTCTACCTCTGGCCTGTCAGACTTGAAGTCCCACCGCACGGCGTCTAATGCTGCATACCCACTTCGGCCTTCGTCATCGGCAGCAGCAAATCGCACATAAATGCTTGGGCTATGAATCGTCGATGACCGATTCAACTCTATATCCACCCTGACAGCATCTGGCGTAACGACGAAATCAAAACACCTCCATGCCTTCCAGTGTACTGATGCCGACATGTAAGCACTCCCACCACCGCCACGACCGTCCAATGTACAACGGCAGCGCTGTCCAGGACACCTACTGCTGCTGCCACCACTACCGTGGTCCCAATTAGCGCTCTCATTATCGACGTCGGTACCATGGCTCCCATGCGTTGCACACTCGGTCCTGCACCACGCGTCGGTGATATTGGTCATCACAGAATGGCAATCAACGACGGCAGAGGCTGCGGAGGAGTGGGCAGTATCATCAGATGCGAAAGAGCCCTCACTTGAGCTGACGAAAAGGACGAAGAAAAGAAGACAAAGAAACCCGAAACGAGCACAAAATCTCCCGCGCCGCCATCGCCATGGCAGACGACAGGCTTTGCGGCAGCCATAGCTGGCGAAGCTGCTTGCTGTCGGGGCCGACATGATCCTGTCTACTGGCTCCTGCTGCAGCGCAGAACCTCTGGATTCTTTTTCTCTCTCCCCCCTCCCTCTCTTCGACTCCGGCGCTTCCGCTTGTCTGAAACCTTTGCCTGGAAGCTGTGACAAAGAAGAACGGAGGAGGAAGCTGCTAAAAAGAAGAAGCGAGGAAGAGAGGACGAGGCTAGATGAAGTTGAGAGCGATTATTACAGTTTGGAGTATAATAAATAATCAGAAGATGAGAGAGATGAAGCGAGCACCGGCAGAAAGCGTCTATAGTCGACGCTGTAGGAGAGCTACACAGGCATCGCTCCCGCGCTCGCCTCAACACCATACCCGGACGCGGGGCTACACACCCGTGCACAGCCAAACGCGACCGTTTACGCACACGTGTCACCTAATAACAAGGAGGGCCGTCCCAGCCCACAGGAACAGGAATTGGCGAGACGACCGACCACTTTCATAAGTGGCCGCCTAATCCATCAATCAATCGACATTGATTGTAGCTAGCTAGGTTAATAGATAAAATCGCCATCGCTGATCTGCGCGAACGTCTCTCTCAACCATAGTCTCCCGCTTCCGGCATTCTAACACGCTATAAGGGCGTAAGGCATCAGCAGCATGAGCCCAGCGCCATTGCTGGATCCGACGGAAGATCCCAACAGCGAGGAAGACTGCAGCAGCAAACGGGCGATCGCGATCTCTACTACCTCTTCTCCTTCTCCTTCTCCTCCGCCTCCCTCCACCTCTCTATCCTCTGTCTCTACTTTCCTCCCCCTTCTTTGCCTTCTTCCTGACTTTCCTTTTCCCTTCGTCATCAAGTCTCTCTCTCTCTCTCTCTCTCTCTCTCTCTCTCTCTCTCTCTCTCTCTCTCTCTCTCTCTCTCTCTCTCTNTCTCTCTCTCTCTCTCTCTCTCTCTCTCTCTCTGTGTGTGTGTGTGTGTGTGTGTGTGTGTGTGTGTGTGTGTGTGTGTGTGTGTGTGTGTATGAACATGGGGAGAAGAGAAGGCGAGAAAAGTCGGGGGAGTGTGAAAGGAGCAAAAAGCCTCCTCGATTGGGGACAACGACACGGTCTTACTTAATTTGATCGTCGAGCGCCTGGTTGAAGAAGTAGTGAAGAGTGGCCGTTCCACCTCTCTTCGCAGCCGCAAAGATACCTCGGCGTCCGCGCTACCTTCTCCTCCGCGCTCTTCCTCTTCCCTTCCTCCTCGTCGACTGCTGTCCGGTTGCTCGACTGCTTCCTGTTCCTTTGTCCGCGCCCCTGTTGCCTATTGTTCCCCCCATTCCCGCCGACATCGGATTCCGGTCCTGCCATTGCCAAGGATGACCACCGCGCCCGGGAACCCGTAAGCCCATACTCAGGCCCTCGCTCCACCACCACTCTCCATGCTCTGAAAAAAATGGCGGCTGTTCTCCATGGGCAATTGTACAGGTAACAGGAAGAGCCCAATTCCAATTTTCCCATGCTCCCTCCCCTGTGCTCATCGACCGCGCTCTCCGCCCACCGGCAACTTCCGCAATTCAGCGCTACGTGACAAAAAAAAAAAATTCTGCACTGCAGTCTCGTCCCGACCTCGGATTCTCTCTCTCTCTCTCTCTCTCGCTCTCGCTCTCTCTCTCGAAATTGGAGGGTCCGGGGCGGGAGAGGCCGGCCGAGCAATCTTCAAGGGAAAGCCCACTGCAGGCAAGCCAGTGCAGGCAAGGATCTCACAATCTTCAACAGAGGGGAGTGCTCTCCACCACCCGCCAATTATGAAAAGACGAAAAGTGAGCAGCGCATCTTTCACCCCTTGGCGAAAGATACATAGCGCCTCGCTCCACTACTCGTCACATGCACAAAAGACAAAAATTATGGTGCCGTATCTTTCCATGTTATAGCGGAAAATTCATCCTCATTTTGCGTAATTGGTGAGCAGTGGAGCGAGGCCCATACATTTTACAGATTCGTGAGCAGTGCAGGGAGGCCCAGAACCCCGAAAACGCTTCTTCTGACTGACAGCTCTCAATTTCCTCCTTTCTGTCAGAATTACGCGAGCCAGCGGAGAGAGGGTGCGAATCTTCAACCACGTAGTCCGGTGAGTGTTAGGACTTGCGTAAAATATAACTGCTACCCGTAGGGCTAGTTTCCGGGAGGAAGAGTTTCACTTTTCCGGACGAAACTGGACGTAATAACAGGCCGATTCATTTGCAGAAGTCCGAGTTTGGCGTCGCTTTATCACCTTCGATAAGTCATTGGGCCTCGCTCAAGGTCTGCTTTCTGCCGTAACACCAAACCCAAACTTCACTGGGATTCTTTTTCTTTGCCTCACTCGGCTTGTAGTGGGCTGTGGGAATTCACAGGGGGGCCTGAAAGATAGGTGATGACGTGCAGGGGTGAAAGAGATGGTGGGTGAAGTCTACCACGTCAGAGAGTGGGGAAGGCCGACTGCGGGAGAGGATATGGGAAGAGGATGGAAGGGTGTGGAGGGGGGAATAAGGGTAGGAGTTTTCTTAGGCAAGGACCCCACAGCGATGCGGACTGGAAAAACTTCGCCTCGGAACGTTACCGGTACCCCACAACCTTCCGCAAAGTCCTTGGAAGGCCATTTTCCTTTTCCGAAGGAGCACTTCCGAAACCCCACAACCCGAAATCGTCGGCTTGGAAAAGCGGGATTTCCTGTTTTCACATGGTTTCCGACCTGGAAAACCACCGTGGGAGAAGTTGTCGCCGTGTTTTTGTGCAGGGTAGGGATGGCATGTGCTTGGGACGCCCTCAAGGTTTCCAAGGTTGTGGACACAGCCCGGACGTCCCTGTGTCCGTCTATTGTTGTGATGTGTTCCTGGAGCATGGTCTCGTGGGCATCCTTGTCGCCTAGGGCAGCCCCATTGTGAAGGGTACCGGTCCCACACGCGGAGGGCCAGAAAGAAGCGGGGTTTTCGGCCGTTTTTGAATTTTCGAATTCGAATCCTTGGGCTCCCCATCGTCTCGATGGCATGGACATGCAGCCGACGTAGGCTATCGATAGGGGAATCTTTTCACGTCGACGGCTACAGTAGAGACGGTCCGTTCAGGCACGTGCGTGGTGAAGGTCCATATCCGAAGCTGTTCCAAACGCTTTTCCATGCAGAGAGCGGGGCACCTCCATCGTCGGGGTGCTGCTTGGACCTCGGTGGCTGGCTGTGTACATGGTTTGGCTCGTCGATTGCTGCACGTGGGGAGGCTGCCGGGGGGCAGCTCCATTACCTCTACTGCCTTCCATGCACCAAGCACGGCAGGCCGACGTCGGAACAATCTCCGCTGCGTGTGGTCTGCCCATGCTCCCGCAACCGAACTCGTGTGCATGCTGCGTGCTGCCCGCTTGCCCGCCATATCTGGTTTTTGGAGAAGCTCGGCACAGCCGAACGCCGACATTGCACTTGTCGTGCCTAGAGTTTTTCCACGGGTGACGATTCGAGCCGGTAAAGTACGAGAGTGGGAGGGAGGAGAAGTGCGAAGGGACGAAGAGCAGCCGTGCGTGAAGGTCGCGCCACTGCCCTATCCATTTCAGCGTCCTGGACGTTGTGCATGTCACACATGTTCGCATGGAGTGAATCGCGAAACGGGCGCAGCGACGGTCATCATTGTCGGTGGGGACCATCGCACCCTGTGCAGGAGCATCGTTGGACTGCTCGTTTGGGCATTCGTAGTGTGTTTGGGTCTTGTGCTCGCTTTATTGTCGGTGGTTGCTGTGTGTGTGGCTGCAGTTCTTATTGCCATCCTGTCAATACGTGCCTAACCTCCACGGTGGTCTGTGCTTTGAAGATCCTGGTGTGTACTGACCGGGATGGAGGGCCACAATTTCATTTCAGAGTTGTACAGCGATTTGGGAGGGTCGGCAAACATGGATGTCGTCGACGACGTCACGGTGGACACACACTTTGAAAGCACGAGATACCGAGCCAGTCTGTCGGCAACAGCCTGGCAATACGTCCCAGACTCTCCATTGAACAATGAGAATCAATCGCAGTTCAGTACGCATCCCACACACGCACGAGCCTCTTTCGCCATGCCAACGCAAGACTCATCATCGAGCGCCGGGTGGGGGACGTACCCGCCCCAATTGCATCAACAAGTTACGCAAAAGGGCAGAAGTGGGAGTGTTTTTAGTTTCCACAACCAATTTCTGTGCGGGGATTGTCTTCAAGGAGCGAGGCGAGCATATGGGGTTGTAATCCTGAGCCATCGCTGCATCGGGTGCACTGTTTGCCGCCTCTCTCACCAGCGATTGGCAACCACTGCATACCAGGGGGGGGCGACAATGTTCCTGGTAGGTCGCCTCCGGTCGATCGGTCCGGCCGGCAACAGAGTGCAGTCAGGGCAACTTGAATGGGCATTCGACACATTGCAGGAAGTT
Source organism: Chara braunii (assembly GCA_003427395.1). Taxonomy (NCBI): domain Eukaryota; kingdom Viridiplantae; phylum Streptophyta; class Charophyceae; order Charales; family Characeae; genus Chara; species Chara braunii. The sequence goes on from BFEA01000060.1 coordinate 3,754,685, forward strand.
CAAGTGGTCTGACGGCGGGAGTGGTGGATCACCAACACGCAGGTGTGAGCCGGGGAGGTGAGTCATCGAGGTCGGCTGATCGTTGATCGAAGGACGAGGAAAGAATGTCCGTTGATAGACCACCGACTCAAAGGCAGGCCCGTTGTCAGAGGGCGCGGTGTTCCGGCCCTCCTCTGTGTGCCAAGTCCCTATCTGGTACCTGGGCTATAGTATGATGTGGACCAGTCCCGGTGGCGTTGCCCTCAACAAAAGGGGTGCGCCACAGGACTTTCATTGGTCCCCTCAAGCTCGGCGCCCTGCTGTACAGCAGAGCACATCTGGCCTGTGACCGTGGTAGCCGCTGGGTTCGCCCTGGGACGCGGAGATGAAGGGGGTAGCGCAGTCTTTTCTACTGCGCGCCGAGTGCCCTGTTGCCGAGTTATGGGTTGGGTGCATGAGACAGAGAGTCGTTGTTGGAAAAGAAAACAGGAAAAGAAAAATAAAACTCCAAGAATTTAAACCCACTTTTGTATGGGGAAAATCCAGTGGCCTCGGGTTGCTGCGATGCTATGATTTCTTTTCCAAAATTCTGAATTGTCATTTTCCACCTGATAGTTTTGTCGTTTCATAGGGAAGGCCGCCGATTCAGGTCTCGGACTACAACTGTCGTCACATGGTCTGGGTCTCACCGACCCCTCGTAAAAATTGCCTGTACCGGACCTGTTTGTCCGAACCGTGCGGACCCCGGTGACCAGGTAAAGAGGCAGATACAGTAAGGACTAAAAGGAAAAAGAAAACGAAAGAAAAAAAACATGGTGAAAGAAAGAAAAGGAACGAGAAAGATTGAAAGTCGGGTGCAAGATTTGTGTGTGCACGTGGATCGCAGTTCAGGCAAGGGTGTTGCGCGGAGAAATTATGGGACGCCACCCTTTCCTTTTCGGCGATTATTATTGGTATTATTATTATTACTTTATTACTATTTAGCTTTCTAAAATTTGGTTTTCAACCTGTTGGCTTATCCTTTCACGGGAAGCCAACGGTCCGAATTTTGAAGCCAACAGTCCGTAGCCTAAGTAGGCCGACCTTGCATGTACTATCCGCGGGTGAGCCCCGATCTGGCTCCGTGCGATGAGACCCCAAAAGAAGGGTGACCCGCAGCCGCATCGGTAGGAGGCCTATCACCCCCCTGTGGAGGGTCATAAGCCCCCTCCTTGCCATCGGACATGGGTACCCGATGAAGATG
>BFEA01000060.1:3763441-3778747 GCA_003427395.1 Chara braunii
GTGCTGACCATGCCTGTTTACATGTACTTTTTGAGATTATTATGAGTTCTCATTCTTCCCTCACTCGATTGCCTCTGTTTTGTTCGAGTCAGTCAATCTTGTTTTCTGCATTATTTTTGCTTGATGATTGCCATTGTGGACGTTTTGTCACAATTCTCAAAATCAGATTGACATAATTGATGCATGCATAGCACCCCATAATTTTATGATTATTATTTGCATAATTCTCTTTTGTTCCGAATCAAAATAAAAGATTCCTAAGACCGGGGACCGGCGAAGACCGTAATTGAAGGGACTCACTCGGAGCTGGACGCACACAACAGGAATGGATTTGCATTATTTAATTTATGTTATTTATTGCAATCATATACAAAATCCTGCGTGACAGCCTGTTGGCTTTCCGGTCGCCCGAAGTGGACCGACTGGAAAAAGTGTGACAAAAATGGCGCCGTTGCCGGGGATATGAAAAACTTTTTGTGTCCGGAACGAGCCTGGGTCATCATCATCATCTTTGATTTTTGATTAGGATCTGAGAACTGTTGACATTTTTTTTTTATGAGCTTCATGCTAATTTTATTATTCTTTTTTGAGTCCCGAACTTCTTGAGAATCACGGTTGCTGACTGTGATCTATTTTTTCCTTGTGTGAGGTACCACACTGAATCGGGAAAGGAGATTGATGTTATTGACTGAAGAGAATCGAGCTTGATACCATGTATGCCCAATTATCGCCCAACACACTGAAAGAAATTGAAAGGAAGAGAGTGAAACGGATCGGGACAGATGTTGGTCGACGGTACTCTGAAAGAATTGTCTAAAATTACTACAAGAGGAATATTTCCTTTCAGATATGAGGCTTGTTAGGGCTATCACTCTCGTGGCTCAACCATCAGTGTAGTGCTGACTTACTTCCCGGAGGCAGATATCTATGATAACCGTCCATATGTCAAGGAAGGAGGCAACAATGATGGTGAAAATTTTAATTGGTTATGGGAGAACGTGATTCAATTTATTCATGACGAAAAGGCAGATTTGATCAAGCAAAAGAAGAAAGTGGAATGGGGTATAATGCCAGTAACATACAAGACTGTTCCAATCCCTCCTATACCTGACAGCTATTGTAATGGGACTAACTGACTGACGATAATCAACATGGTATTGACAAGAGAGAAAAGAAGCGGTGGTCATGAGAGTTGAAGAGATTTCGGCAGAAGTAATTAGACAAAGAAGGACAAATTTTGGTCGAGGTTCGGGTCCAAGTCAAGAGAAGATTGAATGTCTCTTAAGGTCGCTGAATACTCTAAGCAAGAGAGAGGCATTTCCATATGAATTTGTCAGGTATGAGATGGTCGAGAGTGCATGGGAGTAGGAACGATTATATGCACTGACCTTCTATTTCACAGATCTAGATGTGTATGATGTGAGAATCTATGTCTCAAAAGAGAGAAGCGTTGATGCAGTGTATGGGAGATGCTGGGGATTTGCTGAAGAGGTAGTACTGAGAGAGCAAGAGAGACTTGAGAGAGAGAACAAATGCTTCACTGGATCTACTCGATTTACTGTCTTCTAGGGATTTTCAGCCTCTCCTTTGCCTGATATAAATTTATCAAAAGATGATTGGTTTGCGGTGATTGAGTTTGCCCAGAAAGTGAAAAGAGGTCAAAGAGTTTGATGAGTCAACGTTATGTACCCTTGGGGGATAAATCTAAGCTTAGACTGATAAGAGGCCATGAAGGGCTGAGTAGGGCCGAATCAGACAAGCTGCTGAATTCTCTTAATTCTATAGCGCGTAAGGCCGTAATCCTATATGAAATCGTGAGGTATGAAGCCATAAAGGGATCAGGGCTGAAACAAAACAGTCTGTATGTTCTTACATGCTATTTTATTGATCTTGATGAATATGATATTGGGATTTATGTGCCGAAGCAAAGATTTGATGAGAGCCGAAAAAATGCGTGTTGGCAACGAGCTTCGGACCTTGCACATGATGAGAAAATAAAATTAGAGCGGGAAGAAAGGAATCTCACCTTTAATACCTATGTCAGACCTTTTGTTGGGATACCATCCCCACCTGTTGAGGGACTCACGTTCTCAAGAGATAATTGGTATGATATGACGAAGTTTGCATGGAAAGTGAAGAGAGCTCAAGAAGAATACTCTCAGTAGTCAGCATAACTACTGTGAAGGGTAGACTCTATGAGGTGATAGAGTGTGAAAATCCTTTTGTGATCCTGAGGTATGAGACTTGTGAGAGAGGGCCTATAATATTTCACATTCCAGTGGTCAAATTCCTGAGTACTGGCAGTCTGGACGTACGGATTTATATATCAACCGGCCTAGAAAAGGAAGACGACTACTTGAAGTGTCAGACATGTGCTTACATTAGTCTCATAAGAACCAAAGAGTGACTTGAAAAGCTAAAGAGAAAAGTAACATAGGGGAAAGAAGTAAGACAATTCGAGAGGCTTCCTGAGTTCTTGATTGCTAAAGGATTTGAAGGTAGGAGAGATTGGATGCCTCTGTTGCAAGCCATTGCTGAGATTGGTAGTGCAAGAGAAAAAAACTCCACTGTGATGATAAAATCCCTACTCCTGAGTACCTTTGAACACAGATTTTATATCCCTGATTATGTCAAACATGAGATCTACCTTTCAGATGTTGCTTATGACGATTAGCAATGCCCAGTTTGACTGAGCAGTTGACACTAGGAGTTGTGTTGGAGGGTAGAGTAGTGAAGATAGAAGGGACTCTTCGAATCTCTGATATAAATCTTTCTATCCTGGATGAGCTTGAGTTTTTGCAGCCTTTCTTGGATCGCATGAGAGATTCTGCCTTGAGAATTACCACTGACCAGACTGAGATAAGCTATCTGTTAAAGGTGGTGAAAGTGGGAGTTACTGAGAGAGTATCATACCACACTTTTCAGGAACGGGTCTCTCTTGCAAGAAGGACCAACAGCGGGCTGTAAATGATGCAATTTGATTATGAGATTATAGACCTGACTCGATATTTTATGATCCGGGGTACTATAAAGGGGTATGACAAAAGACTGAGTAGGGATGATGAGAAAAAATTGATTGAAGATTACATTGGAAGGCTGAGAAGGATTGCACTGCCCTTGATCACTACTCAATCAATTATTGCTTATACCCTATACGTACAGAACTCTCAGGGGGTAGAGCAGACAAGAGAAGAGAGGAACGAGTCTGTATCTCTTGCGAGAAGAGTGAGAGATTGAAGGCAGAGAAGAAAAAGGACAAGAGTCACAGAAAGAGAAGGGAAATACTTGGGTAAAGTCTATGGTCAAGATGGCAGGGCGAGCAAGACCAAGTACATCTGCAGGGACCAACGAAGAGGCCTTGGGTTGGGGTTATACGGGAACTGGTCGAGAGAGTTGATACAATCAAAGAGGGGTCAGCTATTGCCAGAGCAAAAAGGCCGGATGAGAGAATTTCCTGCTTCAGAGGACCTTAGGTTAATGACTTATTAGATGAGTATGAATTATTTGGACTCAGCTATGGCTGAACAGATAAGCAACGACTTAAGCACCTTCTATCTTATTATGACATTGATTCAAGACTGGCAGTTCATGAATTAATGGAAGGTGCTACTACTTGGGAAGAAGTCAAGGAGAGACTGAAAAAGGAATTTGAGAAAGATTCAGTCCCAACCACAACTAAGGACTTACTCAACATCAGAAGAGCTAAATACGACACTTTCAATGTTTTTCTTCAGACCTTTATTCGAACAGCAAGGAGGATTCCATATTTGGATGAAGCCCAGAGATGCCATTTATTTTTGACAAATTTTACTGACATTGAAAGGCAAACAGTTCTTAATCAAGCTCAGCATTATCCTCTCAGATGGGATGAAATGCTTGCAATCATAATAACTCTACCTACTGTCTCTCATAAGAAATAGTCACTGGATCAGATCAGTACTTTGGCCAAGGATTGGGAGACAGAGAATGGAATGAGTAGAGGGAGCAATCTGACTGCAGAGAATATTCTTCAAAAAGTGATGACTAACTTTATGCCTGCAAGGCCTGCAACGCATGTTGTGGATGACAGGGGAAAGAAAAAGGTTCAAAGTGAGGAAGATGACGACGATGATGATGACAATGAAAATCATGGTAAGAAGGGGGATTCGTCCAGAACCAAAAGGAATGGGAAGAGTGGTGATGGAGAAAACAGAGAGAGAAGGGGATATGATGAGCGTCCGAAGAGGAGTTTTACTTGCTACTATTGTGGCGAAAGTGGACATACTACCACCTATTGCAAGCCTCTTGAGGAGGATGTAAGGAGTGGGGTGGCAAAGAAAGATGCAATGGACCATGTATGTGATAGTTCATGGAATAAGTTGGATCCCAGACATCCGGAAGGTATGAGGCTTCTTGCTCTTAAACATGATGAAAAGATGAAGATTAAGAAGAAGAGAAAGACCAATGTGAATGTTTATTTCCTCACTGGAGATTTGCCAAGTGAACTGGTACAAAGAACAGATGACCCTCATACCACGATTGGGTTGTCTCTACAGTCCTTAACATTGACAAAGTGTGAGCCTAGTGGGGCATCAACAAGTGAATCTCCATTGGGAGGGAACCCTACTTTTCGGAATCCCTCTGGATTAGTAGAGTCCTTTTCCAATGAAGTGGCTCACCTCCGGGCTAACATGATGTCATTCCATGGTGATTTACCTCCAGAGCTTATCATGGAACCCAGTGTCAGGGTTGGTGAAGTAAGGAACCACCAAACTCGTATGACACCGCAAATGATAGAAGAAAAGAAAAGAAAGAAGACTGAGGAATCACTTATCGACATTCTTGATGATCCTGAACTGGAGCGTTCACCGGAAAAGAATGAACAGGGAAAAAAAAAAAAATTGTTCTCAAGAGTGATTTGGATGATGGGACAGTGATTTCTGATGTAATTGCTAAGATGCTGGAAGAAACGGAAGTGACACTGTCTTTCAAGGAAGCAATGACTAGCACCAAAACTGAGAGAAGAATTGAAGAAGTTAATTGAGAAGAAGAAAATGAAAGTAAATTATTTGGGGTCAGTATTTCCCAACCAAGTGAATAGATCACTACCAGGTTGCAAGATGAGGTTTGCAACCATGGGTTGTGGGCATCTTACAATTCGCATTAATCAAGTGAAGATTCTAGCCCTAGTAGATTCTGGGGCAGAGATGATACTTCTTTCACGAAGAACGATGAAAGTTTGTAATTTATCAATTGACAGACTTGCACAAAATGTACTGAGTAATATTGCAGGAGAGCTGTTCGTGGCGGGTTTTATTGATAATTTACCTATCAAGGTCGGGACAATGACTGTGGAATTACTGGGTTTTGTAGTACCTGATCTGGATCATGACTGTATCTTGGGAAGTCCATTCTTGCATAGGATGGAGGCGGTCCAATTTTTCAGTCATGAGTGGTCATCCTGGATCAGTCTGCAGGATCCAAAGACTGCTCAATAGCAGACCTTTATGGTCGGTACGAAAAATGATTTCAAGCATTAACTATCTGGTAATTTGATCAGGAGGGAGGAATCTGCTGAAAGAGTTAGGAGACTAAAGGAGAAAGGAAAACGAGAAGCAAAATAAGAGATTTCAGTGGGAATCAATCAAGTTTCGAAAATAATGAGAGCCCTCGATAAACTCGAGGATGAGGACGGGCAAATTGAAGCCTTCAAGAAAGCTATGGAAACTGCTAAGGGAGGGAAGATGAAATTGAGATTTGCATCGACTCACCCTTTTTTAGGAAAATAGCCGCTGGGTTGAAAAAAAAAATACAAACCCAAAGGGGTAAAGAAAAACCCAGTGACAGTCTTAATAGAGAAAGATTATGATGAAGCATTGAAAAAGGAAAGACAAATTATAAGAGCATTGAGGGAATCAGCAAAACTGGAGAATAAAGTCACCAGAGAAAGGTTTGATACGATGAAGATAGACTCGGATCAGTTTATCCTGCCTAAAGAAAAAGAATATATCTTCAAAGTGTGTCAAGAATTCTTTGGTGCTTTCTCCTTTAATGATGAAGAGAGGGGGCAATTGGACGTGGACATGATCAAGATGACCAAGATTTGGACAGTTGATCATGTTCCATGGAATGATAGACCAACTAAGTATGCCATAAAGGAAGAAGCGGAAGTAGTAAAGTATCTTGACAAGAAAATTGCATCCAATGTTGCTGAGCCTGCTGATGGACCGTATGCTAACCACTGGTTTTGTTTTTGGAAACCAGGGGGCGGGCTAAGATGGATACAAAATCTTCAGAAGCTCAATTCTGTGACGGTACGTGATGCAGGTAGCCTTCCTAATGCTGATCTCCTCGCTGAATCCTTTGCTGGTCGATGTATTTATTCCCTGGTTGATCTGTACTCTGGCTATGATCAGTTCCCTATTGATCCCACTAGCCGACCCATGACCGTCATGCACACACCGAGGGGACTTGTTCAGATGTGTGTGGTACCTCAGGGCTGGACTAACGGAGTGGCAGTGGTTCAAAGGGATATGATCAAAGTCATGCAGGATATTTCTTCTGAAATAACCAGTCCCAACATTGATGATAATCCTGTAAAAGGACCCTTGKTAAGAGATGAGRCTYTRGTCGCARGGGGAGTCAGAAAGTTTRTCTGGGAACATGCTGAAGGAGTAAAGATGGTCCTAGAGAGACTTCGGAAGTATAATTTGACTGTCAGTGGGCCAAAGTCCCTTCTCTTCCAACCAGAAGTGATAATCTTGGGCTTCAGATGCTTCTCCAAGGGTAGGAGCCCAGATCCCAAGAAGATAGAYAARATYTTGAACTGGCCTCTGCCTCTCAAGAGAGTGACAGACGTCAGRAGCTTCTTGRRAGTTTGTKGCTTCTGGAGGATTTTTATCCCTCATTTTGCTGCCCTTGCARAACCTCTGAGAGAAATGGTAAGACAAGRGGYTAACTTAGCATGGAATGATAAAAGACAAGTTGCAGCAGAAACATTGAAAGAAAAACTAAGAGACGGTGGTGTAGTACTGGGAGTACCCTATTATGATGATGAGGAGACAAGACCTTTCATCATTGAGGCGGATGGAGGACCAGTTGCTCTGGGTGGAGTACTTATTCAGAAATATGAAAATGAGAGAGAGAGGTCTCTAAGATTTGAAAGTAGAACCCTCAATTCTACTGAAAGAGGCGACACCCAATTCAGGAAAGAGTTACTGTTCATCATTCATAGCCTCAGATGCTTCAGGCACTACGTCTTGGGAAGGAGATTCATCCTGAGGACTGATGCATCTGCTGTGATTGGTGCCATTAAAAAACATTAACTGGTAGATCGAACAGTCAGCAGGTGGATCGCTTTCATCTGGACATATGATTTTAAACTGAAAAAGATCCCCACTGAGAAGAACAGAGCGGATGGCTTAAGCCGGATTGAGTGGCGAGAGGAAAAAGAAGATGTGAATGGAACAATTGAAGAATCTGCCTATGTTGATAACTTCCTTAATGAAAAGGATGATGAGGATTATGAGGCACTATGCTCCTACAAATGGAGTCTGTGGCCTGAAGAGAGAGACAGTTGGGGAGAAATTCCAAGTGCATACGTCTATGAGTCGATTTTAAGGAAAGAAGAAGATGATGAACCAAACGATTGGTATGCGAGAGTTAATGCAGCAACAGTGGCTTCTCATGAAGTAGGAGAAAGTTCAGGCTCAAAGGAAGAAGAAGAGAGTGAAAAGAAGGAAGAAGAGATATTTTTCTTCTTTGAAGAATATGATGAAAATTATCAAGAGATTGACAGAAAGATGGAAAGGGAGCAGCTAAAATAATATTATTGTAAGGATTCAAGGAAGAAATTCAGACTAAAAAGTGGACATCTCTTTGTGGATGGTAAGGGACGCCTACCTCCGCTAAGAGTGGTCTGTGGTAAAGAGAGGCAGTTAGAGATAATTGCTGCCTTGCATGAGGGGGTCGCTGGTGGCCACAGGGCTGCTGAGGCTACCTACTCCAAGACTGTCAAGCTCTACTTCTGGCCTGGCATGAGAGACATGATTTTCAGATACTGCAATTCATGTGTGTTATGTCAGAAGAGGTCTACCACAAGAATGATTGAACCCTTGTTCCCTACAATCCTGGTAGAGCCAGGCAACAGAGTTCATCTGGATCTCATCACTATGCCTCCAGGCAAGGGTGGGATAAGATACATACTGAACATGAGAGATAATTTATCTGGATACGTTGAGGCAAAAACTATGAAAAGGAAGACAGCTAAACAAGTGGCTGATTCGATAGAGGAAGTCTATCTCAGGTATTCTTTTATCAGAGAATTTTTCTTAGACAGAGGATCAAAATTCAGAAATGAGGTTGTCAGAAGAATTACACTCAGATTGGGTGTCAGAATTCGGTATGTGACTACTTACCATCCTCAGCCGAATGCCCCTGTTAAAAGAGGCCACAGAACTCTGAAAGATTCATTGGCCAAGTGGTGTGAAGGGAAACTCAGCAACTGGCCAAAGGTGTTAAGAGCTGCTATATATGCTGATAATATCACAGTCAAGAGAACTACTGGTTATGCACCTTTTACTCTGTGGTACGACCGTTATGCTACATTGCATATTGAAAGTATTGTCAATACATAGTCAAGTTAAGAAAGTGACAGGGATTATTCTATTTCAGAACTCCTTCAAATCAGAATGAGGCAGATATCTGAAGTCGATCAGGCAGTGATGGATGCAGCAGAGAGAATGACATCCAACAGACTATCGGATCAAGAAAGATGGAATCAGAAAAGATATATAAGAAAAGAGAAATTGAAGATTGAAGATGTTGTCCTTCTGTTTGACAGTTCCCTTGAGACACAATGGACTAAAAGGTTGGAGCCTAGATGGCTTGGTCCTTACAGAATCACAGGAGAGGCAGAAGGCAAGGTTTATAAGATCTCAGAAATGGATGGATCCAGGGTTCATGACATGGTATCAGGGTCGAGACTTCGTAAGTTCATCTTCAGAAACCCTGACTTGATCCTTACAATGACTCCAAAGAGAGGAAAGAGAAGTCAACCATCCAAGTAAGAGAATGGTCATAGAGGAATGAGAAAGAGTACAGTAAGACACTGAGACCGTGAGGCTCAATTATCAGCAGACAATGATCATTCTTGCATAGTCAATTCAACATTTCAGTTGCAGTATTTCAGTTTCGGTACTTCAGTTTCAGCATCTCAGTTTCAATATTCCAGTTTTCAGCAAGTCATTTCATTTATCTATTTCAGCAAGCAACTAAGTTAATGAGATTATATCTTTGATGCAGTGCTGCAGTCATTCCATGAGTGTCAAACCCTGAGAGTGGGAAGTAACTGTGAGTATAGTTCTGGGAGCATTGACACAGTGTCAAGATTTGAGAAACTCATGGCTGTGGCATATCAAATGATATAAGCAGTATTATTCTTGTCACAAAGAGAAAGCATGATGGGCATAAAGAAGTTCAGTTCTGTCTGATTGAAAATTATCAGCAGAAGGATTTCGTGTATCTGACTAAGTTGTCCATTCAAGAGATTCACACGAAGGCAAACATAAAGAAGTTCAACTTTACTTGACTGAGAGTGGTCAGTAGAAGGACTTCGTGCTTCTTGGCTAAGGACCTGTCTTCACTCAGATGAGGGAAGAGACCTCTCTGAGATCAGTGTTTCAGTATTTCCTTGAGACTGACGGGACGTCTCTTGGAAAAGAAATCCCAGTTGAGGGAAGAGACCTCTCTGGGGCTAGCACTAAGCTCTTTGCTTGAGGCTGAAGGGAGGTCTCTTGCGAACTCTTAGTGTTGGCTAGCATGTTATTGTTCAGTGTCTCTTGAGGCCGAAGGGACGTCTCTTGAGAAATGTTTGTCCTGTTATGGGGGTATGAGCAATCTGCTTGTGGGGAATTGTATGCTTGTCTGACTGCCTGTGCTTGCTGTTATCTTCATTAACCTCAGATGCTGTTGATTGTCGGGGCCATCCAGAGCCTTACCGCAATAGGTTGCAATCTGGTGGGGTCAGCAGGTCCCCGACGCGAGTGTCGAATTCCGTAGTCAGCTGAGGCTAAGACTCCGGGAGTCTGGCCCATGAGGCTGAAAATGGGTCAACTGGAACCCTACCCCAGTCAGAGGATGCAATCCAGTGAGGTTCGCCAGAGTCTGGAACTGTGGTTAGACCGGGTCCCACGTTCAAAAATCTAGGCGGGTCAGCCAGCGCCATTGGCCAAAAACTGCTAGGTGAGCCGGTCCCTGACCGCAGTGGTCAAATCCGGATTCGGAACGGTTGACTGACGGGACGTCCACTGTCATAGGGTGACCAGACCCGCTATAGTCTGGGTGTCCTGACAAGAGTGCCAAAGGGCTGTCATACTCGAGTAGTGGGTATGGTTGGTCCTGACCTGGAGGCAGGTCAAAGGGGCTGTTAAGACAAATGGTCTGACTAGTCCTGGCCTGAGGCGGGCCGAATGAGGTATGTCAGACTAACGAGACGTCTAACATTCCTGGCCAGTGGTGGGCCGAAAACAAGGCAATCAATAAACCCTGGGTGTGAAGAGTTGTTATGTATTAATTATTATTTATTCTTTTGTTTATGGGTTTTATTTTAATTTATTGATACTTTACTGCTGGTTGTCAGTGGGTCTGCTTGCTGGGGCATAGTTGTTGTCTGTGGGACTCGTTGATTTTGCAGGTATACAAATATTTATTTGAAGTTCCCAGACCAGAGAAAATGAAAAGAGTTTGGTATCTCCTCCCTTTTGTCTGAGAAGTTGAGGAGACGCCTCACTCAGATCAGAGAAAGAAAACAAGGGTTTGATATCCCCATCAGGTGTTTGAGCAGCTGAGAAGACACCTCACTCGGACCAGAGAACAGAAAAGAGGGTTTGGTACGCCCTATCCTCAGCATGGCAGGCAGAGTGAGTGTCCTCGTTATCGGTGTCATCCCTGGCATAGATGCCTGATCTGGAGCTAAGGTAACCTCCATGTGAAAAACCGACACTTGAACAAGTCAAGCAAGCAGACAACATCCTTCTTAAAATTTTTATTTGGTGGCCGACAAGCGGCCTGGTTCACGAGGAACCTGCGTCCCTGGCCTTAAGGAAGCCAAACTCTCAGGCCTGGGATGCTATGAAGTGGACTGAACTGAAAATTTTATGAGTCGGGATCAGACTCAAAAGGTTGAGAAGAAGTCATGCTTATACAGAATATAAAAGATGGTCATGAGTTCAAGCTGGAAAAGAAAGAGAAGGAAGAAGATGCTGAAGAGAATGCAGTGATTAGGGTGATGGGGTGATGAGACAGCACATGGGACGGAGAGGGGTGGAGCAGGCACTATGGCCTTGCTTACAGCTAGAGTAGAAGGAGCTTTGGGGATATAAGGAGGAGAAGAGGCGCTGGGTGTACCATATCGCGCATCGAATTTCTTGCGAAGAAACTCCATCCTGTCTGGGGATGGAGTTCTCTCGTACCACCCTCCTAACGGGTAACGAGGGTGTGGCCTCAAATGGCCATAGCCTCGCGGCTCCTCCTCTTACTCCTCCTCTGAGCTATAATCCCGCCGTGCCCTAGCTGGCGGTTCTTCCTTTGCTTTTCCTCCTCTTCCTCCTCTTCCTCTACCCTGTCCACAGCGTGCCTCAGGCATGATGTAAAGTGAAGCCGCTGTAAAGCAAAGGATAAAAGACAGTGGATCTATCTCTAAGGACTATGGCTGAGAATACTATATGAGTGAGATTTATAAAGACAACACTGTAAATGCACCGGCTATGAAGAATTATGATACACTGCATAAGAGAGAAGAAGAGCGCTAAGGGGGAAGGTAGGTATTAAGTGAGAAGATAGCTGTTGAGCGAAAAAGAAAACTCTGAGAAAGAAAGGTTAGCGCAAAGAGAGAAAGCGGGCGTAAGAAAGAGAGAAAACTAACGCCGAGGCGCAAAGAGAGAAGGCTGAATTACAAAGTGAGAACGAACGCTGGAGGAGAGTGCGACTGTAAAAGGGAAGACGAAAACAGAAGAAGAAAACAAGCGCTATGAGAGAAGCCTAGCGCAGAGAGATGGTTAGTGCAAAGAGAAAAGGGTGAGCACTAAGAGAGCGGACGAGCGCAGAGAGAGAGCGAGCGCTAAAGAATTGCACAAGAGTGCGACGCGGACATCAACGCAAGCTACATCGGAAGTGGATGAAAACGTCGACAATTGTAGTTGTTTTATATACCGGATCGCGTCACAAAACTTTGACCCAGCGGGGACGCTGGGTGGGGGTTTGGTATTATGTTGGAGGGCGCGGTGTTCCGACCCTCCTCCGTGTGCCAAGTCCCTATCTGGTACCTGTGCTATAGTATGATGTGGACCAGTCCCGGTGGCGTTCCCCTCAACAAAAGGGGTGCGCCTCAGGACTTCTATTGGTCCCCGCAGGCTCGGCGCCCTGCTGTACAGCAGAGCACAACCGGCCTGTGACCGTGGTAGCCGTCGGGTTCGCCCTGGGACGCGGAGATGAAGGGGGTGGCGCAGTCTTTTCTACTGCGCGCCGAGTGCCCTGTTGCCGAGTTATGGGTTGGGTGCATGAGACAGAAAGTCGTTGTTGGAAAAAAAAAAAGGAAAAAAAAAATAAAACGCCAATAATTTAAACCCACTTTTGTATGGGGAAAATCTAGTGGCCTCGGGTTGCTGCGATGCTATGATTTCTTTTCCAAAATTATGAACTGTCGTTTTCCACCTGATAGTTCTGTCGTTTCATAGGGAAGGCCGCCGATTCAGGTCTCGGACTACAACTGTCGTCTCATGGTCTGAGTCTCACCGACCCCTCGTAAAAATTGCCTGTACCGGACCAGTTTGTCCAAACCGTGCGGACCCTGGTGGCCAGGTAAAAAGGCAGATACAGTAAGGACTAAAAGGAAAAAGAAAAAGAAAGCAAAAAAAACATGCTGAAAGAAAGAAAAGGAACGAGAAAGATTGAAAGTCGGGTGCAAGATTTGTGCGTGAACGTGGATCGCGGTTCAGGCAAGGGTGCTGCGCGGAGAAATTCTGGGACGCCACCCTTTCCTTTTCAGCGATTAATATTATTATTATTATTATTGGTATTATTATTATTACTTTATTACTATTTAACTTTCTAAATTTGGTTTTCAACCTGTTGGCTTATCCTTTCGCGGGAAGCCAACGGTCCGAATTTCGAAGCCAACAGTCCGTAGCCTAAGTAGGCCGACCTTGCATGTACTATCCGCGGGTGAGCCCTGATCAGGCTCCGTGCGATGAGACCCCAAAAGAAGGATGACCCGCAGCCGCATCGGTAGGAGGCCTATCACCCCCCTGTGGAGGGTCATAAGCCCCCTCCTTGCCATCGGACATGGGTACCCGATGAAGATGNTGACCCGCAGCCGCATCGGTAGGAGGCCTATCACCCCCCTGTGGAGGGTCATAAGCCCCCTCCTTGCCATCGGACATGGGTACCCGATGAAGATGGGCCTGCGTTGCTATTTAAAAACGGAKAAGTGACTTCTAGTACTCCGTTATGGGACCACGGCGCAAAACCWGCAGTCATATTGYTGGGGTCTGGGACTGACAAGTGAGAACTTAATACGTGATCGACCGTWGGGTTCTGGATTGAGTATTARTTTTTGAAAGTTAATTATTAATCCATTGTTTTAAAATTCTTGAGAAACGGTARAGTCWGAAAAGGACTAATGAAAGTTCCTCGTTCAGAACGCARAKAAAARYYCTATAAAAGGGAGAGGGAGTTGAGATATCRTCCGCGGCCAGTCSCCTGGTGGTATAGTCTGTACTGCGAGTTCCTGTGGGGAGTGGTCTGCTATAGGAAGTCGACGATCTAGTRTTGTGYTGTCTATCAAACGGGGCAGGCTATTCTRAGTGGCAATGGCACTACACRGCTATAGGCCTGGCTGCTGGCGGCACACGGTGCGMTGGGTTCCAGTGTCGRGTGAAGGCCCTCTGATTACGACGGCCCTGAACTATGATGGGGGAGAAGTAGTCCGACTGAAGGTCTGCATAGAAGGGGGGAGAGAGGAGGAGATGCGAGGTGATCAGAGGCTGTAGGCTGCTATCTCCGCGGCGCTCGACAGGGCGGAACGGAGGTGCAGACGAGATAGGGTGACCGTAGGCTTGAGAGTGACTGTCGTCTATCATGAGACCGAGTCGTCAACTGGGACCGAGACAAGAGAGGAACAACATAACGAGAGAGACTTAGGTGGAGAAAGTGAAATGAGTGAGGCGGACCGAGAAACGGATCTCAGGTCCTGGAACAAACCCGAGGAGATCCAGAAACACCACCGAGCCGCGGAGCCGATGGAGAAGGGACCCGATGCCAGCTCACGACAGCTGACTCCCAGGGGCCGCGGGACTGGAGGCCGCGGGACGGGAGGAAAACAGAGTAAAGGTAAGAGATGGGTGTGAGGCAAAAGGGAAGAAAGGGGGAGGATCGACACGCATGGTGAGAGGGCGTGTAACAGGTGAACAAGAAGGGACGAGAGCTAAAAGTACGGGTGTGAGATGTTGACGTCAACTGGACAGCAGTGTATGAAGCGAAGTAGGACGTGAGCTTGCAGAGTGCGAGGATGTCAACTGCTGCTTGCATGCTCGCGTGGACTTGTGTGTCAGTTGTTGTCCGCACGCTCAAGTGACATGGCTACAGCTGCCGCGAGGACGACAGCATAAGAGTGAAGGGGAAGCCTGTCGGAACCAAGTGAGAAGAGTCCATTAAGGGAAGTTGGTTTGCAGGGTGTGGAGTAAGCTGCTACTCGATCCGATTGCCGCGTGCTGAATGAGGTTACTCCCTGTCACGGATGCGGGTCAGCAGCTTTTCACTAAGGCATGGGCTATAATCACCTGGTAATTAGTGCGTGACCAGTGAGAAGCCGAGTTGGTGCTTGCGTGAGCAGGGGGAGACTCGACTCATCTACTATGATTGGTGTAATATGTATGGTCGAGAGGAGGGAGTCGTGTGCGGACTGACAAGAAAGAGGCTTGAGCGAGGGCTCGAGAGTGCAGGTGACAGAACGAGTGGGATAAGTCAAGGAGGTCTAYGYGCGTAAGCTCATCTTCACGCCAAARGGTCYAAGCAAAYGGCAGCCCATGACCGAGTCAAASGCTCAGTGAGATGAACATTGRGGTTCTTCAYCAGAAAGGATGTCTGAGTTATAAAGACGTGTTAGAGAGGTTCTGCTTACCGGTTGGCGTATTCGCGCTGATGATCATCTGCTTTCCATCACCCTCAAGTGGTTTCCAGGAGGCAACGGAGAAAGCAATCAAGGGCCGTTGACACGTCTTCTGATGTGATTGTCATGGTCGAGCCTTCAGATAAGAAGCTGGCTTTTAC
>BFEA01000060.1:3796991-3809054 GCA_003427395.1 Chara braunii
CCTATCATCATCATCATCATCATCATAGATAGGATCGCTTCGCCCTTCAGTTACCCATCTATCCCTTTATTATTATTTTCTTCTAACAATCCATTTTTGAAACGTTTCATTTCGACATTTTTTTATTTTTCTCTCTCCCAAATATACATATATATATAATATCTATATATATATTTTTCTTTTTCAAAAATTTGGAAAATACATAGGATTAAGCATTCTCCCTCGACATTTCATCTTCGAAATTCGAAAATCAGTTTAATTAATTATTTTCTCGAAATTTTTCAAAAATTTCAGAATTAATTAAATTCTTTTTCGACATTTCTTTTTCATAATTCGAAAACATTCCTAATTCTTTTTCGGAATTTTGTAATTTGGAAAACATTTTAGAATTAATCAAACTCTTTCTTTTTCGTAACTCGAAATATGGTAGAAATGTTTTTCTTTTTCGACATTTCTTTGAAATTCGAAACTACTTTCAATTCATTCGTTTTTCTCTTCGAAAATTTTGAAAATATTTTAAAATTAATTTAATTAAAAAAAAAAAAAAACCATTTCTACCTAGGCTACCAGCCAAGCCGCCCGGGTCCCGGGTTCATAGCCCGTGCAAGGACAAGGGAAGGTCCCAACAAAAAAAACAAAATCCAAAAAATCTGAAAAAATACTATGTTATGTAAAAAAATAAACTAAACAACTTTTGCCTTAGGCTCACATCGAAATTCTTTACCAAACTTAAAATATAAAATAAAATTTTAAAATATATATATATTTTTTATCTTTTTGGCCTGGTCGGGTAAGTGACCCCGGGCCACTCTGGTAGCCTAGATTTCTACTTAATTTTTTTATTTTTATTTTTAATCTTTTCAAAAATTTTGAAAATACGTTAGAATTAATTAAATTATTTTTCGATATCTCTTTTGAAAATTCAAAAATAATTCTAATTAATTATTTTTCCCAGTATTTTAATTCACAATTTCTTTTCGCAATTTTCGTTGAAATTCGAAACTCTTTTTACAGTTCGGAAGTACTTTTCTTTTAAAAATGTTATTCTAAACCCCTCAATTAATTTCAAATAAATTCAATTAATTCACGACTAAATTAATCTCTTTATTCGAAATTAATTATCCTTTTTCTGAAATGTCGACATTTTCCTTTGAAAAATTCTTGCCAAATATTTTAAAAATTTCCTCTTCCTAATTCTTTTCAGAATTGTTTTTCCCCGTAATTCAAAAATATTTTCTTTCAAAATTTCACGTTTTCTTGTAAATAAATTTAACTCTAAATCAGAATTTAATTTTTTTCGAAAATTAATTATCTCTTTCTGTTCAACGTTTATTTGGAAAAAAAAAAAAAAAAAACCTTGGCGATTATCTTTATTTTTGAATTTATTGATAAATAAATAAGGGATTCTCCCCCCCACCCTCCACATGCCACCACGCCAAACCAAGAACTCCCAACGTGCCGCCGTCGACGCCACCGCTGCTGCTGCATCCTCCACACCTGTTCAGGCCACGTCCTCCACCCCCTCGTCCCCCGACATGGCCGCATCCTCCATCAACATGTCTAACATCCGCACTGACTCAGTCGATAGCATCGCCCGCAACCTCGCAGGCGAACAACCACCACCAAACACCGCCACCCCCGACCTCTCCGCCTTCCTCCACGCACTCAATACCCTCCGAACCTCCGTCACCGCCTCTCTCGGCGACATAAAGGCCAACATGTCGTCCATATGCGACCGCGTCACCACGATCGAAGGGACCATCCCCTCCATCACAGTCGTCACCACCGCGCAAACCACTCCCCCCTCCACAGCGCAAACCACTCCCTCCTCCACAGCGCAAACCACTCCACCTCCACAGCGCAAACCACTCCCTCCTCCACAGCCGCCTCCAGCAACACCCCCCCGCCGACCTCCTCCACTCCTACCACACCACCACATCCACCAACCCTTCAACCTCCACCATCGTCTCGTTCCCTCCACCTCCTCCCTCATCCGGCACATCTAGCACACCGCCTCATTCCTCGCCCATCCACGTCACCCCTCTCCCCCCCCCSCACTCCCAAACCCTCTCCCAACCCATCATGACCACCTCCACCATCCCCACCATCCGTCCCACCTATTCCCAAGCCACCTCGGGGGTTTACCCCGCAATGAAACCCGCAATGCCATAACTCCTTCCCAACTACCTCCTTGAAGACAACAACCAAATCGACCACACCTGCTACGACACCACCCCCGATAACCTCAGCTTCAACACCCTCTCGCAGATCGTTCACCGCGACGGGGAAATCCCCCGTTCCTTCCGATCTGGCGAAATCATGTCCTTCTCCGGCCTCCCCCACGAGGACGTTTTCCTCGTCCTAACCCAACTCCAGAACTCTTTTCACCTCCACTACATGCCCCTTGCCCACTGGCTCCCCATTCCCACCTCCCGCCTCCTCGGCAATGCCGCCAAATGGTGGATGGCTGAAGTCAGCAACCGCCGAGCCTCTGGAGGACCACGTCACTCCTTCCTCCAATGGGCCAAACTTCTCGCTGCCACCTTCTGCCCCCAGAAAACCATTGACGACTACCTCAAACAATTCTGCCACCTCCGCCAGACCGGTCCCACGGACCGCTTCGTCCAATACATCCGCTTCCTCCGCCATCACCTCCCCACCACCATCATTCCCGACTTTGCATTCATCTTTCGCATCAAGCGAGTATGCCACAAAGATCTTGCAACCGCCCTCGCCCACGAAGCCAACATGCCCCTTGATGACCTCCTCTCTCGCATGCTTCACCACGATCGATTCCTCCACCCCCATCACAAGTTTGTGATCGCTCTCTCCCGCCCCCTCTTTTTCCATAACGACACCACTCAACCCACCTTCGATGACGACTTTGACACTGCCTCTCTCGACCCCTCCCAATTCACCATCGAGGACCTCCAGACCGCCCACCTTATACGGATGGAACGCCAGGATCGTGCCTCTCGACCACCTTCTTCCTCTCCACCCCGCCGCCTCCAGAAACTTACACCTGCAGAACGCATATACCTCCAGGAAAACAAAGGGTGTTTTCGCTGCCGCCAGTTAGGTAATCAAGAGACCAACTGCCCCGACGCTAGCCACTTTACTCGACAGGCCCCTCGCTCTACGGGACCCGGCCCTTCTACTCCCACTTCTTCCTCCACCGCGACAGTCGGGCCTCCCTCCATCTGAACACTGTCCTTCTGTGTCTCGCAATCCAACCCTAAAACCCTGTATAAACCTTGCTACAACCTTGCAACCCTGCTCTACACACACCCTTGAACCCAGTCCACCCTTCCCTTTATCCTCATTCCTGATGTCTGATCTGCCCTTGCCCTCGCCTAGCCTTGTCCCATCTGTCCTCTCCACTACCTTGTCTCTCTTGTCCAATGCTTATGAACTTGCGTGACGCCGACGATAAAGGATCTAATGGCAAGCGCACAAGGACGATGGCCTGCTGCCTCACTGTTCATGGAGATTATGCAGCTGGTTTGGCCACCATGCTGTTTCATTGGCCGACATCCCGACTCTCAGACTTACTGGAACAGCAACTTGTGGCATGGATCTTTGCATCAGTCTACGACTTCCTTGCTTCCAGATCATACCTCATTGCAGTTCGTGTACCGGACGCACCCTAGCACTTGGACTTTGACACTTGAACTACTACTACGCTTCTTGGACTTCTACCTATCGCAGCTGCCAAAGACCGCTTCTACCACCTACTCCAAAGACCTGATCAAGACCGCTGCAGACCCCCTTTCAAAACACTTGGACACTTTGTTCCTACATGAGATTCTGCTTCTGACTCCTTCGGACACACCAGCCTTTGCATCCTGAACAAACATTTTCATCTTTATTTTTCCTGACTTTGACAACCTTGTAGAACATCCTTAGCAGATCCCTGTTTCCCTAACCATTGTTCCCCATACCCACTAGGACATCAATGGACATCCCCTGTTCCCTTGACCATTGTTTCCCTTACCCACTACAACATCAATAGAAATACCCTGTTTTCCTGAACACCGTTTCCCTTACCTTGTAGAACATCAATAGAAGTTTCCCTGTTCCCTGAACTCTGTTCCCCCTTAACCTATAGCGAACCATGCAGTCCCCTTAGTCCATCAGTAGGACCACCCTGCTCCCTATCTTCCCTTTAGTTCATTTGTAGGACTACCCTATTCCTTGCAACCCCCCCTAGTTCATCAGTAGGACAACTTTGTTCACCAGTACCAAACCCTACTCCCTCTTACTCCTGCAGCCCATGCCACCCACATTATACCCCTCTTCCCTTTCGACTTGTTAACCAGTGATCGGCCCCGTCCCGTCCTTCACAGATTTCAGCATTGCTTCATGATTTTTGGCAGCCGGAACGTTGCCTTCTAGAGGGAGGGGATAGTGTTACGGACTCCGCCAGGGCTCGATCCTTGGTCTATCGTTTTGCTGTTTCGGTTGCATCCCGTTTTCGATTTGGCACCCCTTTTCCAAACCCCTCCTTTGGTACCGTAGGATTTTCGACAACTGGTGCCATGCTGCAATTTGGGCGCCACTTTCAAATACCACATTTTTCAGTTCTGCCCTCGGGGGCCTTTTCAGACATGCCCCTCGTACCGTACGTGTCACCGGTACTTATACCGGCTCCCCGTACGGTACGGGGACCAATCTCGTACCAGTTTTCTGCTGCTGTGCTCGTACTCAGTGGGACTTGCAATTTCGACATTCGGAATCCAAGACTTCGACTTTGTCTTGCCACTGTGTCTGCGTCCGACCCTTGGTCGTGTCGAGTGAGTGAGTGTGTGTGTGTGCTCTCCCTCTCTCCCTCCCTCTCTCCTCTCCCTCGACTCTCCCTCAGCCTGACGCCTATCACAATAACATAGTTTTTTTTTTTTTTTTTTACCTTCCCTAGTCCTTGAACGACCGAGCCGCCCAGGAAAATAGGGTGGCGCGAGCGGCCCGACTGGTAGCCTAGTCCATTCATGTACTTTTATGGTTTTGATTGGAAGAACATTTTTTTTCTTCAAAAACAGTTATTTACATAATGATAATTATTTATGCATCTGATTAAATTCATTGTAACTTATTAATTGTTAATGACATGTTTTGATTAGCTACGATATGTTGAAATTTATTTGTTGTCCCTTACTCTCTTAAATTGTCACTCCCTTTGACAGTTCTAAATTCAGGTTGAATTCATAGTAATGTTTTATCATATGTACTAGTATAACAATCTTAACAAAAGTGAGAAAAAAAAATTTATCAGTCTGCCATGCAAATTTATTTTACGGTTTTAAAAATATATGTACTCAAAAAAAATATTATATTCGGAATCATCACGATCTTATATCGTGTTTAATTTATTATTTTTTTTTGTATTTTTTTAAGCATAAAAAATCATAGAAGTTCGAATTTTGTTTCCCCCGTGTGAATCATTTTGGCTTATTATTGAGAGCGGTGAAAAATACGCAGAAGTTTTTTTCGTTATTTATTTATTTATTTTGAAAAGATTATGATATAATTTATAAAATTCAAATTTTTAAAACTTTCAATGCATTCTTAGAAGTAAAAAATTTATATATATATATATATTTAATAACATTATTGCTAACATTTCCATCTATTGGGTCCACCTGTCCTTAACCTTCCTTTGAATATGGAAAACTTACCAGAAAGTCTATTGTCGACTGTTATGGGGAGTGGTGGTGTAATAATTAGTCTGATTTTTAAAGTTATTAAAACTTATATTATATCAATGTCAAATATAAATATAATTATGATTTGACCAAATTCCATAACGATTGTCTTTTGTAAAAGATAAAGTGAAAAAACATGTTTAATTATTATTATAGTTCAATTTTTTTGTTATAATTTACATGATTGACATAGTTCATTTTTTTTTAATATAATTGACAATCTGTAGCATGAGGGTAGTTTTTCTTACCTATTTGTATAAGGTCTTCAAACCACATATGAAATATTTTTTTGAGAGTTAATACACCCTTAATAAATGACCACAATAATATAAGATTGTTAACATTCATAAATATACAAAAAATAAAAACTTTCGTCATTTATTTACTTTATAAAGAAAACCATAATTAATACGTGTATGAGGTCATGAGACAATTGCTAAATTTAACAAATAGCGAGAGGTGAAATGAACGACACATAAAAACTTAAGGTTTGTTGCATCAATCTTCCTAAGTGTATGACCACCATGGGTAAATGCCCGATATGTATGAGGGCTGTGATTTAGATAAATAATAGTCATAATACAAATTTTTGAATTTTTTGTTCACTTTGGCTACCATTAAATTATGATTTAAGTAAATGGCGAGGGAATGCCTCGACAATGTTGGTCTCCAACTCCCTAAGAATAATCATTTAATAAATTTTTTTTTTTTAAATTATGGTTAAAGAAAACAAATGAAGTTTTATGCCAGAAACTAGGAAGATTATCATTGTCGGTCAATCCTGCCTCGTCGGGCACCCGTGCGTTTTTTTTTTTTCTTCTTGTGCGTTTTTCTAGAGGACCCAAAATCCGTGTTCATTTATTTTTTTGCGAGTTGGCTGTCAAGAAGGGGGGGAGGGGGGTATAAATTGGTTTAAAAGGGGCTAAAGTTGTTTCAAAGGATGTGTTTGTGTGATTCTGTTACTTCCTTTTTTATCTCCGATTGTGTAAGGAATTTTAATTTGACCCTCAACCAAAAGTCGTTTGTATTGCAATTCTACACAACAATTTTTTTTTTGAGAATTTTTATTATATATATATTTTGCGTTGAGACTGCCTGGAACCCTGTTCGGGGCTCATGCCCGGTCAGGCACCCGAGCGTGTACCGTGGCATGAGTTGGGTGCCCTGGCTTTCGAAAAGAGGGGTGGGGGCTAGAGCGAGATAGAGGAGGAGTGTGTGAGTTAAATAGAGAGAAAGATTAGATAGACAGATAGATGAATGAATAGATAAATAAATAGATAGATAGATAGATGAAGAGAGAGAGAGAGAGAGAGAGAGAGAGAGAGAGAGAGAGAGAGACAGACACAGATAGAGATGAAAAAGAGACACAAAACGTTATTTTCTATGCTACTCGAGTGGTCCGAGACCACTTCCTCAACCAAGAAAAAAAATAATAATAAAAAAAAAATTATTGGGTGGTCCGGCTGTACAAGCACAAACGAAGATTTAAAAAAAAAAAAAAAAAAAAAACAGGTTACCAGCCGGGCCCCCCGAGACACCCTATTTTCATGGATGGGCCAACCATGCAAGGCCCAGGGAAGGTCCTAAAAAAAAAAAAAAAATCAAAAATATCAAGAAAACATGAAAAACATTTATGTTATGCAAAAAAATAAACTAAACAACTTTTACCTCGGTCGGGGTCACATCAAAATTTTTTACCAAATTTTAAATAAAAAATAAAGTTCAATTTTTTTTTTTTTTTTTTTTTTTGCACGGCCAGGCAACTGGCCCCAGGCCACTCTGGTAGCCTAAAAAAAAACTGAAAAGCAATTATGTTATGCAAAAAAAAAAACTTAAACAACTTTTACATCAAGGTCACATCAAAATCATTTACCATTTTTAATTCATTATTATTATTATTTTTTGTTTCGGACCACTATTGTAGCCTATAAAAATTGTGCTTAAATTTTTATTTTAATTTTAAATTTGATAAAGAATTTTTATGCAACCTCGGAACAAACATTGTTCTGTTAACAGTTTTTCAAAATATAGTCTTTTTTTTTGCTTTCAGGTTTGTCCCAAATGCGTTTCTAAGGGGGGATGAACGGTCGACCATTCAACCCGTCTCGTTCGGGTCAGGCTTCGAACGTCAGTAAGTGTGATACAAGATAAAAACTATTTCAATATTGTGTAAGAAATTGAACACCATGTTTCATTGATGGTGATTAATTTTAATTTATATGGTAAAAAATAAAAATAAAAAATTCATTGATTAGGTTACTAGAGTGGCCAAGGTCAACTTGCCGGTTCGTGCATAAAACAAATAAAAACATAAAAACTAGGCTACCAGAGTGGCCCGGGGTCACTTGCCCCTTTGGGCCAAAAACAATAAAAAAAATAATAAAAACAAATATATTTTTAAATTTTATTTGATTTTCTAAATTTGGTGTAGAATTTCGATGTGACCCTGAGGCAAAAGTTGTTCAGTTTATTTTTCTTCATAACATAGTTTGTTTTTGGACTTTTTTTATTTTTGTTTTTTTTTGTTTTTTGCTGGTACCTTCCCTAGTCCTCGCACGAGCTGGCCACCCGGGACCCGGGCGGCCCGTCTGGTAGCCTAACATAAAAATATTTTTTAATTAAAATTTTTATTTTCAAATTGGTAAAGAATTTTAATATAACCCTGAGACAAAAGTTATTCAGTTTATGTTTCTGCATAACATAGTTTTTTTTTATTTTTTTTATTTTTTTCTTTTTTACCTTCCATGGTCCTTGAACGACCGAGCCGCCCAGGAAAATAGGGTGGCGCGAGCGGCCTGACTGGTAGCCTAGTCCATTCATGTACTTTTATGGTTTTGATTGAAAGAACATTTTTTTTTTTCAAAACAGTTATTTACATAATGATAACTATTTATGCATCTGATTAAATTAATTGTAACTTACTAATTGTTAATGACATGTTTTGATTAGCTATGATATGTTGAAATTTATTTGCCCTTACTCTTTTTAATTGTCACTCCCTTTGACAGTTCTAAATTCGGGTTGAATTCATAGTAATGTTTTATCATATGTACTAGTATCACAATCTTAACAAAAGTGAGAAAAAAAAAAATCATTCTGCCATGAAAATTGATTTTACGGTTTTAAAAATATATGTACTAATAAAATATATTATATTCGAAATCATCACGATTTAATATCGTGTTTAATTTATTATTTTTTTGTGCATTTTTTTAAGCATAAAAAATCATAAAAAATCGAATTTTGTTTCCCCCGTGTGAATTGTTTTGGCTTATTATTGAGAGTGGTGAAAAATACGCAGAAGCTTTTTTCGTTGTTTATTTATTTATTTTGAAACGATTATGATATAATTTACAAAATTCGAAGTTTTAAAACTTTCAATGCATTCTTATAAATAAAAAATTTGTATATATATATATATATATTTAATAACATTGTTGTTGACATTTCCATCTATTGGGTCCACCTGTCCTTAACCTTCCTTTGAATATGGAAAACTTACCAGAAAATTTGTTGTCGACTGTTATGGGGAGTGGTGGTGTAATAATTAGTATGATTTTTAAAGTTATTAAAACTTAGATTATATCACTGTCAAATATAAATATAATTATGATTTGACCAAATTCCATAACGATTGTCTTTTGTAAAAGATAAAGTGAAAAAACACGTTTAATCATTATTATAGTTCAATTTTTTTACTGTAATTTACATGATTGACATAGTTCATTTTTTTAACTATGATTTACAATCTGTTAGCATTAGGGTAGTTTTTCTTACCTATTTGTATAAGGTCTTCAAACCACATATGAAATATTTTGTTGAGAGTTAATACACCCTCAACAAATGACCACAATAATATAAGATTGCTAACATTCATAAATATACAAAAAATAAAAACTTTCATCGTTTCTTTACTTTATAAAGAAAACCATAATTAATACGTGTATGAGGTCATAAGACAATTGCTAAATTTAACAAATAACGAGAGGTGAAATGAACGACACATAAAGACTTAAGGTTTGTTGCATTAATCTTCCTAAGTGTATGACCACCATGGGTAAATGCCCGATATGTATGAGGGCTGTGATTTAGATAAATAATAGTCATAATACAACTTTTTGAATTTTTTGTTCACTTTGGCTACCATTAAATTATGATTTAAGTAAATGGTGAAGGAATGCCTCGACAATGAAAGTTGGTCTCCAACTGCCTAAGGCTAATCGTTTAATAAAATATTTTTTTTTAAATTGTGGTTAAAGAAAATAAATCAAGTTTTATGTCAGAAACTATGAAGATTGTCATTGTCGATCAATCCTGCCTCACTGGGCACCCGTGCGTTTTTCTTTTCTTTTCTTCTTGTACGTTTTTCTAGAGGACCAAAAATTCGTGCTCATTTATTTTTTTGCGAGTTGGTTGTCAAGGAGCGGGGGAGGGGGGTATCTGTCTCTTATACACATCTAGATGTGTATAAGAGACAGGCCTAAGGCTAATCGTTTAATAAAATATTTTTTTTTAAATTGTGGTTAAAGAAAATAAATCAAGTTTTATGTCAGAAACTATGAAGATTGTCATTGTCGATCAATCCTGCCTCACTGGGCACCCGTGCGTTTTTCTTTTCTTTTCTTCTTGTACGTTTTTCTAGAGGACCAAAAATTCGTGCTCATTTATTTTTTTGCGAGTTGGTTGTCAAGGAGCGGGGGAGGGGGGTATTAATTGGTTTGAAAGGGGCTAAAGTTGTTTAAAAAGATGTCTTTGTGTGATTCTGTTACTTCCTTTTCTATTTCCGATTGTGTAAGGAATTTTAATGTGACCCTCAACCAAAAGTCGTTTGTATCGCAATTCTACACAACAATTTTTTTTTCGAGAATTTTTATTATATATATATCTTGCGCTGAGACTGCCTGGAACCCTGTTCGGGGCTCATGCCCGATCAGGCACCCGAGTGTGTACCTCGGCATAAGTTGGGTGCCTTGGCGTCCGAAAAAATGGTCTAAGTAAAAAAGTGATAAAAATATATATATATCGTCAAATAGAACTGCCCGGTAAACCGTAGGCAGAGAGGGAGAAGAGGACAACAAATGAGGGGCTGTGACTATACTATTTTTAAAATTTATTTATAGTTATCGGTTGATCACTCAAATAATTGAAAAAATATGTTTTCTTTTCTTTTCTATGTATTGATGGTTAGGGCATATGTATGGCCACAAAGGTTAACCCTAGTCTTAACTTTTTTTCGTTTTTTTTTTTTTTTTTTTTTTTATATACATAGATATGCAGGGTAATCGACGTTCAGGACGGGCCGAACGCCCGAACCCGTACGCCCGAACGTATGGGACCCAATGGGGATGCGTTCGACCGTTCGGGCCGAACGTGAACAACAAAAGAAAAAAGAAAAAAAAAACTGAAACAAAGATATGTTATGACGAAAAATACATTAAAAAAGATTTGTCTGAGCATTACATCCAAATTCCTTACCAAATTTGAAATAAAAATAAAATACGAAAAACAAATATAAATAATAAAAATAACAAAAAATCGATAAATAAATAAATTTAGTGAGTGCACGAGCACGTTTTCGACAACGCCATCTTCAACGATTTTTTTTTTTTTTTTTTTTTGCATAGGTTAATGCCTTGAAAAATTTTAGATGTGTACTTCACAATATGAAAAACCCACTAATTTTTTTTTAAAAAATAATAAAATTGTTTAGACACGGAACTCAAGTGAAAACAAAAAGTAAAAAGTAAAAAAAAACATGGGCGAGCACGTTTTGACACCGCCATCGTTGGCGATTTTTAATTCTTATTTGGATGTTCCAAATGACTTCAAAATGTATTGGCATGTACCTCACGTCATAGAAAACTCGCAGGGAAAAAATCGAAAAAGCAAAAATATTTTTAGGCCCCACAATGATTTTTGGCAGGGGCCGCACGCCGTCGGGTTCGGACCCCGTACTGGGCCCCGAATGCCCGTACGTACGGAGGTCGGCCCGGGGACCTCTGTACGTACGAACTCGTGACCCTGTACATATGCATAGTATATATGAGTCGGTGAAACTCCGACGAAACAGTTTGTCACAGCACCTCTTTTGTTGTCCTCTTCTCTCTCTCTCTGCCTACGGTTTTACCGGGCAGTTCTGTTTGTGACGATATATATATTATGCATATGTATGTATGCATATATATACATATGCAGGGTTGCTAGCGTTCGGGACGGGCCGAACGCCCGAACCCGAACGCTGGAACGTTCGGCACCCCCTCTCAACGTGTCCCGACGTTCGACCGAACGAGGACCAAAAAAGAAAACAAAATAAAAAAATATGAAAAAACGATATGTTATATATAGAAGAATAAACTAAACATTA
>BFEA01000060.1:3809311-3840774 GCA_003427395.1 Chara braunii
AAATTATTAAATGGGGGAGCATGTTTTTGACACCGCTATCTTTGGCGATTTTTTTTTTTTTTTTTGGCTACGACAAAGGCCATGAAAATCTATATATATGTATCTTACTTCATAAAGAAAATACAAATAAATTTTAAAAAAATAAATAAGTTTTTTCATGCCCCGAAATAAAGGAAAAACATAAAATGAAAAGGAAAAAAAAACATATTAGTGAGTGGGCAAACAAGTTTTGACACCACAATCTTTGAGGATTTTTCATTTTGTTTTGGATAAATAGAATGACTTCAAAATTGAGAGGGAGATACCTTATATCACAAAGGACCCACACACAAAATTTCAGAAAAACCTAATAATATTTTGGTGTTAAAATAGTTTTTTGCGAGGTCCGAGGGGTTTGGACCCTGTATGAGGACCCGAACGCCCAAACGTTCGAGGGTCAGCTTAGGGGCCTCCGTTCATTCAGCCTGGCAACCCTGTACATATGCATAATATATATATGTATATATATATCCCCTTCCGCCTTGAAAAAGTTGCACTATAAAATTCGTTCTACAAGGTACGTATCTTGTTTTCAAGTTAAAACGATAGCATAATAGTGTTTGTATTGCCCTTTGAACATTCCTAATTAGTATGGATGTTCAACAATAACCTTAGGTGCTACATGATTGAAAAAATAAGCTTACGATTGAAATGCTATTTTTCAAGTTTCTGACACTAAAGGAAATACTGTAATATGAGTTTACGTCGGTTATTCATTTGTTGTTGTATTCAACTGATTAAGGAGAAGTAAAACGGAAAAAAAAAAAGAAATGAGAAAGGAAAAAACATTGGTGTATCTTGTGTAATCATTCTTATTTTTTATTCTTTCATTTTGATTATACTCTTTATCTTCTAAATGTTTTCTTTTGAATTTAAGAAAGTCAATTTGAGTTTTGCTTCATGGATAGAGTGAGATCATAACAAAATGTTATTATGCTAAGTATTGAAAATGATAAATGAACGCAAAAACAAACAAGTAAAGCAACGCAAAACAAATAAACAATGAAGTTGGAAAAAAAAAAAAAAAAAAAAAAGTAAACAAAATAAAACGAATAATAAAAAAATAAGACAATTAAGAAATGAAGGATCTTTTGTTTCATTAAAACAAACAAAGAAAAAACATGAAAACTGATAAATACGAGAAAAAAAACGGCAGCGAATGTCATTTATATAAACATTTCGAACCATCATAAAATTTTGACCTGAATAAACTTTGAAAATTTTGACCATCATAAACATTGATGAAAGATAAAATTGCTCTTAAAAAGGTTACTTTTCTAAATAATAAATGATGCGTGAGCCGATAACTGTATTTTTAAATTGGTTAATGTGACTTCAAAATATTATTGTATTGCTTGAAGTGAGCCTTGTAGGTTTCACTGTGAGTACATCCATGCCACACTATGTTTTTGAGTAATGTTTACCTTTTATTGCAATCTTCTTAAATTTGTGTGGCGGTTGCTAATCTTGCTCTACCTATAATTGTATATAAGTCTAAAAACAATAATAATTTTTTTTGCAAAAGGTGAAATAGAGGAGACAAAAACTTGCAAAAAATAGAGTTGAAGAGATAAGTACGTAAGTCAGTAACAACAGGGTAAGAGGTGAAACTCTTCAATGAAAAGACTCACCATCTGGATAGAAGATGATAATAACATAAGACTTATGATGCTAGCAGGGATTTTTCTAAATCCAACATAGTCTAACGCTTAATACCCTTATGGGCAGGTGCCTCTGTTTCTATGTCATATCTACAAAGCATGAACTTTGTTATAATGCCCGAAAGGCTTATGCTTTTTCATGATGGGTATAGTACCTGTAGACCTTATCTCTTAGAGGCAAAGTGAGTCAGGTTACTGGATCTTTGTTTGACAAGCTTGAACCCAATCTCTTTGAGCCTCTTTTCCCCAGTCTAGAATTCTGATCCTGAAAAAAAAAGAACTAGCGCAGACATAATTTTTTTTTCTCTTTGCCTGTCGCCACCAACCTTTTCCTTTGCATAAGCCGAACCCCTAACTATGGGGCGGGATAACCGCTGGTTGTCAAAATAAAGACGGATACATCTGGTACTAAGGCTGCACAAAGAGCGCCAATGAAAATCTGGAGGGAACTGGGTGGCGATCTCTAGATCTTGTGACAAATGTATGAGTAGCACTAAATGAAGCTATCTTTTTTTTATTTTAGCAAACATTCAAGCTTCCGATTGGCTATTTGAAGGACTTGTAGTTTCAAAGAAATAATATATACCACGACTATGGTGGAGCTTGCTATAGCTAGTGGGATTACAATGGAGTCCATACTTATTATGGTGGATGGATTCTTTTTGCTCACATATACCACGGCTAAAATGAGGTTATATACATTACCATCTGTAGTTACGGTGGCTACAACGGAACTTGCGACTACAATGAAGCTTGTTGACTTCAATAACGCTCACAATCTATGGTGGATGGATTCTTTTTGCTTGAAATTCAAGAGGGTCATACGTAGGGAAACAACAAGTCACCATTTGGAAGGCAAAGCAACTAAATTGGAAGGATGAGGGGTTTACTGTTCGTCTTAGCGTCGAGATCGACTCTAAGTTTGTGCAACACTGCTGCTTTCTGGAAAACTTGGATGAATGAGATAATATAAGGGGCTGTTATTATGTAATTTCTCTATAGTAGTTGCCGAGTTTTAATCATTACGCATACTTACCTCAAGTTCAACGTTTATATTAAACCACCAATACTTCCGAGACACTTTCTTCCGATGCACGAAATGCGTTGCATGCTTAAAGAAAACGAACTGGCGCAATTTACTTTTGGTTGGTTTTGCCTTCTATTTTCCTCTGGTACTCGAGGCCCCTAAAACACGGCGTGTTAACGTGAAGGGCCTGCGACTGGTGTATGAGTCAAATACCGGTCGTTTAAACCACCAGTACATCCCAACATTTTTTTTCAGAATTGCTGTATGCATGCAGTCGTGACTCTCGGAAAGTATCAAGGTATTATTTTGTTGGATATGTGACGCACGAGCTTACGTGCGTGAATTGGTTTATGCTCCCTTTCCGTTTTCTTTTTGTTAAAAAAATTATACACTATATTTTTAGTTGTCTTTTATGATTCCAATGTAATTTTTCAGGCTTTGTCTTTGTTGAGGTATCAGTGGATAACTTGCGTTGGTTAATCTATTTTTCGAGCTCTTCTTTCTTTTGCAACTTTCAGGATTGTCCTCGTAATTTGTGTGAATTTTCATCGCCTTAGAGAACGCGCTCAATTTTATTATTTTTTTAAAGCTTTTCAGATTCCGGGGAACACGAACGTCTGTTATAATATTTTTTACTAATTCCTTTATTTTTGTTTGTAAATTTTGAAGACTTTGTCGAGCGCATCGGTGCCGTAGGGGAACCCTCTTGCCCACGTCACACAGGATTTGTGCAGGACGTTTTAGAGGTGGAACTTTCACCGCTCCGGTCGAGTGCGCCAACCATACCTCTCGGGAACCCTCACAACAAGATAGGGTCACGCGAGGTACAAGTTACCTTTGCCCAAGGGGCGGTCACCACCCTCGGACAAGTGTATCCCCACCGAGCTTCCGAAACACGTGCCGAAGCTACTCGGTTGCAATCGCAGAGGTGGCCCAGCCGAAGGCGTTTCTCGTACGTCGTAGCATAGGAGTTACTCGCAGTTACACGCTTTAATCGGACCCACATGCGAGTCATGGTCACATCAACAAAAAAATCACTTAGTCATAGTTTAATCAAAGTCAAAAACTAGACGGCGGGTGCACAAACCTTATATCATCAATAAAAAACATGGTGCGCGCCTTAAATTGTGCCCCCGACTTAAATTGCACGCCCAAACACTTTCTCTATTTCTAATCAAACCTTTAGTCAACAAAGGAGAGAATACAAATGAGACTCGCGCGGTATACTTAAATTACATGTCAGAACTTACTCTCTGTTATTCGCAAAAACCAGAGCGGATACCCTCGTAAGGGTATTCGCACTGACAATGTCCATACCTTCCAATATTAAATTTTGTTGATGAATGATGAAATAGGAATCGATGTACGATTCTGTTTGCCTTAGCGTGCACGTGAGGAATTTCTTTTCGAACTTTTCAATTGCAATTTAACTTTAGGGATTAGGCATAACTATACTGACATTTCTCATAGTTGTTTTGGTGCCTTTACGAGTTTTGTGAATGCATCTTTCCTCGCGCGCGCTCTTGCACGCAACCTTCCCTAACGCATCTTAGCCCCTTTCTTTACGCCATCATCGACAAGCTGTAACTATTTTTTTCTCCCCCTCTTCGTACCGTTCCTTATTTCTTGAAATCGTTGAATCTTGATCTTGTCTCACACTGCTTCTCCTAACCTCCTTTCCCGCCTTCTTCTACACGAGGGACGACCTTTTTTATTTCAAGCGACCGCAAAAATCAGACGACAGGGTGCAAGGAAGTTCTGAAACCCTCACTCTGCTATCTGATTGGTTACGCGCACTCTGATCGGATCGACTGGACCCTCCTAAGTGTTTTTCCTTTCTCTCCCTTCCCCCTCTTCTACCTCTCGTCATCATGCCTTATCCGGTTCCTTCGCCATTATAAACATCGCAAGTGTGTCTTTCTAGCTCTCTCGCAATGATGCATCTGTCAACTCTGCTGGAGTAGTGGCTAGATAGCGGTGGTGATTAGCGGGTCGAAAAGTCATGACAAGTTGGTCGCAATGTTGCCGGATTGTGCACAGCATCGCTGGCATCGCTGGGACGGATTGCAAGGTCTGGGCAAATCCGCGTAGTAGTTGAGTGAACAGGGTTATGATCGTTGGGGTTTGCGCTGAGTATGTGGTGACGGAGATTGTCAGTGCTCGAGCGAGGTTAGAGGTGGTTGTTGATTGGTTGGTCGGTCTGGGGCCATAACTCAGAGAGTGAGGATTATGCTTTTTCTACCTCTCATCTTTTTTTGAGTGAAGTTGCATGGCGATACACCAATCTTTTCATCTCAATCGAATGTTGTACATACTTCTTCTCTTCTTTCTCTCTCTTGCTTTTTTCACTCGTCTCTGCGCATGGTCTACGGATGAATGCGTGTGATCTTGCTGGGAATATTATGTGTGTGAGTGTTGTTTTTTTTTCCGCCTTGTCTTCTTACTTTGAATAAGAGTTGCTCGCGATGCATACCTTTTGAGAGCGCTGATGTATGCAGAATCATTTGATCTAACGGTCCATGTGAATCGATGTCCTATAAGTGTGTCCTAGTCCGGTGAATGAATCAACGTTTATGGTAGTCGTCCGTTCTCTTGTTAGACACCTCCACTTGCACGAATTGCGCAAGGCGCCACTTTTTTGAAGTGCGGGTTCCACTCTCTCTTCCTCTCTCTCTCTCCTTTTGTTGCACAATGAATGAATGTCTCCTGCAGTTTGCACAAGTGTCTCACTTTCAATCTTGCAGGCATGACCTCTCTGTGAATGTGCTGGATGTGATTTCGTAGTCTTAACTCCACCTCGGATCGACATTTGCCTCACTCATTATCATCTTCTGCTTGCATGAGTGATGATAACCGGTGAGTGAATTCGTCGAGCATCAGGCGTATATTGATGATTTGTTCGTCTGCAATCTGTTCGATGATGTGGCACATGGATGCTGCCCGATCCACATCTGTTTTTGATTCCCTCTTCCCTTTCTTGAATGAACCACAACTTCTCTTTTGAAGAACGTTTTCCCGAACTCGTTCAGTAACTTCCTAGGTTATCCTCCCCTCTCTGAGAAACATAGGGCATGAAAGTCACATCGTATTGCCTGATTTCTTTCATGCGGGTGATAACCCGATTTGATGGGACTAAGTTGATTTATTTTGTGAACAATGTATGAGTGTGTGACCAACGACCAATAACCATGTGGACTGGGTCCGCTGGATCATTTGGGCCTCGACTTCCCGAATATCCCCGCTCATGCCTTTTTCCGTACAACGAGGGCAAGACACACGTCTGCGAGTAAGATGTGTGCGAAGCCGCGACTCATATCGACCGCCCATATCAATTCCCTTATGAAATGTAGTGCTCTAGGTTCGTTAATTTGGGATTTATGATTGTCGATACTATCTTTCCTCCCTTCTATGTTTTGATCCCCTTTAATTATTTGGTTGCCATTTCGTGCCCAACTGTTGCACCATACTGGCCTCACACTCTCTGTTCTGACTTTCTTCGTACCGAACGGCTAAAGGAACAGGGATTCGACTACATGCGGTGTGAAGAGGAGGAAGTGGCAGAGAAAGCAGCCAAGCTGCGCCCCTCCGACTCTGATTCGGAGCTCTGTGAGACACATCATTCGACCCTTGTACATAGCCGAGATTCGGCATACACACCCCTACCCTTTTGGCCAGAAAAAAAACATCGCGTTATATGCAATGAAGTTAAAAAGGTATTGTTTGGATTAGATAGTCTTTGCACCACAATTTTGTCCCTTTTTATTGTTTCCCACCATTGGGTGTTGCTCCATATTAGGAACTGCACGGGAGATTCCAGTTTCGACCTGAAACTCCACACTCAATTTTTCCTGAAATCCTTGGTATACGCCCATTGCCGCTTTCCGAACCCTTTTCCACGTTTTAGTAACTCTGACCAGGAAAGCAGTTTAGGGCGTGAGGTTTAAGCGTCACAGGCCAAGTCCTTGTGGTTACCACCAGTACGTTTCCCAACCATTTTTTCAAAATCGAGGTGTGCATACGGTCATGACTCTCGGGAAGTACTTGGGCACTGTTTCGCCGGATATCCATCCCGACAAAACGGGGCACATGCGAAACCCGTTTTGCCTGGATGGATATGCAGTGAAACAGTGACCCAATACTTCCCAAAAGTTGTGGCAGCTGGCAAACTGCATATTTGATTTCTTAGCTGGTAACGTACTGGTGGTTTAATCATTAAAATTGCGATTAAAGAACGAAAAAAAACAAAAGGACTAGAACAAGAGCAATGGTCAGATAGAAATATGACAGTGTGTCCATACTTTTTCATTTTCATTTACGACTGGGCTACCAGCAAGGCCGACCCAGTCGTCGTGTTTGACTGCGGTGTCGAGCTCATCGGTCCGGCACCGCACAAAACTGGGCGGGACCCTCCTGGTCGTGTCACGCAGGAGTTGGTCTGATCCTCGTCTCGAATACACATGGAGCTTTTCCGCAGGCCGCTCTGACCGAGTGCGCCAGCCATACCTCTCACAAACCCCTATGACAGGATAGGGCCTACGCGAGGCACGACCTACCTCCACCTTACGGGAGTTGCCACCTCCCTTCAGTGGGCGTATCCCTGTCGAGCTACCAGTCCGTAGTACGAAAGCTAATCAGTTGCAATCACAGAGGTGGACCAACCGAGGACATTTCTCGTACGCTGTAGCATAGGGGGTAAGCGTGGTTTTACGCCTCTATCGAACCCGCACACAAACCGACGCCGGGGGGGACTGAGGTCCCAAGCGCGACCCGTCGTCGGTCGACTAGGTCGTTTCTCATACACCACGCACACACCACTCTAAAGACATAAAATTTAGAACACATACGCACACACACATATACGGAACGACGCAAAACAAACAACGCGACAACACTCATAGTCCCTTAGTAGCCATCCCATAACTTTCTGATGCGGAAATCGGTTAAGCGACACGCGCGAGACTTAGTATAAAACCACGGGGATGCAGGACCTTCCCATATCAACTAGCAATGCATGAATACGCAAGCAGTCGCAATGATGACGTACTATGTAGTGCCCATAATCAAGCGGTTCCTCATGGATCCGAGTAGCGATTATGACACTCAAGTGTCAAACTCGAAGTCTCGTGATGGTCTACCCCTTCACGATATTGCACGGCTGAAGGAACAGTCGTGCGGCCTCCGCAGCACCTCCGACCTTTAGGTTGAGTGTCCCGGTAGGCAAGGCAAATAGGCTCTGCGCGGGGGGTAATCCCTTCTGTGCAGAGTCTAAAATCTGGGATGTCCTGGACAAGGACCTCGAATCCATCCCAGGACCAACGTCCGACAATGAAATCTTTAAGAAACATACAACAAATAGAGGGGTTTTCTTTCCAATTTCAATCTCAATCCCAATTAGACCCTTAAGCGTAGAGCCCCTCGAGCCACGTGGACACTCAACATACGTATATACATGTATATATGTAAAGGGGGAATAAGTATGTGACGATCACTTCTCACAATCACAGTGGGACTCCTTACAACGATATATATGTGTGTGATCGCAGATAGTCAAATCCAAAATCCGAACCACAAAACATACTTACAATCACATTAAAGAGTGAACCAAAAGTCCACACACTACATGGAGTCAACTTCAACCATTCTCTATACTCATACCCCTCGCTTTAGCCATGCAAACCCCAACCCTTGTTCAACCTTCCATAATTAAATACTCAGTACCTTTGTTAAATGACAATTCAATAAAAGTCAGGGTGAAAACCTTAATAAAATAATAAAAACCATAAGGGCTAAAACCTTTTAGGTTGAGTATTGAGGATGAGTTGAAGTTGAGTCGTAGACCGACGAATCGGCAACCGACCTATTATCAGTGATAACAGAGGATGATTCTCATAGGATCAAGCCGAATTTAGTCCCGATTTCGAATCAAACGTCCAGGAGGACCTGTAACACAAGACAAGCCAATCCCCAAACTAAATCTATGAGTTCAAATTGGGAATAATCTTTATAATCACGATCTCACTAAGAATTATTATACTTAACTAAGCCTGAGTCTATCCCTAAGTCATTGCCTAAAGAACAGGTCGGCCTTTGGCAGAATCTTCCCTATACAGAGTGGATTGCCAGAATTGTCATCTGTCAAAATATAATATAATTCCTCTAAACTAAGAAAATTCCGGCAGCGCTTCCCGTAGGAAAAATGCCTTCTCAAAATTTATAATAACTCAAATACGAAAAAACAAAATCCAAACTCTAATTATGGAAAGTCAAATTTTGTCTAACTCTCTGAATTAGTAAAAATTTGAGCAACATCTCCTTTAGAAAGGTAGACTTCCCATATTTATACTAAGTCAGATATGAACTTAGAAGCCAGACTTAAGTTCAACTGAAGACAAAGTTCAACTAACCCCTTACATTTATAGAATTTTTTGGCAGCACTTCCCGTAAAGAAAGTGTTATTCCAAGATTTATACAAAACTAAGTTCAAAATTAAATAAAAAAAACTTTGACTTCCCAAAGTCCAATTTTGTTTAACTCCTTGAATTAGCAAAAATTTGGGCAGCACTCCTTGTAGAAAAAGACACTTCCCAAATTTTTACTAAGTCATATATAAAAATTTTGACAAACTGAACTTTTTGACAGCCAAAGCTTCCTGTAGAAAAATTGACTTACCAAGATTTATACAAGACCAAATATAATAAAACATTCCAGAAAATAGAAAAATTGACCTAAGTAAAATAAACTTAGCTAAAAAAATACCAAAATTGAAACTAATTCTTATGACTCTAACACGTGGCGAGCAACTAAATCGGCTATCTATCAAACTGAAACTCAGACTAAGTAGTAGTCTCACTCAACCACATTCAGGTCAAACCACAAAGGTAAGTACTCTCACCATCCCAAAGTCAACCTTATCAAACAATAGTTCATGATCTTTCAATGATTTATTCCTTTATACCCAACTTACATAAGGCATAAAGCTAGACCACCCAACCTTGATCACTCTCTGACTTCCAACGATAACCCCTTCGACCGCCGTACTCCACTTTTCTGGCTGAGTTGTGGCCGTGCAACTTAGGCAGATGGCGGGTTCAAACGCACCGGGAGGCGCGATCAGACTGGCTATGCACAATAACCGTAGCGAACACAACAGTCGCAACAGTGGACTTCGGCAGCAAGCACAACCGTAGTCGCTTCACAGCAAAAAAAACAGCGAATGGTAGCTTGCGCAGTCAGTAAACCGCAATTCAGTAAACCCAGCAGCTCAACAACTTCAGATTCCAACCAAAACGCCGCCGCAAGGTCTGGCTTCTCGGACTGCAGGTGACTCTCCTTCAACTTACTTCTTACGGAGGGGCAAATGGCACCTTGGCCAACAACCAAGTTTGTCCCTCACAACTCGCCTACTGCTGCTTCAATCTATTGAGTCAGCAGCGTGCCAATCAACAGTAAGTCTGTAGTCTTTTGTAGCCCGCCTATTGCTACAACCGTCCTTGTTCCCTGATCGCCACAGCAGCAAAACCCTTTCTCCTCTCTACTCCGCCTTAACAGGGATGGGCAGCGCAACAACCAACACTGGAGCTCCCAAACCCCCGCTGGTCACCTGCAGTCAGTCCATTCGGCAGTATAGGCAATATGCTGGTTCACAGGTGGTCTGTATTTCTTCGCAGCTTGGTTTGTTGCCTCAACAAGCACGTCTCTAACTCCCGTGGTTTGTTGCTCAACTTCCATAGAAAGAGCTCTCCCTCAACCAGCAAGCTAGTATGTCGTCCGTGGTCTGGCTCCCACTGCCTTTCAGTTCACTTGGCCCGCTGATTCCTCCAAGGCATATGTACTCTATCTTTCCCACTTTCCCCTTCCTACTACCTTTTTGTCCTTCCCTTCCTGCCACTTTTGTCCACCTCTAGTAAGCTCAACATCTACCTCTATCGCTCTTGTTTTTAGCTTCTCCTCCAATCAGAGTTGGAACAGAGTCCCCGACCTGTCATCCTTTGCTGTGTACGCCGGTTGGTAAAGTTCAACCAATCTTTGCCTGTAACTCGATGTCATAGCCTCCCACTCAGCGCAACCTACGCGGCCCATTTTGTTCTTTCCATCATCAAGGTAAGTCCTCCGCTCAACCTCCCTCTCCCTCTCTGAACTGTACCACAGTCTAAGCGCCCGCCGTTACCATTTGCTCGGAGTTCAGTGAGAACGACGAATCTCCACAAAGGACGCACACATCGTCGAGATATCCCGATTGTGGGTATGAACCAAGGAGTCCGCCCGATGCAAAGTACTGCCACCCACATAAGGAGAGAGATATCACATCCATTGGTGGAATCACCGACTTCGAACATGTGATTAAAGAATGAATTTGACACTAAAGTCCGAAAAGGTACGCCATCACGCCGAACCCCCTTCTCTCTAACGTACCTCAAAACTCGTTTTAGTGTCACAGTCACGAATCTTAACAGGATTTGAGTTCACCGATCACTTCGTGAGACTAAGAAACCTCAACAACGATACTTAGTTCGCCCGTTCACATCGAGAAGCGGCCGTATCGCCTCACTTAAAAAATTTGGTTTAAACTCTTACTCCATTTGATTTCATCAAGGTTCGAGTGATATCCCGATTCTCCACTCCCGCCATTGCTCCTTCCGCCATTGCTCGACGCACTCCTCTTCTCATCTTGCCCACTTCCTACTGACCTAACGCTAAAACTAACTTCGCCATCGTATTCGCCCTGTCTAGAAACCCCTGAGACCGTGTTGTACTCGCCCAAACCTGCGAAGTATCGTGAGCGCTCTCCCTTCTCCGCTGCGCCCCGACTCAAACCCCACCATCTTCGTTTGCCAAATGCATTCGTCCCAATACGTCGTCCCGGTTCACTCCTTCCCTTACTAACGCAGCAAAATTGTCAGGCGGCTCCGCTTTCTCCAGAGGTGCTCTGAAGACAGGGCAACTGCTAGACGGTCCAGGCGATTTTTCCGCCTCCATCTTCACTCCGACAGACGATTAGTAACCTTTTTTTTTTTTTTTTTTTTTTTTTTTTTTTTTTCAATGGGGACATGCTCCAATCTATTCGTGGGGAGCAACACGGCTGGGAACCGGGCCCAGCATCCCTTATCACAATACAAGAAGGAGTTACCGGGGCCATTCCCCGGCTTCGACTAAGAGCAATTGAAAAAAACGAAAAGCTCAAGAATATTCAGAAAATGTATGCCGACAAGCCTCCCAACCACTAAACAGATAGGTAAAACCTATTCAATCCACCTTCGACCGCCACTAGCATGGCTGTATCCAGCACGAACCCAAGCTCTTCCAGGCCTCATGCTCCCTTCAGGCTAGGTTACAGAGTTGCACCACCTTGCTCCAACACCGGCCATAATTGCTTCAGTTACGACCCCCGATCACCACAAGGACTGCCCCCGCAAACAGCCCCCCAGATCTCTCTACCAGGCCTCACGGCCCCCATTAGGCTAGGTCACAGAGTTGCGCCACCTGGCTCCGGCTCCGGCCAGCGTTGCTCCAGCATCGGTTTTCGAGGGCCACCGACTTTTCAACCACCCTATGCAGGATCAAGGATGAATTGCCAGATAACACCTATTCCTACAATCCTCCTTGAGAGGCAAGCCTAATTGAAATAACGAGGAAAAAAAACTCAGAAATATTCAAAAAGGGCATGTCAACAAGCCTCCCAAACTCAAAACAGATAGGTAAAACCTACTCAATCCACCTTCGACCACCACCAGCATGGATGTTTCCAGCACGAACCAAAGCTCTTTCAGGCCTCATGCTCCCTTCAAGCTGGGTTACAGAGTTGCGCCACCTTGCTCCAGCACCGGCCCACATTGCTTCAGTCACGACCCCCGATAACCACTGAGACTGCCCCTGCAAACAGCCTCCCAGATCTCTACCAGGCCTCTCGCCCCCACTAGGCTAGGTTACAGAGTTGCGCCACCTGGCTCCGGCTCCGGCCAGCGTTGCTCCAGCATCGGTTATCGAGGCCATCGAATTCTCAACCACCCTACGCAGAATCAAGGATGAATTGCCAGGTAACACCTATTCCTACAATCCTCCTTGAGAGGCGAGCCAAGAAGAAAAAGATCTAATGATGACAACTAACCTAATGAGAATGATAGTTGTAATGAGAATAGCAAAAATGGTGATGATGATGATAGTGATAATACTAATGATGATGATGATAATAGTGGTGATGTCAATGATGATGAATCTGGTAATGATGTTGATGATGATGATAACAATGATATTGGTAATGATGATGATGATGATAAAGATGATGATGATGATGATAATGATAACGATGATGAAGGTGATAATGACTATGATGATGATCGCGCCCAGCACCCTGCGCTAACTCAAGGTGCTGCTAGTGCCGATGACCGGATGATGATGATGGTGGTGATAATAATAGGGGCGAGCAGCGCCGATGGTGAAATTATAACGATGAGTGTCGCGCAACCCCCCTAATCATGGTGTTAAAACTGAGACATGCCCTGTTGATGCTGATAAGGATGATAAAGATGACGAATAACTCCCTGATGATAATGCCTATCGTTGTAGCTCGGTGCTGCTGATAAACGACCTCTCCCCGTTGCTTGATACTGCTACTTGTATGTCGCGAAGACGAAGACAGTCCCAAACATTCCACTCCTTATCCCCCTCCACTCCTCCTCCCATCTCGTCGGACACACAGCGCTCCTCACCCTCTTGCTACTAGCCGACCTCCTCCACCAAATTGTGCAAGAAGAAGAGCACGAATGATTCCTTCCGATGCAAGACTCAGTAGAGAGCCTTACCCCGCCTCACACGGCATGCTAACCCGCAGCATCCCCGTGAGAGGCACCAGACAGTGAGATGGCACTACAAGTGCTTTCAAGTGTCAGGAGATAGAGAGTACGCCCTACAGCAGCAGTAGCAGCGCTGACTCCCTGCATCGTTGAGCACCTATCATAGTCACACCTCTATGCCCAGCGGCGCCCAACATCGCCGCGCGCTACCGCTCAACCACACCTGGCGTCGCACAGCGTCTGCCTGCTACTCCATCTCTCGTTGGTGAGGTTGTGACGGCGGGGCGCAGCGCCCCCGGACGCGCTGCGCCCCTGACGGCACTACCGGGCAGCCCCTCAGACGATTAGTAAGATTGGCTCCGCTATCCTGAGAAAAACTTTGAGGAAACTAGCTATTAGACGATTCGCTTCGTCCTTTGCCCCTGCGTCCAGGCCCGACGATCGTCCTGAAGTATTGTGGCTGCAAATTTCTATAGGGAACTTCCCCTGGCCTACTCTGCTTAGGCAGGGCTGACCACCTTCCAAGTCCTCAACGACGAGTCCACACGCCCCTCGTAGCAGTCCGTAGTGTTGAGGGTGCTGCCTATCGCAAGGCCGCAGCCTGAGCTCCGACGGAGCGGGCCCCTGGTGCAGATCTTGGTGATAGTGGCAAATATTCTAACAGGGCCTTGAAGGCCGACGGGGGAAAAGGACTCCGTGTTGACAACAACTTGAGCACTACGACCACTGCCCTTGTGCCCTCGCCCCACTCAGGCTTAGTACACCAATTTTCGGTTCCCTGCAACACACTCACACCCAACCCTCTTACCGCAAATCATGGGCTGGTCCCGCCGCCCAGGTTTTATTCCACCTTGTGGCTAAATCACCCACCGGCTTACATGCACATCGACTTCCTCAGCCCGCGTCTTAAGATGGTGGGACTAAAGATCTCCACCAGCATCCCGAACACACAAGGAACCCATAAATGTAGCGTCGCGCCTGAGTCAAAGAGCACTAGAGCGAAATATGACAATAAATAATACAACTATTTGGAAACCTTTGATTGTTCGAACACAACGAACGAGGAGAAAGAAATCGCTAATATCGTTCTGATGCCGTCGACGGCAAAACCAAAGGGGACAGTCCTACCGGGCCCTCAACCCCTAGGCTCCTCCTCACTGCTCCGGTACTCCTATGTTGCCATCGCTAGCCTCGATCCCTGAATCTCTTTGATGAAAGTCCGATACCGTAACCAATGGTGTTAGACCCCAAATTTGGGTCTAATTTTGACGGACACCTAAAATAACCCGTGCAACGCGCAAACCTACCAAAATGTTCTCAAAACCACATTGTTGTCGACGTCGCCCCCCACACGTACTCATAAATCACAAGCAAGCGCATCAATTAAGAAACACAATCTTTTTAATCCTAATTTTATCAGAAATAAAAATCTGGTCGGCGACCAACGCCGACTTTCACAATCATCAAAGGAAAACAGATCACGCGCGCGCGTAAATCTGCACGCCCACACACTGTCTACTCTAGTCAACCATTCAGTCAGCCTAACCCTCGGACGCAGCCGCGCCTCGCGCAATATACTTAAACTTTATACCAAACTTATTTTCTGTCGCTTACAAAAACCAGGGCGGATACCCTTGTAAGGGTATTCGCACCGACAACGGCGTGAACATAGAAGTACCAGGGAAAGGCCCAACAAAAAAAAAAAAAAAAAAAAAAAAAGAACTCTGGAAAAAGACTATGCGATGCAGATGCGAGGCTTGAGGCCTCGGTGAGCCCTAATGGGCTCTGTTTCCAGTAAGAACGACCACCCTAAATGAAGGCGGGCCTCAATCATGACGAGTGACCTACTTTTGGGTTTTCCACGCAACGGGGAAATTCAGGCAGTTGCGCAGTGCCAGTTGGTTGAGTGAGCCTAGACCTTGCCTGCCTATCTCAAATGTATCTGAGGCAGGCCCTAGGCTAGACACGGGGCATGGACTATACACAAGCCGCTGGTAGTTGGACACGGGTAACCGCCCCAAGCAATGTGCCTGATTTCCCTTGTATCGGGGCTCAGCCACTTGGGGCCTACCGGAAGCTTCTGGGCAGGGGGCCAGCGCAGCCAGGCAACACGCAGCAGGCATGTCATTTCCATATAGGAAAGTGCCTGTCTCCGCATTTGGCATAAGGGCACTTGCTACATGCTGCGCAAGCGCTGCTGCGATACTGGCAGGCAAGCGCCCACGAGCTCACGGGCGAGCAAGGTGCACGCAAGCAGGCATAGCCAAGCTGGCCTGCGAGATGCTGGATGGGGCACATGGTGGTCCTTGGGTGCATTTGGCATCTATGTGGGGGATCGAGGTTGTGAATGATGTGTGAGACATACCTGGTGCTTGAGGCGAACGACATTGGCCGAGATCTGCTCGTACTTCGGGAAGCTGTTGACGTCACCAGCGACATTGTAGATAGGCTAGATAGGATCTGCCATTCGTAGTCTGGGTGCCGAGCGCCAGATATGATGTCGACATTGGTTCATTGTTGATGATGACGAGACCATTTCAACATTGTCATGTGTGAGCTTTTGCTGTGCTCTTATTTTGGTGGAACTCGAATTGCAATTCTGCTTT
Organism: Chara braunii; assembly: GCA_003427395.1. Lineage (NCBI taxonomy): Eukaryota > Viridiplantae > Streptophyta > Charophyceae > Charales > Characeae > Chara > Chara braunii. The sequence goes on from BFEA01000060.1 coordinate 3,825,435, forward strand.
TGGTTCGAGGTCATGACTATCTGGTTTCATGTGTATGATGCTACTTGGTTTCTGGAATTCGCTATCGCTCATTTTCCTTGCATTTTGGTATCAGAGTCGTGGTACGTTGTGCTAATCTGGTGCTTGTCTTCTGCCTATGCGGTACATGCATGCGGTCTGCTGGGTGAGCGGCCGTAGGAAGTGTCCAATGAGGAGAGCGAAGGCAAGCAGGCGACCCAGGTGGAGAGGGGCATCGCCAGGAAGGCTGTGAGGTGATATTGGGTGTTCACAGTGTGATGAGAACTATTCGATGTGTGATTGATGCTGAGGTGGAACAGCGGTGTAATGTTGGTTGTGCCGAAGCAATGATTGGTCATCACAATCATTGTCAGGTCATTTGGTGAGAATATATGTGGTTGGGGACAGCTATTTTGAGGTACGTTGCTCTTAACCTTATCTACCCTCTTCAACACTTCTTACTGTGAGGATGCGTGTTCTGTCTTGAGAGTCCTCTCATGTGAGGAGTCGAGTGCGCTCAACCTTGAGAGTCGGCATTGTTCACGTGGAGCATCTGGAAGGAGAGGACGGAGCTATCTGAAGAGCCCTGGACGAAGCACTGAGTCACGGTCACCATGCCAACCCACTGGGAGTAGAGCACGCATGCTTTGCTGCTTTGTCATTTGTCTGCCTGCTGCGTTGTAGATGGGTTATGAGGGGCAGGCCAGCCCTACAGGGGAGACAAGTACCGGATGCCTATAAATAAATATCGGCGGGGTTACCTTTCCATTGGCTGTGATCGTCGTCCTGTTTGTGACGTTAAATAATTCTTGAGGACTTCGGGGACCCTCCTTAAACGCCTCTTGATCAGCCAATCGGTCAGTGTAAGGCTCGCTGCACACGAGGGTAAACATGGTGCAGGGCTGGCCAGCTCAGCATTGACTCGGGGAACAGGGGTGGGCTGTGTGCACACCTTTAGACACGCACTCTATCTGGATCACTCAGGGACGCTGACGTCAAGTGACACTTAAGAAGAACTGAGGGAGGGGTAAATTTCAGGTGATAAGTTCGGGAACAACTCCACTCTGCCAACATTCATTCAAATGATTCTATTTTTATTTTGATTAGTTAGATGTACAACCATGGAGATCTGACAGACAACATAGGTAGAACTGTTTCTGCTCATTTGCTTTCTGTTTGCGAACTAGTCAAATAAAATAGTTTCGTTTATAGGAATCTGGACTTACCTGTTGGACCCAACTGTGTATACTCTGACATAGCCACCGATTAATAATTTTATTTATTTTACGTCGGTCTGAGCACTACGCTGCGGTAGGCAACCAAGTGAAACCTAGTGCAGACAGTGTACAGTGCAGTAGCTTATGAGCGACAGGGAGGTTCCTGACCCGGACGATAGGATCTTGCGACCGGCAAGACGCCCGTTGGTCCATGTAGCCTTAGGACCAGCGGGGGACCGTTTTCTGTTCCGCCAGCTTAGGGAGAGGCAAAAGCAGCAGCGGAGGGCTAGGGACGAAGAGGCAAGCAGAGCCTTCGCAAGCGAGGCAGCTACTTCAGCAGCCATGGCCACTGTTGTGCAACAAAGTTCCCAGGCCAGTAGTTCTGGGACGGTCGGGGCGACAGTCACACAAACCTTGAGTCAGTCCACTGGCGTTATGGCAAGCCAGCAGTTAGTGTTGACTCCCGAGGAGATCGCCATACAAAGAGCAAGTGCTCATGAGGCACAGCTACAACAGACGTTAGATGAGATACAGGCAGAAAAGGAGAGAATGATCAGAAGAAGGACTAGGATGTAGCGGAGACAAGTGGACATTAGAGAGTTAGAGGGGATGAACCTGACTAATATGGATGAAGATGTGAGGATCGTGAGGACAACCATGTTAGATGTAGTAGAGATGCAGGACTACCACAAGTCACTCTTACAGGACATCCAACGGAGCCTGGCCGTGCTGGTCGGGCGAGTTCAGGGTGCACCATCACCATCAGGGCCCGGTGCCTGCCCCGTGGTACAACCTCCTCCTTTTGTCCCACTGATGACTGGAGTATCCCCATTTCTAGTATCTCCAGCTTCGGTACAAGCCGCTTCCCTACTGGGTATACCTTTGACAGGTGGGTTAGCATCAGGTCCTAGTGTACAGGTTCCTATTCAGACAGTGTTCTCCCAACCTCCATTGCAAACTGCCGTCTCACAGCCGGCACAACCGCAGGGTACACAGCCCCTGCAGCAGCTAGTGCAGCAGCCTGCACCCCAGGGTCCACAGCCTGGTGTGGTGCAGGCACCCCGGTGGGTCCTCAAAACTGTCATTGCTTGGCCTAAACCCTTCTTAGGAGATAAGAGGGGTGAGGACCTTGACACATGGTTGAGGTCAGTGCCAGTCTACGTGAAGTGCAAGTTGACCTTGCCTCACGAGGAAGTGCTTGTGGCTGCCTCCTACCTGGAGGGGAGTGCAGCAAGGTGGTTAAGTGGGTATGTACAACTACAGGGATATGGTCATGATTTCCGCGCTTGGGCAGTCACCTAGAAATTGGATGACTTTCTCAAGCTGGTGGAGGAAAGGTGGCATGATCCATAGGAGGCTCAAAAGGCCACTGATGTGATCCTGACCTTGAGATCAAGAAAGTTCAGGTCAGTAAGGGATGCCACAAACGCTGTTGAGCGTCTGATCTGTGTTCCTGGAGTGCGTTATGACCCCCAGGTCTTGCTTACGACTTACTTGAGATGTCTTCCCATAGAACTCAGGAATCAGTTGGCAGGCGAAGCCATGATCACTGTACACAACTTTCCCTCGTTTAGCAAGAAGGCCCTTGATCTAGAGGCAAAGATCGGGCATGGGCACCAACCCACTACGGATGGGAGGAAGAAGGCACTGCCTCCTAACTGGAAAGCAAAGGGCCACATTATGTTCGTCGACAACGATGGTTCCACCATAGAGTTAGACGACGACTTCCAAGAGGGAGTAGGGTCAGAGTCAGCCAGCGCGGAAGCTTCAAGGGGTGGAGCAGTCGCTGCCTCTGTGCAACAAAAAGGTAAGGTGACCGATAGACACCGCAGAGGCTTCCGATCTAGGAGTCAAGTAGACCCCAATGCTCCTCCATGGGAGAAAGCGGGTCTTACTGAGGACGTGTGGAGAGACCATTACTCCCGACAGACTTGTATCCGTTGTGGCCAATATGGCCATAACCAATTCAAGTGTCGAAACAAGAAGGTAACAGAAAAGATCCCGCCTACGATGGGGCAGGCGTCCGTCTCCTCCGCTTCCCTGGGTAGCAATGTTGCCAGCAGTTCTGACACAACTTCGGGAAATACGTCGGCCCAATAGGAATTGTAGTTGTTCCTGCTAGGGTCGAGGTGGTGGACACACCCTCACCATCCCGAGAGATGGCCCAGGCTATTGACTCCGTTGTCGTTGCGCAAACACATTCGGACCAATCGATCCTTTGTTCGATGAATGTGTTTGAGTCCTTAGAGGAGCTAGAGGAGGAGTGGTCTAGATCGGACCCGCTAGCTTCTTGGACGACCATGGCTAAAGCTCCTAAGGGTGAGTTGTTCATCAACGAGGTAGATATAGGCGGCCGCAAGGCCGGGGCCTTTTACGATACTTGCTCCACGAGGAACTTTATCAGTCGCGTGTGCGTTGAGAGGCTGCGCCTACAGGGGAAGTGCAGCGCCTGAGTCAACCTGTGGAGTTGACCTGTGCCAACAAACAACGCATGGTAGTCAATGACTACCTTAAAGACATTGAGTGTCTTTTCCCGTACGCGAGAGGGGAACTGAGACATCGAGCCTCGTTCCTAGTCAGCGATGATCTCCCTCTGGGTATGTACTATCTTTCGGTTGCACAACCCCAATTTGACTGGGACCGAAAAGTGGTCAAACACACTTTGCCCGGAGGGGGGACCGCCAGATTACGTAAGTTTAAAGCTAGTAGTCTGATTGAGTCCTACGGATGCATGTGTGCGGCCACATTTTACAATTATTATAAGCAAAATACGGAGGAGGGTATGTACTTAGTTTACGTCTCTGCAGAGGATGAGCCGGTGGAAGTACCTCCAAAGATAGAGGGAGTGGTCGCTAAGTACCCTGATCTATTCGAAGAGCCGAAAGGGGTTGTTGAGAGGGACGTCGTCCATGCGATAGAGATTATTCCAGGGTCTAGTATTACGAAGGGTAGGATCTATCAGATGTCTCCAGTGGGGCTTGATGAGCTTTGCCGACAAATCAAGGATCTCATAGAGAAGGGTTGGATCCAGTCGAGTGTTTCCCCTTACGGATCTCGTGTCCTATTCGCACCCAAGAAGGGGGGCATGAATGTGCATTGACTATAGGGTCCTCAATGCCATCACAGTGAAAAACGCAGAGCCCCTACCGCGCATCGAGGACTTGTTGGACCGAGTGCAAGGGTGCCGGTACTTCAGTACGATAGATCTGAAGTCCGGGTACCATCAGATTGCAATCCGGCCCGAGGATCAACAGAAAACCGCTTTTCAGACGAGGTACGGTCTGTACGAGTTTGTGGTGATGCCTTTCGGCCTTTGCAATGCTCCTTTCAACACGCCATGAACCGGATCTTTTATGACTACTTGGACAAGTTTGCCATCGTGTACCTTGATGACATACTTATCTTTAGTAGGACTGTCGAGGAGCATGTTGGCCATCTAGACAAAGTGCTTAGTCTCCTTTGGCAGCACCAGTTCAAGATTAACCGGGAGAAGTGCGAGTTTGGCTGCACCCGGATCTTGTACCTGGGTCATGAGATTTCCTCGGAGGGATTGAAGCTCGATGACGCGAAGTCGGCCAACATTCGTGACTGACTGCGTCCTCATGTGACTGAGATGAGGTCCTTCTTAGGGATGACTGGCTACTACCGTAACTTTGTAAAGAACTATAGCATAGTGGCCGCCCCTTTGACGGACTTGACATGCCTTGACATCCCTTGGGAGTGGACAAACGGGTGTGAGGCTGCTTTCAGACATCTGAAGCACTCCTTAACACACCATGAGGTCTTGAAACTTCCTGATCCTCACAAAACATTTATAGTAACCACGGATGCCAGCCAATATTGGAATTGGTGTCGTGCTTGCGCAGCAAGAGGGGCCAAAGTTGAGGCCGGTCGAGTACATGTTCAAAAAGATGCCCTCTCAGAAGTTGGCTAAGTCCACCTATGAGAAGGAGCTCTATGTGATCTATAAGGTGCTAACCCACAGGAGGTACTGCCTCCTTGGGAGGTTCTTCTACGTCGGGACTTATCATCAGACCCTGAAGTGGATGAGAACCCAGCCGATGCTCTCCGATGCGCTGAAACGCTGGATTGAAGTCATTGAGCAGTATGACTTCAAACCCCAGTACATCAAAGGAGAGTATAACAAAGTTGCTGATGCGTTGTTGCATAGGCCGAACTTCCTAGGTGCGCTGATCACTGAGTTCGAGCTTGCGAACGATGTTACTCGGTCACTGGTGGAAGCCTATCGCGAGGATCCTTTTATGTCAAAGATCATACGCAGGCTCGAAGCGAAAGACAAAGTAACTTCTGACGAGTTTGTAATGGTCAATGGCCTGCTGTTCCTTGAGAAGGCCAGGAATAAACGTTTGTGAGTGCCTAATCGAGAGTCTTTGCGTAGTTTATTTTTAGGAGAGTGTCACAACGCCATCGGACATTTTGGCTATAAGAAGACTGCAGCCAACCTTCTGCACCAGTTCTGGTGGCCCAGAATGATGAGAGACGCCGAGCTGTACGTGGATACTTCTCAGGTATGTCAGAGGGACAAGCCACGTACACATACCCCTCTTGGGCTTCTCAAGCCCCTTCCGATACCGGGAAGGCCCGGCGAGAGCCTGTCCATGGACTTCATTGACACGCTGGTCACCAGCAAGAGCGGTATGCGATACATCTATGTCATTGTGGATAGGTTTAGCAAGTATGCTAGGTTAATCGCAATGCCCGAAACAGCCAAAACCGAGTTCGTGATTAAGCTGTTTAAAGAAAACTGGGTCAGGGATTTTGAACTGCCAAAGTCTATAGTTAGTAACCGGGATGTGCGATTTACCAGTGAATTGTGGAAAGCCGCAGCTGCAGAGCAGGGAACACAGCTGCAGATGACTTCTGGGAACCACCCAGAGGCAAACGGGTAAGCAGAGCAGCTGAACCACGTTGTACAACACCTGCTGAGGCACTATATCAAGCCTAACCAGGTGGACTGGGATGAGAAACTTGCTCTCATCGCCAGCCTGTACAAGGCTGTGCACAATGCAACAGGGGTAAGCCCTAACAGTCTGCTACTGACCTTCAAGCCTAGACTGCCCCTAGACTTTCTACTACCTGAGAACCAGCCAACTGCTGCATCAAGCACCTTAGAATTCACCTATCGATATGAACGCTTGATGCAGCAAGCTGTAGAACAGATGCATAAAGCGCAGACGACAATGATAGAGTCTAAGAACAAACATCGCCGCCCATCTACATTTCAGGTAGGGGATAGAGTCTGGGTCAAAGCCTCTGAACTGGGGCAGGAGCATGGGATCTCCCGCGAGCTCATGCCACAGTACTTCGGACCATGGGATGTTTTAGATGTTGTTGGGGATGATCCGGATGGGCCATCATATGTAATTCGGATCCCTGGTCACCTTCGCACCTACCCTGTTTTTCACGCCTCTAAGCTCGCGCCGTTCGAAGAAACTGATCAGTTTCCCACTCGTCGCTCAATGCTGCCCCCCAACCATGGATGGAGAAGTCAACATCGACGACATCGTGGATCACAAAGAAATGCCAGTTCCAAGACCAACAGGCAAGGGCCATCCTCCAAAGTCGAAGCTACAGTATCGCGTTCGGTTCAGACATCACACTGATCCAAAGGAGGACGGATGGTTTACACGGGAGGAAGCGCCTGGGGCGGTTACCCGTGTCCAACTGCCAGCGGCCTGTGTTCAGTCCATGCCCCGTGTCTGGCCCAGGGCCTGCCTCAGATACATTTGAGAAAGGCAGGCAGGGCCTCGTCTCACTCAACCAACTGGCGCTGCGCAACTGCCTGAATTTCCCAGTTGCGTGGAAAGCCCAAAAGTAGGCCTCTCGTCACAATTCAGGCCCGCCGTCACTTAGGATGGCCGTTCTTACTGGAAACAGGGCCCAGTAGGGCTCACCGAGGCCCCAAGCCTCGCATTCCCTCCTCCATACTTCGACAGTCCTCTGAGAAGTTCAGTCACTCAATCTGGCGCTTTCCTTTTTGTAGCAACTTCTCTTAATGAGCGACAACCTGTGGTCTACCAGTCCCACCGACGAACCAGTTCCCAAGTAGGTGTTACATATGAGAGACTGCGAACCCCTAGCCCGTACAACCTAAACCATGAGAACCACTACCAAGGATCGGTCTCCCCCACCCAGGAGTGTATATATGAATGTACCCTATAGGATTTGATATTATGACTGTAAGTGGAAGTGAGATACTCGAAGGCCTTTTTTTATTTTTATTTTTTTTTATGGCAAACATCTCTGGCAACCTGCTATTGGAGGTGATATGAGCATCCTCCAATAGCAAGCCCCAGTTTATAGATGGCTCCAATCTATTGGTGGGGAGCATCACCCGCTGGAAACTGGGTCCAGCATCCCACTGACAAGATCGGAGACAATTTACCTGGCGGAACAGCATTGATTGCCCTCTCATGAGGGGATTGACTGCCCGCCCAATTATCAGCCAGGTCACAGCATGTATGAAGATCTAGCCATGGGGAGGGTAACAAACTGTCCTCCAATCTACCCTAATCTTTTCACAATCATAACAGTGCATAGCAAACCCTAGGCCCCCTCCGTGCATAGGGCTGCTGCCCAGCTCCATGATTCTCATTTTCCGCCAGCGGAGATCGTCTGCCTACCCTCCCGTATCCTAAGCTATTCACCCGGCAAAGATTATTTACACGAAATCGTTTTTGTCAAATTTCTGGCAGAGGTTAGCAACATCTGCGACATATATCATTATATTTATTATTATTAATATCACGCGTCTGCCATGCATACTCTTCCCCTTGCCATTTCGCCAACCGGAGTTCTGCCCATCCCTTATTGATTATCCTATCTCCTCCCCCTATCCACCACCCAAACATCAGACCTTGCTCTCGCTCCTCTCCATCGTGCCCTCCACCCAGTGCCAACCACAAAATATAAGAGTCAGGACAGGCAACAGGGAGGGAGCAGGGGGAAACCATAGGTCAAAGAGGGAGCAGGGGGAAGCCCTAGGTCAAAGAGGGACGCCGACAGGTGATATTTGCACACAAGTGAAACAATCAAAACACATGCCAAACCCATCGAACCCGCCCCTCCCCACGGTCAATTGCCTGTGCCATCCCCATGATTGTACCACGCCGCAGCTCATTAGTATCAACTTCTGGGGGGGGATGGTATACCCTTATGCGATCAAAAAAATTCTTGTCGTCGTCGTCATAGTACAGTAAATCATTGCACATGATGTCATTGCCCGCATCAGACTGCTGGGTAGATGACGCATCAGTTGTAAATTTTTTTTTCAGAACAAGCGGGGGAACCGCATCACCTACCTCCGCCAAAGTGCCGTTGTCAAACAATGATGACGATGCCTTTTGATCTTCAGCGGGCCGTCGATAAGACTGTGAAACGAATGTCAACAAAACCTCCGGAGCAAGCGCCCGGATCGCTGCTCCCACATCTGTCAAATCTCCATTATTCACTCTGATTCTGAACACAAAGTGGAATAATTGGTGACATCACTGCTGTAGATGTTGTAATTGTCGCTATTGCTCTTGTTGCCACTGTTGATGTTGTTGATGTTGTTAATGTTGATGATGTTGTTAATGTTGTTGATGCTGTCCATGTCACGCTATCCTGGCCTTCAGATGAGAGCAACTCACCTGATGGACCGCCCACGTCTCCCCTTGCTCGAAGCCTGGCAAACATGTCTTTCACCTGCGTCAGCATCCCAGCACACTCGTGTAGGGCAGTCATCGGCTGTGCTCTGTCATTCACATCCGACTGTCGACGAGAGGTCTGCTCATACAGTTCCTCCTCCCACCCATCACAGATCGCCTCTCCCTCCAACGAGATGTAATCCGGTAGGTTGCCATATTCTTGACTCAGCAACGCGTGCATCTCCTCCAGCTGCTGTTTATACAAGGTCACAATGAACAGCGCAGAATCTGCCTGCATGGGCTGCAGGGTAGGAGGGGTTTCCCACAGCCCCCCATCAGACATGGTCTCCCATGTCCATCTCTGCCATCGTTGTTGATGTCCGAAGCTAAAACTGCTGCGCCGCAATCACTTTTTTTCAACAAATTCCAGCTGGCGCTGCCCTGTCCGCGCGTCGTGGGACACCCACGTCACCAACAGCAGCTGCCACGTGGCAAATGGGACGCCATGCGCGGCTGCCGGGCGCATGCACAGGCCTAGCGGCCGAGGAGCTCCCTCACTCAGGCACTAGTCTAACCGGCATACCGGGCCTTACCGGTCAGGCGGCGTCGGGGTGCTAGCGCTAGCGCAGCCTGCTGCCATTTATTTCTTATGTATGCCCTCAGGCAGCATATGGTATAAACAAGTACCCCTAAGGTCTACTAGCTCAGACCTAACCTGGACTTTCTGAAATGTTCTCCCAAAGGATTTTAAACTACCTTGATGTCCCTCTACAGTCCGAACCCCCATTCTGTGTACCGAAGACTTTGTGTCCTTTTTTTGCTGACCCAGATTCGAGTCTCTTCCCAACAGATTCCCCGAATTGCAGGTAAGTCCCTCTCCATAACTAAGAAGTTGGCTTGGACCCTCAAGCAGCCCGTGCCACATGGAAATCAGCACTCTGACGAGTTCCGAGCATCGTGGTCACACAGACACATCCATGCTTTACTGATGATACATAGAAGGCTAAACAAAATCACGTGTTCAAGGACAGTCTGAGAGCTCAGCGAACACAAACATCTGAGTCACCTGACACTGCAAATTGTCACTTGTCATTGCGCTTCTTGCTCCTTCACTCATCTCCTTTTCTCTCTCTCTCTCTCTCTCTCTCTCTCTCTCTCTCTCTCTCTCTCTCTCTCTCTCTCTCTCTCTCTCTCTCTCTCTCTCTCTCTCTNCTCTCTCTCTCTCTCTCTCTCTCTCTCTCTCTCTCTCTCTCTCTCTCTCTCTCTCTCTCTCTCTCTCTCCTCCATCTCTTCACTATCTCTCGTCTTTTGGTCCGAAGTTGAATGGCAGTTCATGTCTGGACTTACGATCAAACTTTCGGGAATGGACGCCAGTGAAAAATGACTTTGAAATTGGAGGACTCACGATGAGGAAACAGGAAAACCAAAATGGCCACCACCGATCCAGCTACCCCGTCCTCAAAAGGTAAAACTTCTTTTTGTTTTGCCTTCCTGGTGATGATCAAATTGATCCTCGAAAGCAGCGACATAACCCAGCTCGCCAAACAGAATGTCATATGCCATGCTCATCGTTAAACAATAGGTTATTATTTTGGCAAAGGCTTTCCTATTCCTGTCCTGCATAACCGACTTACCCTGCAATTCCGGGCCAAGAATATTGAGAAGTGCACCTGCAGCACACACCTGTCTCACACACACACACACACACACACACACACACACACACACACACACACACACACAAAATCAGTTTCATCATTTTCATGTATGTCTGTCTAATTTTGTGTGTCTTTCTTCCATTTTTTCCTGTCTTCCGAGTATTTTTTTGAATTTTTTTGTAGTACTTTTCGTGTGCCCTGCTGAGCACCAGCAGTGCCAAATAGTCGGCCATTCCTCGTTTGGAGTGCCTGCAACACTCTTAGGAGGGCTACTCAGTTTAGGATGTCTGTGTTTCCTATGGGTGACTGATGACGGATGTTCGCCTGAGTGACTCCCTGGCTCAACGGGTGATGGGAACCAACAGTCCGCGGGGTTCACTCGCGATGCCAGTAGGTCATGTGCCGCTTTGCTCCGTGTTGGATGTGTAGACTACCTCGTCTTCGCTCCACCGCTCCCTTGCTGCCCATCCCGCTTGCTTCGCAGGTCGTTCTTTGCAAGCTGCTGTGGTGTGGCTGTGCTGTTGGTGTTGCCTTGTGCTCCGCTGCCTTGCCACCCATCTGTATGCCATGCCTTCTGCATCCTGTGCTTGTGTGCGGTGTAGTTTGGCTGCCTTGTAGGTGTTGCCTTGTGCTTCACTGCGTGGTTGCCCTGCTGCCCGCCCGCTTGCCCTGTTGCCCCTTGCAGTTGCTTTGGCGTTGTGCAGTCGTGTTGCCTCGGCAGCATTGCCTTGTGATTCGCTGAGTTGCTGCCTGCTGCTATGTTCCACTTAGGGACAGTCTGCCTTCAATAAGGGTCAGATGGTTCATGACCCAAGCCATCAATACAGGGATTCTGCAGATTGTCGAGGGTTAAGCCTCCTGATGAGTTGGTGCAACTCGGATGAACCAATCTTGTTATCGTCAGCTTTTATTTTCTTTTCGCTACTGTGGTTTTCATTGTCAATGATTTCTTTCAATGTGGTTCTTGAACTTTGTGTCTTCTTCCTGCAGTTCCTTTGTGTTGCTTACTTGCCCACTGGCCTCCCGTGTGCCCAGCAGCCTGTTTCTTGCAACCGCTTAGTCTCGTCGCCTTGTCACCCCTTGCCTCATTGCTTTATCTTCCCTTCTGTTGGCTTTCTGTTGCCTTGTTCTTCCTTTTCCTTGCCCTCTGCCTTGTTGCTCTGGGTTGCTGTTTTTGGCGCACTGTCTTTTACCTTTTCCCTTACGGTCTTGTGGCCTAGTACCCTTAGGCTCTCGGCCTTACATCTTTGTAGGGTTGGTGGAAGACACAGGCCGCTGTATGCACATGTTGCTTTCTTGTTTGGGATGTGTGTGCCATCTATATTTACCATATGATGTGGACCACTTTATGTCCTGGTATGATTTGATAGCATATCTAAGATTCTAAGCCCATCTCGCTGCGATTCTTTATGTCCCAAAATACACAGAAAAACTCACACACACAAACACACACACAAAAGGGGCACCCCAAAGAAAGCCAAAGTAAACGTAGTCAAGAAAGGGGTACCCCAAAGCAAGCCAAAGTAAACATAGTCAAGAAAGAGATATAATGGATCTATTCTGCTCCATGTTGCTCGTTGACGAGGTCAAACTGTTTCATTGTTGGATTGGCTCATCTCAAGTGTGCGTCATTGTCTGCAGTAGAAGTAAAGCTGCTTCAATTTTGGATCTACTCATCTAGGTGGAACAGGGGTTGTTGTGGCGAAAATCCAAAATCCAAAACACACACACACACACACACACACACACACACACACACACACACACACACACACACACACACACACACACACACACACACACACACACACACACANCACACACACACACACACACACACACACACACACACACACACACACACACACACACACACACACACACACACACACACACACACACACACACACACCAGCATGTGCCATGAAGATTAGCTTGTGTGTATCCTGAATATAAGTCTGAAATGAACTCCTTCAAAAGGAGGAGAGGAAGAGGAGGAGAAAGAGAAAAAAAAAATTAAAAAAGAAGAAGAAGAAGAAGAAGAAGAAGAAGAAGAAGAAGAAGGAATATAATAATAATAATAATAATAATAATAATAATAATAATAATAATAATAATAATAATAATAATAATAATAATAATAAAATAATAATAAGAAGAAGAAAAAGAATAATATAAGAATAATAAGAATAAGAATAAGAATCCCCCGCAACACTAGTGGTGTCTGCTTGTATCAGCACCACTAGCGTACATCGGGGCTGTTCTCAAAAAACAAAAAACAAAAAAAGAATCCCAACCGTCAGCAGAAGCTCCCTTCCCTAAACCTGTTCATCAATATAGCTGTCACTCACTGGCCAAGGTTAACTACATAGGCGAGTCCTGCCTTTGATCAGTGCTCGGCACAGTTCAGGTGACCAGGAAATTGGTTGAAGAGTCCCCCTCTCTTTCATCCTCACATCCAAAAAGCAAGTGCTCACAGTCTGACATGGTGAGAGAGGTCATGGTTGCTGTGGTTCCGTTTGAGGTCTACACGAGATGCTGGACCCAGTTCCCAGCAGCTGTTGCTCCCCACCAATAGAGCAGAGGCATCAATTAGAGCAAGGCTACAGTTCCGGGAGTGCTCTTACCACTCTGGGAATGTTAACCTGTAACACAATGTTGTGGTTAAGGCAGCAGCAGCAGCAGCAGCAGCAGCAGCAGCAGCAGCAGGAGGAGGAGGAGGAGGAGGAGGAGGAGAAGAAGAAGAAGAAGAAGAAGAAGAAGGAGAAGAAGGAGAAGAAGAAGAGGAAGAAGAAGAAGAAGAAGAAGAAGAAGAAGAAGAAGAAGAAGACACTAGTGCATGGCATTATTTCCCTTCTTTCGGAGGGGGCATCCTTAGCATTGTTTCATACTTGCATTTCCATCAGGATCGAACTCATGATCTGTTTACTAATATGGTTGCATGCATGGTACCATCCAGCCACATGGGCCGGGTATGGCATCAGTTTCCTGGTGTTCAAGACTTGTGGTTTCAGTTGGCTAGTGGGGCCTGGCCACGGCGTTCCTCTGATGATCCTCCAAGAAAACATGAGTATTATTCTCTGTGCGCTTAAAAAGCAACGAGTCTATTATTTAACGAGTGAGTCTTTGATCCTATCTACTGTGAATTTCCGATTAGATCACTGCAGTTACCTGAGACAAGCCTTTGAGGCAGCTGAAATTCACAGGAGTTTTTTTGAAATTTTACTTCTGGACACGACAGGATTCTCGCTCGTTTTTTTTTTTTTTTTTTTTGAAAGGATGGGGCGGTTTAGCCTACTACTATGAGAAGAGCTGGGGAAATGGTTGGATTTGGTGGGCCGTATGGTGCAGTAACGGCAGTTGGCATCATATCACCAATTCTTTACGGACCCAGTACACCTGTCGACTAAGGGCATACTCACACCAGGACTTTCCTCGATGCATCTGACAGGAATTACAGACTGACCTGAATGCATCTGACGACAATTACGTCCAGAGCTCAGTCAAAAAGGTCCTACTGTGAGTATGCTCTCAGTTATATCTAGAAAGAGAGAGAAGAGAGATCATCTCCAACAATTTTAGATCCATTGACTCGCAGATGCACAGGTGTATGGGACACAATTGCTGACATATTCACACTAGGATCTCCCTGGATGTTTCTTACCAGAATTACAGCGACGCCCGGATTTATGTGACCCTTTTTAAGTTTTTACGCCCAGAGTTTGGCCGAAAGACTCGTAACATACCAGTGTGAGTAGGCCCTAAGTCTATCTGAGCATGATGTAGCCACCAGTCCAACTGAGTGCGACTGCACAAAATGTTATGTTTTGGGGGTGGGTTCTGGGGTTGCAGGAATCTGATTGAAGGGGAAATTTTCCCCTTCCTTTTTTATTCCCTCTGTTGAGTCTGTTCCTTTTTTTCTTTCATAAATCATCTCTGTTTAACAACAGAAACAAACCTGTCAGAATGCAAATGGGCACCTGTATGCCCAGGCACAGATCATTGGCATCTCAGGGTTGGCCCACCCAGGCACATTCTGACTAGGCCTGAATTCCCACGAATAGATCGGAGCTCTGTTTTTTTGGGATAAAAAAAAAAAAAAGACTTTCTCCAAGTTTCTCGGCCTTTTGGCTAAAATAGTAAAAATAGATCAAGTGTAGAATCTGTTCTGGTCAGTTTAATATCTGATCCGTGGTCCATCGGGCCACAGGGATATTAAATTAAGGAGGGGTCGTACGGGTGAGCTTGCTTGCTCGACCCCTCCAGCGTTGCCTCTTTTGCACTGCAGCAGAGTGCGGCGCAGTCCTCCTCCCCTCCGGGAGAACCAAAAAAAAAAAAAAAAAGAAACTAAAAAAGCTGAGTGAGGATGCCGCCCGGCCGGTTGGGCCTGGGGGGCCCGCCAGGGTAAACTGGTTGGGCCAAAAAAACGCCCAGAATTTTTTTAATTTTATTTTTTGAAACCAGGGTCGTTCTGCGCTCGGCGAGAGGACCCCGAATCTGCAATAAAATTTTGGTTTTGGGGGGGGGTTGGGGGGGTTGGACTAGGTGGGGGGTGTCTGCATGTATGTTGCCTGCTGTATGTTGCCTGCTGCTCTGATGTCTGCTACATGCATGTTATCGACCCTTTCATTCTGAAGAAGAACAAGACTGACAAAAAATGAAGAAGACTGACGAGAAGAAGAAGAAGAAGAAGAAGAAGAAGAAGAAGAAGAAGAAGAAGACTTCCAGACTGACAACATGCAGGAAATCTATGAGTTCTTCTGGAGCATATCAACTGCATATGGCCAATATAGATCCACATTCGAACCTCTCTCTTTCT
>BFEA01000060.1:3873872-3888563 GCA_003427395.1 Chara braunii
TTCTCTTTCTCAATTCTTCTTTCTTTTGTACTCCGCTCATACCGCAGCCGAATCTTCTCGTGCCGCTGAGGAACGAGCACGCCAACACCAAATACTCAGACAACGCCGTTATAGACATACGCACATTGAACGCATTGACCCGCACATCAATACTGCACGTATTTACACTGCTGTGCTCATCGCCCAACACATTCTCATCGTTGTTGCGACACTCGGCGAAAGAACAGCCTGTCCTCACTGTGGGGCACATAAATGGGAGCATGAACACGCATGGTCAACACTGTGTTGCAGACGGGGCATAATAAAACCTGCCCTTTGGCAATACCCTCCACCTGCAACGCCGGAGCATGACATCATCCACCTGTGGGAAGCTGACACTGCAGATGGCCGACTCTTGCGCTCACGCTCCCGTCAATTTAACAACGCCCTCGCACTTGCATCACAATCTGTGAAGGAGACACAATACCCTCCGGGCGCCTGGCCAGGTATGCTCCGCATTGAAGGGCGGCTTCATCAAAATTTGGGGCCCCTTCTCCCGGACGCTGACCATGAGACTGTGTTCACACAGATCTACATCTACGATCCGCAAGACGAACACGGTGCTACACTTCTCCGTCTCAACCGTCTTGACCTTCCCGTCGAAACCCCCCTCGCAACGATTCGTTCGATCAAACGCCTTCTCCGAAAGTTCCACACTCTTCTCCATGCATGCAACCGCTGGGTCCATGATTTCATCACTGTTTCTGAAATGCCAGACGAGATGATACATGACCGACACATTGTGATTAACCCTGACGCACGTCCGATWGATCAACACGAAYRYCGTTACAACAAACCTGAAGGTCTYAAAGAKYTGTGTCTTCTTATGCACGATCAGCCTGCCAATCGAGAAATCACAATCCGCAAACGCGGTGGCGGAGTTGTCCCAATCGCCGAAACAAACCGTGCTTTCGACCCTCTTCATTATGTGCTCCTCTTTCCTGCTGGCGAAGATGGGTGGACGCGTGACACCGATGACGACCCCGAAACAAACAATCAATCCACTACAGCACAAGAATTCTACGCTTGCCACTTAAACACACGGCAAACAGAAAGAACAATGATCTTCCACGCAGCCCGCCTTTTCCAAGAATACGTCTGCATGGCATTCGCTAAAATTGAAAATGGTCGTCTTCTGTACAACCGCCTTCACCAAGCGCAAATTCGTGCCGACCTCTACCAGAATCTTCGGGATCATGTTATGCAATATGACAATGCCGAAAATGTTGGTCAGCGAATTTTCCTTCCCGGAACATTCACCGGAGGTCCACGCGACATGCACCGTCGATACCAAGACGCAATGGCAACCGTCCAAGAATTTGGGGCGCCGGACCTTTTCTTGACTTTCACATGTAACCCGCACTGGCCCGAAATCCAAACCGCCCTCTTCCCCAACCAACATCCGTCCAACCGACCAGACCTTACGCGTGTCTTCAAAGGCTATTTGCGGCAACTCATTCGCGACATACAATTCACGCACATATTCGGAGCTATTACAACGTATACATGTGTCATTGAGTTCCAAAAACGCGGTTTGCCGCATGCCCACATTATCGTCACTTTAAAAGATGACCACAAAATTGTCACCCCTGAGCAAATCGACGCTGTGGTCTGCGCTGAGCTTCCCACTAACCCTGCTCTGCAAGAACTCGTGCTCACTCACATGATCCATAATCCGTGTGGCATACACAATATCCATGCTCCCTGCATGCATAATGACCACCGCACACGGTTTTTCCCTAAAGATTTCTCCGACCGCACAACGTAGAACGAAGATACCAGATACCCAATTTACAAACGGCGTGCACCTGCTGCCGGCGGCTTGGTCATCGCTCGTGGTGACACCGACCTTGACAATTCTTGGGTTGTCCCTTACAACCCTTACTTACTCCTCCGGTATCGCACACACTTCAACGTTGAAATTTGTGCATCGACTGCCCCGTGCCAGTGTATGTTCGAGTATATTCTCAAAGGGCCGGACCGAGCAATGGTCGCCGAGGCAATGAACACAGAAGATGAAATTCAAGCCTACCACGACATGAGAACAGTCGGCGCTGCCGAATCATGCTGGCAAATTTTTGATTTTCCTATGGCCGAGCGATACCCTCCTGTTTCGCCCCTCCCTGTCCATACTGAAAACCGACAGCGCGTGTATTTTCGCAACCACCAAGCTCAGCGCATCGCACACGCCCCACCGCCCGAAACGGAGCTGACAGCATGGTTCAAATGGAATGCCGCGCATCTGGACGATCCTGATAACACAAAACCCCTGTACAAGGACATGATCCAACGTTTTCGCTTCGACAAACCCACAAAGAACTGGATCGTCCGCAGCCGCACTGCAAACACCATTGGTCGCATACACACCATCCACCCGAACGGAGGAGACACCTTCTGCCTCCGAATACTCATCCTGTCCCCTCACTCCCGCGGCGCAACAAGCTTCGAACACCTTCGCACAGTCAACGACGAAATTCATCCAATATATCAATCCGCATGCAAAGCACTTGGCCTGTTGAACGACAACACACAATTCGATGCTGTTCTACAAGACGCAATCCTCGCCTCGCCGCCAACCATGGTTCGAGACCTCTTTGTTCACATCGTTCTCCACTGTGCTCTCGCTGACCCTAATGAGTTTTTCGAAAACCATTGGCAACAAATGACGGATGACTTCCACAGGAATCTCGCCGGCGCAGCTGTTCCGCCCTCAATCATCAGAGCGTTGGTCCTCCTCGACATCGAAAGCCGCTTGCAAAAAGAAGGCAAAGAATTGGACGATGTTGGGCTCACACCTCCGCCACCGGCAGACAGAGAACAGGCTAATGCCCTCGCCGAAAGGCCGTCACGCCAGGGCATCCCGCGAATCATCGATGACGAAATTTCGTACCCCAAACCGGAACTTCAGCACACCCTTGACTGCAATCTCCTGCAATTGCGCCCCTCCCAACAGGCAGTCTTCCAACGCGTCATCCGTGCTGCCGAAAACAGCGAACCGCTCTGCGTTTTCGTCGACGCACCCGCCGACACAGGTAAAACCTTCTGCTTCAACACAATACTCGCACACATTCGCCTCCATGACCAAGTTGCACTCGCCGTTGCTTCAAGCGGCATCGCGGCTACTCTGTTGGACGGAGGCCGCACTTTCCACTCTCGATTCAAAGCACCCCTCACCCCCACCGCCACCTCCACCTTGGACATTCCCAAACAATCTGCRCTTGCACARCTTATACGAATGGYTGTTGTTATCCTTTGGGAYGAGGCGCCCATGRCGCACAAATTCCAAATTGAAGCATTAGACAGAACCCTACAAGACATTTGTTYATCTCCCCTTCCCTTCGGCGGCAAAGTCGTGGTCTTAGGTGGCGATTTCCGACAAATACTCCCCGTTGTCACCAAAGGTACACGTGCACAAACAATTGATGTGTGTATTAAATCTGCCGCTTTGTGGCAACACTTCCACACAATGCATCTATCTGAAAACATGCGTGTCCTCACACAAATTGACACTGCTGTCGGACGAGACTACGCTAAATGGCTCCTTGCACTCAGGAATGGCGAAATTGAACATGCACATGATACCCCTCCCAACACCATTCTCCTCCCTGCTCATCTTTGTCTCCATGGAGGAACATCGGAACTTATCAATTGGACATTCCCCGACCTCCAACATAATTTTGAAAACCCCCAATGGCTCGCAGAACGTTTAATCCTCTCACCCAAAAACAAATCAGTCTCAACCCTTAACAACATCATTCTCGATTCATTTCCTGGCCTTGTCATCACCTCCCTCAGTGCTGACTCGCTACTCCCTAACGAAGATTTCCCCGATATTCCAATCGACAGTTTGAACACATTGGATCTTCCTTCCCTGCCCCCGCACGTTCTGCACTTGAAAAAATATGCCCCCGTCATTCTCCTACGAAATATCGCAATGAGGAACGGCCTTTGCAACGGAACACGGCTGATTGTCGACTCTGTCACAAATAACAGACTCCTTCACGGTCGCATCCTGCCATCCCTTCGACCGGTCCTCCTCCCGTGCATCTTGCTCTCGGTCACCGACATCACGTCCTCTTTCCCGTGGCAAAGACGCCAGTTCCCCGTTCGTCCGGCCTTCACGATCACTATCAACAAGTCCCAAGGCCAATCTATCAAACATGCTGGCATTGATCTTCACCACCCCGCGTTTGCACATGGCCAACTTTAGGTCGCAGCATCCAGAGTGGGTGACCCTGCCCATGTACGCTTTGCTCTACCTTCACCGCTCGACCACACGACCAACATTGTGTACAAAGAAATCCTTAACTGAACATCCTTCCCAAACACTTGACATACACAATGCCCCGTCTCCCACACACATACACCTCCCGCTCATCGGCACCAAACACAACGAGAACACACATTACTGCCTCCATCAACAATACCGATCCACGGCCTCCATCTTTTCCAAACTACATCTCGGGAACAGGGAAAAAAAAAACCGATAGAAATACACAATCTTAACACCGTCTTTAACCGGTTTACCCCACTTCTGTTTTTTCTCTGCTCCTCACCTTCCCCCTGCTCTCCTCCCTTTCCATTTGCTCCTGCCTTGCAGGTGCCCATGAAGACAAGCCGCCGCACAAGAAACCAAAAGCATCATCCAAACTGTCGTCCTCAACAAGTTCGTCTTCGAGATCAGCGCCAATGCTTGCAACAACGACTGCAAACACAACAATCGCGACGCCATCATCTGCCGCCACAGCCTCTTCTGCTGCAACTGCGAAGACTGGTGCCTCAACATCGGCAACTACAGCTGCAACATCGACTACAAAGCAGGTGCCTCAACATCGTCGCTTGCCGCCACGTCAACGATTTCATCTCTCGAGTCTGCAACACTGCCTACAACAACGAGTGCAACTCTTCTCACTGCATCGACAACAGCAATGATGACTGCCTCGACATCAACAACTACACCTGCAACTACAACTACAAAGACAAGTCCCTCTGCATCGACGCTTCCCACCACATCGTCGATATCATCTCTCGAATTTGCAACGCTGCCTGCAACAACAAGTACACCTCTTCTCGCTACATCGACGACTTCATCTCTCAAATCTACCACGATGGCTTCGACTTCATCTCTCGATTTTGCCACAATGACTGCAGCGGCGACTACAACTCTTCTCGCTGCGTCGGCTTTATCCCAAATTCCTTTTGACGACGACGTTCTCGCCCACATCTCGCTCCCATCTCCTTCCTCCTCCTGTCACGGCCTATCTTCAACGCATCCACAATCCGCTCCTCTCACCATTTCCACAATTGTCCATCCTGCTGCTTCTACTTCTGTGCTCACCGCCACCCCTGCCCCGTACATCAGATGGGATGAATGGCTGCGATTACTAACCAAAGACAACATTGAACATATCATCACACAGATACTGTGGGAAGACTTCGTCACGACTGACCACGCTGCCTTCTCACCCCACCTTTATGACTTCTTCGCCCTCTACAAACACAACCGAATGTGGTCTCTACAGCGGCCTGACCCCTCCCCCGACATCAACATCCATTTCCGCCACACAAAAACATTCCTTCTTAAACTCATCAACAATGACTATAACCGTCTACCTTCACCAAGGACGCCCCGCCCGCAATACCAACACGAGCGTATCACTGCAGCGCACCATAGATACACCTTCATTGCCACCACACCGCCGCCACGCCAGGCCCCTTTGCAACCTCACACATCGCACGACGCCGCCCCGCTCTGGTGGCTTCCGCTAGAACCATGGGGCGCCGCTACTTCAACCGCCCTCATTCACGACCTCCTCGCATCGCGCCATACACTCCATATTTACAACATCTCCCACCCACCCCGCACATGGGAATACCTCAACGACCTCATCTTCCTCCACCATCAAGAAACACAGCGTCCCCTCCCTCCATTTCCCACATTCAGAGCGGACATCATTTGGCGAGCCACAACAATTCTCCAAGCACAAGGACCGCCTGCACAATAGCGCATGCAAAAAAAGTGATACAAGCACAGCAAAACATGGCAGGCGAGAAATATGGAGAGAGAGAGAAAGAGTCGCCGCAAAAGACACTACTGCATACGGGAAAACTCTCCTTTTGCCTTGAGCCGTCTCTCTCAAACTCCCTTTCAATATACGGCGTCGCTTTTTCTTATTTTGACATATGTCTCTGAACCTCCCTTCAAGAATGTGCACCCCTGTGTCTTGCCCCTGTCCCGTGAATGTTGTTCTTCCGCCTTCCTTCGCGGCAGCGTCGCTGCGGCGGGTCCACTTGTTGCTTATAATAATTATAGAACGCGGCCGCACACATGCACCTGTAGGACTCAATCAGACTACTAGCTTTGAACTTGTGTAATCTGGCGGTCCCTCCACCTGGCAAAGTGTGTTTGACCACTTTTCGGTCCCAGTCAAACTGGGGCTGTGCCACAGAGAGGTAGTACATACCTAACAACATATCCATGGGGAGTTCGTCACTTACCAGGAACGATACGCGATGTCTCAAGTCCCCTCCCACGTACGGGAAACAACACTCTACATCTTGGAGGTAGTCATTGACTACCATGCGCTGTTTGTTGGCACAGGTCGACTCCACAGGTCGACTCAGGCACTGCACTCGCCCCTGTAAATGCAGCCGTTCAATGCACGCGCGACTAATAAAGTTCCTAGTCGAGCAAGTGTCATAATAGGCCCCGGCCTTGCGGCCGCCAATGACAACCTCGCTGACGAACATCTCACCCTTAGGGGCTTTGACAAGGGCCGTCCAAGAAGCTAGCGGGTCTGATCTAGACCACTCCACCTCTAGCTCCTCTATGGACTCAAACACATTCATCGAACAGAGGCTCGATGGGTCTGAATGTGTTTGCGGGACGACACTGGAGTCAGTAGCTTGGGCCATCTCTCGAGATGGTGAGGGTGTCTCCACCACCTCGACCCTAGCAGGAACAACTACAATTCCTACTGGCCCGACGTGTTTCCCAGAGCACTGCCTGATGTACTGGCAACGTTGCTACCAACGGGATGAGAGGATCCCAGCACCTGCCCCATCATAGGCGGGATCTTTTCCGTCACCTTCTTGTTGCGGCACTTGAATTGGCTGTGGCCATATTGACCACAACGAATGCAGGGCTGCCGTGTGTAATGGTCTCTCCACACGTCCTCTATAAGACCCGCTTTCTCCCATGGAGGAGCGTTGGGGTCAACTTGACTCCTAGACCGGTAGACCGGGAGCCTCCGCGGCGTCTACCGGTTGCCTTACCTTTTTGAGCAACGACAACGACTACTCCACCCTCTGAAGCATCTATGCTGCCTGCCTCTGAACCTACTCCCTCCTGGAAGTGTTCATCTACTTCGATGGTGGAACCATCATTATCGACGAACATCAAGCGACCCTTCGCCTTCCAGTTGGGAGGCAGTGTCTTCTTTCTCCCATCCGTAGTGGGTGCCTGTCCATGCCCTATCTTTGCCTCAAGGTCTAGGGCCACCTTGCTAAACGAAGGAAAGTTGTGCATGTTGATATTGGCCTCTTTTGCCAACTGGTTCCTGAGAGGCTGTGAAAAGCATCTCGAGTACGAAGTCAACAGGACCTGGGGGTCATAGCGCACCCTTGGGACACAGATCAGACGCTCAACAGCGTCGGTGGCTTCCCTTACTGACTTAAACTGCCGCGTGTTGCAGTGTCAGGATCGCATCAGTGGCCCTTTGGGCCTCCTGAGGATCATGCCACCTCTCTTCCACCATCTTCAGGAAGTCCTCCAATTTCTGGGAGGCTGCCCAAGCGCGAAAGTCATGACCATACCCCTGGAGTTGTACTAAGCCACTCAACCATCTTGCTGCACTACCCTCTAGGTAGGAAGCAACCACAAGCACCTCTTCGTGCGCCAAGGTGAGTTTACACCTGACGTAGACCGGCACTGCCCTCAACCATGTGTCGAGGTCTTCGCCTCTCTTGTCCCCCGTAAAAGGTTTGGGAGCGGCGATGGCCGTCTTTGGAACCCACTGAGTTTGTCTCGGTCCCTGCATCACTCCGGGCTGTGGACCCGGTGACGCAGGTTGTTGTGCTAGCTGGGCTGCGTGCCCTGAGGCTGCACAGGCTGCGAGACAGCAGGCTGCGTGGTGACTGCAACCTGCAACGGACTTGGAGTGAACACTGTCTGTACAGGAACCTGCAAACTACTCCCTATTGTTACCCCTCCTGACAGCAGCATGCCCAGGGAAACGATAGCAACCGATGACGGGGCTACATATGGGGATACCCCTGTCACCGGTGGGACAGAAAAAGGAGGATATGGCACGGGCCAGGCACCAAGCCCGGCTGGTGATGGTGCTGCCTGAGCACGGCCTGCCAAAACGGCTAGGCTCTGTTGAATGTCCTGAAGGATGGTAGTTTGATGCTCCTGCATCTCTATAACGCCTAGCAGGGCCCTCCTAACTACCCTCACATCATCATCCATATTGTTCAGGTCCATCGTCTCTAACTCCTCTATATCTGCCCCTCTCCGCTGCATCCTGGCTCTTCTTCTGATCATCTTCTCCTTTTCCGCTTTTATCTCTCCTAATGCCCGCTGTAGTTGTGCCTCCTGCAGAGCTGCCTGCTGGATGGCGACATCCTCTGGAGTCAACACCACGGCCTGGCTTGCCATAATGCTAGTGGACTGACTCACGGTCTGCGCGACCGTTGACCCGACGACACCTGAACTACTGGCTTGGGAAGTTTGATGCGCAGAAGTGGCCATGGCTGCTGTAGCACCGGCCTCGCTAACTAAAGTTCTGCTGGCCTCGGCTGCTCTAGCCCTCCTCTGCTGCTGCTGCGTCTCCCTAAGCCGGCGGAACAGAGTCCTGTCACCCTCCGGTCCTAGGGACACGTGAGCTCTCGGGCCTCTTGCTGATCGCAAGATCCTGTGGTCGTCCTCTCCGGTGTCCTCCTCGTCGCTCATAGGCTACAGCGCTGTGCACGGTCTACACTAGATCATACTAGATGCCTACCGCAGCATAGTGCACAGACCCACTAATTAATGGGTGGCTAATTCAACAGATATCACTTGAGGTCAACAGGTAAGTCAGATTCCTACAACTGAGACTATTTTTAGTCTGAGTAGTCCGCAAACAGAAGCACTAGGAACAATAAACAGTCCTAACTAATGCTGTCTGTCAGATGTCAATGGCAGTACATCTAACTAATCAAAAACATAAAAATAAAATCAGTTGTGTGGATAGGACAGCATGGCATTTTCTCGAACTTATCACTTGGAATCAACCCCTCCCTTAGTTTCCCTGGGTATCTCTTGACGTCAGCATCCCTGAGCAATCTGGAGGCGTAGCGTGTCTAAAGGTGTGTGTGTCCGGCCCACCCCTGTGCCCCGAGTATCCACTGAGACGGCCAGCCTTGCACGTATATTTATCCTCGGCGTGTCGCGAGCCTTCCAACCATTGGCTGATCCAGGAGCAGTTTGGCGTCCGCCCCCAAGTGACTCCAGGAATTATTTTACGTTGCAGCCGGACGACGATCACAGCCAATGATTCCCCTTCCCGTGTTTATTTATAGACGCCGGGTGCTCGTCTTTCCTGTAGGGCTGGCCTGCCCAGTAGTACCCATCTAACAGCGCAGCAAGCCGAACAAAGGACAAGCAGCTAGGCATGCGTGCTCTACTCCCTGTGGGTTGGCATGGTGACTGTGACCCAGTGCTTCGTCCAGGACCCTTCAGAAAGCTCCGCCCATCTCCACCCAGATGCTCCACGTGAACATTGCCGACTCTCAAGGTTGAGCGCACTCGACACCTCACGATGAGAGGACTCTCAAGAAGGAACACAGAACCTCACGGTAAGAAGTGTCGGAGAGGGAAGATAAGGTTAAGAGCAACGTACCTCAATTTGCTGCCCCCAACCACAGAGATAATCTCACCAAATGACCAAATGGCGATTGCGATGACCAGTCACCGCATCGGCACAACCAGCATTGAACGCCGTTCCACCTCAGCATCAATCGCACATTAGATAGTTCTCATCACACTGTCCAGACCACATTACACTTCCGTAGCCTTCCTGGCGATTCCCCTCACCTCCTGGGTCGCCTTCACACTCGTCTCCACCCTCCTCACTACACACCACTTATGGCCAAACTCGCCCAGCGGACCGCATGTATGTACCGCATAAGGCAGAAGACAAGTGCCAGATGAGCGCAATCGTACCGCAGCTCCGATACCAAATTGCAAGGAAGATGAGCAATAGCGAACTTCAGCAATCAAACAGCATCATACATATGAGTCCAGATAGTCTTGACCTCGAACCAACAGCAGAATTGCATCACGAGATTCACCAAATAAGAACACACCAAGAGTTCATAATTGACAATGCTGGAATAGTAACATCATCATCAACGAAGAACCAGAGTTGATATCCTATCTGGCGCTCGGCGCCCAGACTACATGTGGCACATCCTATCTAGCCTATACTACGAAGCCGAAARATGACATCAACAGCATTCCCGAAGTACGAGCATATGGCGACCAATGTCGCACGCTTCCAGCACCAGGTATGTCTCGCGCTACACTCACAACCTCGTTCCCCAACTCACAGATGCCACTAGCACCCAAGGACCACCCTGTGCCTCACCCAGCTTACAGCAGCGCAGCTTGGCTATGGCTGCGTGCTCCTTCCCTGCTCGCCCGTGAGAGCGTAGGCGCCAGCCAGCAAATAGCGCAGCAGCAGCGCTTGCGCAGCATGCAGCCAGCACCCGAATCCAAATGAGGAGGCAGGCCCTTCCCTATATCGAAGTGGCCTGCCCGCATCCAGTCCCAGGAAGCTTCCAGTAGGCCCCGGTAGCCTGAGGCCTAGCACGACGAGCGCAGGCCCTGGGCCTGTAGTGGTTGCATGTGCCCAACTGCCTTCGGCCTTTGTTTGGCCCGGTRCCCGTATCCAGCCCAGRGCCTGCTTCACATTCATTCACACAGGCGGCCCAGGGCCTGGGTTCACTCAACCAACTGGCGCTGCGCAACTGCCTGAATTTCCCTGAGTTGCGTAGTGGCCAGAAAAGGGCCCTGAGGGCCTCGTCGAGCCTGCCTTCACTTAGGGCGGCCGACGGGCTGCAAAAATGGGGCCTTATGGGGCTCATAGAGGCAATGGCCTCGCAAGCGTGACAGTTCCTGATTCCAAATTGAAGACACTCCCGGGCAGTTCTCCAAGCTGCATTCCAAAATTCTCTTATTGGATCCTTTTGTAACCTCCTTTACTGAGGAATTCAACTCCTACACAATTCAAGTCGAGGAACACCCTCACTCTATGTAACCAAGTCCCACACTGATGCCTAATCCAGCAGTTCAGATACGATTCAGGCGACAGTGAGTCAGCTCTTCACCATCTAGGCAGGCAGCTGAGTCCTGAGGCGCGTACGCTACCACTCCCCTTAAACCCTAAACCCTGTTATGGCCCTTTTGCCTCCTCAAAATCCCTACCTTCTCTGATCGAACGAATGTGCTTTTCAAGAATATTTTCATTGCCACCTGTGCTCCGATTGTTTTTTTTTTTTACTTTTTGCCTTGTCTTGCCTTCCATGTTGTGTGATGCTCGTCGTCTCATGATGTGTTTTCATGTGGATTAGCACTCTCACGAGTCACAACTGACCTATCTTCTTCCGCTTCAACATGCCGACCACCTTTTAACGAAGCGCATCATTTTCAACAGCAGCAATGAAGTTCGTAACAGGCGGGAAAACGTGATCCGTGCACCCGTCTGTGATCCAGGTGCAGCCACTGATGTCCTATCCCGCAGTGGCCTCACCTCCTCCTTTGTTCAGTTGGAGACGATGTCAAGTGCCACAGTCCGCATTGTTACAAAATTGGGCAGCTTCACCCTTTGCCTCGCCCACCCCAACTCCAAGTACAAGTCGTGGAGCGTTGGCATCCTTTCCCCTTGCACAATGGTCTTAGAGTTCCCATGCCCGCACCTTTGTCCCCGTGCTACAACACATGCCCTGCCCATGTGATATCCAACCTCTGCTCTGAAGTATTCTCAGTCTACCTCCTACTGGAAGTCTGGCCCCGCCCGGTGACAGATCCCTCGCACAATGGTCTTAGAGTTCCCACGCCTGCACCTTAGTCCCCCCTTACCCACCCCCCTTGATCCCTTCCTCCTCTTCGCGCACCCCTTCCTCGGCTGCCATCACCTCTCTTCCGGGAGTCCTTGGGGCCACATGAACTTCCCCCAAAGAGTCTGGCCCCCCTCACCCTCCTCCATTACCGGCCCGGTCCGGCCAGGGGTTGGCACCATCTAGGGGCCGACACCATCCGGGATTTTGTTCTTCATCCGATAAAGCTAGATCAGTCTGCAGTCAATTGTTGCCCCTTCACTGACAAGGATGTGCAGTATCTTCCCGCTTGGCTCTTGCTATGGGTCCCTCTTCTGCGTGAAGTGCCTAACCACTCGTGTGTACGGAAAATTAACCCACTGGTACACCCATGTTACTGTCGGTAAATAGACCTGAATTCAAATCCCGATGTGAATCAAATGAATAAAATAACTCTTTACATTACCTGGAACCGGTCAGCTCGATGATGATACCTCAAGGCCATCGCCATTTTTTTTTTAATAGTAAGAAACCAAAAATGAAAAGATTATTATGCTGTACCCGGTTTCCAGCAGGTGCTTCTCCCCACCAACAGGCTAGAGCCATCATCAACCCCTCCCAGGTCACAATTTTGGGGATGCTTCTATCATCCCCGTAATGGTGACCTGCTAAATGGAGCTTAGAGAAACGGAAGAGAGAGAAAAATATTTAAAATAGACTTTCCTTCAGGCAGCCTTCTTGCTATTGCATGACAGAGAAAAGCTGTAGTCAAGACTGTTTTGAGGTTTGTTTTTTCAAGGGGGCTGGAAATAAGAGGGAGGAGTACCGACCCTACGAATTGGCAAGTTGGGTGAGTCAATCCTCTGCTCAAGACTAGAAAAAGAATAAAATAAAATCCTCCGCTCAAGAGGGGTGCTCGGAGTTCTCATCAATTTCCCATTTTCATCCCAATTGTTAAAAATTGTTATCGTAAGGGACGCTGGGCCCCTTTGCCAGCACGTGCTGCTCCCCACGAATAGACCAGAGCCTTGTTCAAAAAATAAAATAATATAAAATCCTCCGCTCTGGAGAAATCTCTGTGCTATCTAAAGTTCCTCTGCCTGTAAGAAGGGTTGGTGCATCATAGCTACGCCGAACCCGGACAGCTCTGGAGTCTGGAGTAATCTATGCTATCTAAAGTTCCTCCGCCTGTAAGAAGGGAAGGTGCATCATAGCCACGCCGAACCCGGACACCAGACCAATCAGGATGCGCGGCCGAACCTCTGTCCGGAGGGCTTGACACCCCCCACCCCATCCCACCCAACCCCACCCACCCCCCCACCCCCCCCCCCCACAAAAAAAAAAAAAAATCGTTTTATTCTTTTCCTTGTATTTGGCTGCGAATTCCAAGATGATCCTCAGCCAAAAGATGTTTGAATTGCAACGCTGCATAACATATCTGTTTCTCAGGGCATACTCACACTGGGACTCCTTTTTCTTCTAAGCTCCAGACGCTATCGAGGTCAGATTCATCCAGGTGCGGTTGTAATTGCTCCTGGATACATTTGGGAAAGTGCTAGTGTGAGTATGCCCTCAGGTTTTATTGAATTTTGTTTTTCAGGGGGGGGGACCGGACATTGGACCCGAACAACCCAAACCCAGACCGTCTGCACCGTCCGGATCGCAGCCATGGCGTGCATATTCTGGTATTTTCTGACTCGCCCTGGAAAGGGAACCAGACTGTGGGTCTCGCTCCACTACTATCTGCTGTACGATTTCGAATAGTGGGACACCGCTCCACTTACTATCCGAAATGTACCTTTGGAAACCACCGTATAGCTGTCAGATGGCGCCCTCCAAATTCACCATACGATTCTGTATAGTTCCCAGCCTGCAAAAGTTGTTATTCGGAGGGTGGTCGAAGGAGGCTGCCGTTCGAACGCGAAATCGGATAGTCCACCTGGAGTCTGGGCTGACAAATTGCTGTCTTGTAGTGTTGTAAGGGTGTTTTGTAGTGAACTCAGGAATTTGAGAATTGTATAGCAGATAGGAAGCGGAGCGCCGCCACGGTTTATACGATTTTTTTAGCTCTGATAGCTATACAGCCGCTATACGAAATTCTGTATAGCGGACAGTAGTGGAGCGAGACCCTGTTGCACCCCACCCAGAATACAATGGCGCCTCAGCCATATTATATCATGGATGTTGTGCTCAAAAGGAAACAAAGGTGTGGGCTGGCAGTGGGCTAAGAATAGGGCAAGTGTGATCACATCCATATTGGCAAGTGGGAAAGAAGGCTGGCATCACCCTTCTTTTTTTTTCATTTTTTTTTTTTTTTCACCCTGGAACTTCATTTTCATTGCTTTTTCATGATGATGGACTGATGGCGGCGCAATTTCATCAGGAGGTATCTACACCATTATTATTTTGAGCATTTGTGAGCATGTTTTGTTTGAAATCCCTTTCGGTTTATTTTGAGCTATGTCAACAAGTTAATACCAGTCAATGAGAACACAGTGTGCTTGTTTTTTTTTTTTTTTTTTTTTTTTTTTTTTTTTTGTAGCTCAATTGGATAGAGCACCAAACTATGGATTT
>BFEA01000060.1:3904434-3923946 GCA_003427395.1 Chara braunii
GAGAGAGAGAGAGAGAGAGAGAGAGAGAGAGAGAGAGAGAGTGACAGTGCTGCCAGTCTGAAGACTCTGACGTTCTGAATTGAACTGCAAAGTTTGAACTTTTAAGTTATATATGAAGTTAATCCAAAGTTCGAAGTTCAAAGTCAATCATACTTTTTTCAAAAAAAAATTCTCTGTTTCTTCAGTCTTGTGCCTGCTTTGCACTGTTTGCAACTCTGCATGTCTGCTAGTTAAATGTGCTTGTTGATTTGCTGCAAGACACGTGATCTGCTGCCTGAACTACAAAGTGCAAAGCAGGTAACTGCCTCCCAACACCCCTGCCCAACCCCCCCCTCCGTTTTTTTTTTTTTTTTTTTATGTAGAAACTCCTGAGCGCGACTTATTCAAAAAATGTAGCAATAAAGCACAGCGGCATGAACCCTAGTTTCGGCTGGCCCGCCAACGAGCCATCATATCAGGGGTCTTGGTCATCGTCGTCACAAGTGTGAAACAATGATTGACTACAGCATATATATCCTAGCCTATGAAGAGTCAAGAGTAGACCAGGGGAATCAACATCTGCCGTGTACACTGCCAACCACAAAGCGTCCCGTCATTTCCAGAGAATCCACACAACTACAAAAACAGTAGTGTCTCGTAGGGGACCAGTTCGGCAATACATCAGAATGATCAAATGGTCAGGTGCCGGCAGGCCTGTCATATGCCTAGTAGCCAGCCTCTACAACAACCTGGACTTTTTGAAGAAAAAAGAAAAAAAAAAGTAGCCTCGAACCGTCGTCCAGTACTCCAAAGCATTCACAACAAATCGAGGGGGCACAATTTCAATTGGCTAGCCTGTCGTACTAAAAACAAAACATACAGATCCTTCGGGACATCCGTTAAAATTCGAACGATACAGAGAAGATTAGCATGGCCCCTGCGCAAGGATGACACGCATAAATCGAGAAATGGTCCAAAAAGTGTAGTCTGTAGTGACGTAGCCCAAAAGAACCAGGGATCAAGCCCTGGTACAGCTGTTTTCCTTTTTAAGTTACCATATCTGGGAAGTCCATGGATCCTCATGGCTGACTCCTCAACTCTCTCTCTTCTTTTTCTTTTCTTTTTTTTTGGTGAAAAGTTTGAAAACACAATCACATCCCTTTTTTTTTTTTTTTTTTTTTTCGGAGAGAACACCCAGGCGGATGCTAGGGGAGCTGGTAAGAGCAGGTAGCACCACCAGGGAGGCTCCATCTATTGGTGGGGAGCGGCACCTGCTGGAAATCGGGTCCAGCGTCCCAGAACGTTGTAGTTGTTTATGTGAACAGACATGCAGTTGTACTGATAGGAAACTGTCAGAATCACCTACTGAGAGTGGAATTTGGCAGGTAGAACTACACAGCTGTCTGGGCTGTTTGTCTACATGACATCCTGTGATGAGTGATGATATGTACCATTGTTGTGTTTACAGCTCGACTAACAGACATGCATTTGTAACTGACAGCAAGCTACCGGGCTCATCTGCTTGGATTGAGCTTTAGCAGGTAAACCTTCACAACAGACTAAGTTACAAGCCTACATGACAGCCTATTATGAGTGATGGTATACACAGGTATACACAGGTCTCCTGCCTGTTGCCAGGAGGATTGGAGACCGATTGCAAGTATTAATCGGCTACCCCCCATTCACATCCTCCACGTCCCGGCGGTGGTAGGAGAACCGCCAGAATTGAGAGCTCGGCCAGCGGGCTTCTCCATCTATTGGTGGGAACTTGGAAGCGGCACCTGCTGAAAACCAGGTCCAGCGTCCCTTGGAACAGCAATGCAATGTGTTGAGTCGGGGCCACAGTCATTAGTCATATCATCAGAGAGCCATTTCCCCACTGAGCTGCAAGCCAAACCCTTCCCGAACTTGAACTCTATTTGTTGAAACTGATGTAGCGCCGTCCACAGCCCTTCCTGGAAGAGTCTCGTGGAGTGTGTGGGGGATATACTTCTTCAGCCTTGAGTCCGCCTTAAATTAGACCAGCACAAGTGGTCGTGCAATTGCTAGCATCTTCCCCCTGTACCTCGAAAAGTTCATCCACTTCCCACCGACTCACTCAATCCCTGAAAACTGGGATATGAGCCAGGACACCGGCCGCAGCCATGTTGATGTACCTCCGTATTGGAATTTTATCGGTCTCCATCCCAGCCGCATTTAAACCCTGAAACCTTAGGGCTTTCAAGATATGGCCCTTATCTATAGCTTTTAGGCCCACTCATGTCCTTCCTTCGAGCAGGGTTTATCACAATTGAACTCGTGACACTCCTGCATCCCCCGATCATTGTCTTTATGTCTGCCGACCGCTATTCCTCCGTGGTCGTTGCTGCGCCTTACATGGTATGAAGTCCCATTTCCATTGTGCGCTGCAGGCGGTTGAGAAGGTGTGGGGTGGGGTACCAGGGGGAGGCGGGTGGGGCAAAGGGAGAGGGAGAGAGGGGGGGGGGAGGGCGGTCTCAGGCACGTTGGGCATAAGCGGTGTGGCAGGGAGACAGTGCTGGCGGTAATGGCAGTGAAGCAGGTGGCGAGTGAGATGGGAGGAGGACCAAGTTGGGCTGGAGGTACGGAACTTGGAAATCAGAGAAGGGTCTCCTTTGCTACATTGTTTTTGTCTTACTTTTTGCATTAATGGTCGTTTTGTCCAGCTCTGCGTTGTGCAACGAACCTGGAATCAGCGCCAAGGGGTCCAGGGATGGGTCCAGTTCTTGGCCAATTCAGTCCCAAGTAAGCCCCGGTAGTTTAGGGTCCGGCAGGAAGTTTAGGAAGAGTCCAGTCCAGTCCAGTCCAGTCCAGTCTGTTTTAGCTTCAGGTAGATAGCTCCCTTTGGGCTAGGGGTCCAGTCCAGTCCAGTCCAGTTAGGCAGTCCCAGGTCCAGTCCAGTTAGGAAGTCCCAGGTTAGCTAGCGGCCCAGAGTCCCAGGAAAGGGAGGAATCATTCCGGAAACATCAAAGGCAGGCAGACCCAAACCTGGAGGCCACCAGGTCTACCAGCCATAACAGTCTAGGGACTGGGAAGCCGAATCGTCAGAAACGAAAGCGGAACAACAGTTGCAATCATCATTCATTCCATTCGTGCTGAAGCCAGAAGTGCTGTTGCTTTGTATTGTGACCAAGTGACTAGTGGGGCACGAAGGGAGCTTGAGAATGGCTGTGGTCGTCAGGTGATGGATCCCATAGCTGTAGAGTACCATAGGTGAGCAAAACTTCTACTAATATGTCTCTCTCTTTCTACCACCATAGCCACCCTCCAGATGAATTCCACGTTGATCTGGTACCCCGATGGTGGCTGCCTGGATGCAGCGCCAACCAGGAAGATGAAGATGAAAGTTCACCATAGCCAAAGGTAAGGCTCCTTGTTGATTTCCATCTCCTTCCTCTTCCTCTACCTCTACTTCACTTCCATAGCCCGGCTGAGGGTCCTTCTACCTCTGCCTCCAAACTGTAGACCCTCGACCATTGCTATCTCCACCTCCATTCCTTCCTCACCCTCAGCTCCTCCTCCTCCTTCACCGAAGTGCCTCGCTTCACTTTCCCTCTGGGTGGCAGCAACATGACTGCCGGGTGAATGCCCAGACTACTTGTCACACTGATTGGTATATATTCTTGTTGCCCAGCCTCCAGTACCTCTTGCCCAGGTGCTTCCACCCTCTATGCAGCCTCCCTTGGGTGCACCAGTCCTACTGGATGCTCCTGCTTTTGGCGGAACATCATTGTGGACTGATATCCTACCTGTTGGGTCTGGATCTCCCTTAATGCTGTCTAAATTTGGGCTCGGGACCATCATGAGCTACAGGAAATCTACAGGAACCTTCCTAAGCCTGATCCGACTCACTGAAATATCCCTACCGTCTTCGCTCATAAACAACACCCGGGCGTTATATTCAACTTACCCTAAAAATATGAGATTTTCGTTTTTACTCACTTTTTTTCAAATAGAACGCCCCTTCGAATAGAGCGCGCCTCTTGCAGTTCCTCAAGCCGCCTGTCAACCTAGCGATTCCGTACCTCCATCACCTTCATAGCCACTACCATCCCTATGACGGCATTACCCCTTCTCTGAAAGTGTCCCCATTCTATTATAATAGCCATTCTACAGCGTGTTCCTTCCTTGTGCGTTCAAGTGTCACTCCCTGTTCAGTTATCCTTACTTTGGCCTATATGTATTCGCGCGATAGGAGTTCTAGTCGATTTACGCATGTCATCCTTGCGCAGGGGCCATGCTAATCTACCTCCTCGGTATCGTTCCCATTTTAACAGATGTCCCGAGGGACATTTTTTAGCTTTTAGGGTAGCAGTCCGCCTTTCATTGCCGGAAAAACGGACAGAAAACCTTGCTTGGTGTACCAACTGGTGTACCAACTGGGAGCTCAGTTGGCCTAGCTCAGTTGGTACACCCCCCCTGAACGAACTGTTGAAATACAGACCAGGTCTAGAGTTCGAACTCCACTGAGAGCAGATGACTAAAATACCCTGAGGTCAATTCTGAACTACCTAGGCCCGGTCAGCTCGATAATAATATCTAAAGGAAGGAGGGGAGGAGGGGGGGGGGAGAGGAACGAAAACCTTGCTTGGTGAAAAGGGGAAAGAGATCCTGCGGGACATCATTAACATTGGAACGAGAATCCAGCGGCCTAGCTCAATTGGTTGGGCAGGCAAGTGGCATTCAGGAGGTAGTGGGTTCAATCCCCATGGCCGCCTGTGGCACTCTTGGTGCCAACCAACTGAGATAGCAAGCTGGATCCTCCCAATCGGCATTAGTAAGGTCTGCATCCAACACGGGAGTGAGTGTGCGTGTGAGTGGGTTGCGTGTGCTGTGGGAGAGTGTTGGCTTTAGAAAGTAAGGTCTTCAGACAACATGGGAGTGAGTGCGTGTGTGAGTGGGTTGCGTGTGCTGTGGGAGAGTGTTGGCTCTAGACACTACTGTTACTCCATGGGGGTGGGGGGAGATGAAAAGGGAGGCACAGTTACTGGCAAATGCTTGGTCCTTGTGTTAGCCGGGTCCCCACCGGCGGCCCCAACCCTGCACCCTAAACGCTAGGGCAAAGGGGTAAACATGCCGTTACCTCTCTCCACCGAGAGAGGTAACCTCGGCAGGGGTCCCCTGTGTAGCCTTAGGAGTAGTGGTAGGTAGGTAGTGAAAGAAAGATATGTTTCCATCAACTTCCATGACATGGCAGAATGCCAGTTAAAAAATATGTGAGGTGAGAGAAAAAACAAAAAAAAACAAAAAAATAATAGTGGAAGTTATGGAACAATACAGAGAAGATTAGCATGGCCCCTGCGCAAGGACAACATGCATAAAAAAAAGGGGGGAAAGAGAGAAGGGGCAGACTTACAAGTGGTGATGCTCCATTATGCCGAAGCACAACTTCAACGTTTTCCCTCTCATAGCATGCATTTAGTATGACGTTCGCTCCTTCAGCACAGATCTTGGGGCTTCTGCCCAAGTGAAGAAATTTGAGGACGGCAGCAATGAGCGCATCGTCCATGGCAAGCCGATTCCTTTTCTTTCGGGACAAAATTTTTATCACTCGCAACAACATAATGGCAACTTGTTCATTACCCAAGTCCGCCATCTCCGTTAAGAATGGAGTAAATCGGTGGATGGGATCCAGATCCTGCAGCAGAGATCCAGAAACTTTCAGGACTACAAGCGTCCACCGTCGACGGCGTCCATTACCCAAGTCCACCGTCCACGGCGTCCAGTGATTTTTTTTCCTTTTTTTTTTTCTTTTTTTACCTTGAAATGCCTTCTGGCCAGCGAAAGTTCCAAATCTCCACGGATTTTTAACTCTCCCCCCTCCCCCCTTCCCCCCCCCCGGCCTTCCCCCTGATGTCTGACAAAAGTTTGAACTACAAAATCTCCTTGCATTTTCAAAGTGTGGAAGAAGGGTTTCCGTATGCTTCTGTTTCTTCACTTCTTAAGCATCCAAAGAGTCTCCCCTGGACTGTTCTGCAATTATGCTTTTTACAAAACCAAAAAGAAGAAACAAGAAACAAGAAACAAGGAAGAAGGAAGAAGAAAGAAGAAAGAAGGAAAAAGAGAGAAGAAATAAGAAACACAGTTCAATTTGAACATGAGCACATTATGCAAGGCTTTACTCTAGTGGAGGACACAACGTGCAATGGTACAGTGCTGAGATGATCAAAAGACCATCCCAGCATCCCCCTTCTGCCAAGTCCACTCAGGCGAAAGAAGAAAGAAGAAAGGAGAAAGAAGAAAACTTATCTGCAGTTGTAATCTTTGGGCCAAGCCAATCTGCAGTTGTAATCTTTGGGCCAAGCCATCCGTTTGAAATCTGGCATCAATTATGGCATCGCTTTGACCCATCCTCGCTCCTTATCACAAAGTGGTCAGCTTAGCACCTTGGCTTTGGGGCGGGGCCACCATGAACCATGTCTAAGTCTTTGTAGGGAATCGGATGGCCCATAGCAGATTGTCAAAGTCCACTCCAGAAAACAGCGGTTGGATATCAGGACATAGGCGAAGTCAAAAGTCCATAGGGGCTTGGCCCTCGGCCTGGGAAGGCATTTGCCCTCTGCACCCCATGAGAACAGAGAGGAGTCGCCGAGGGATATTCCCCCGATGTCATCCTTCTTTGTTCTTTTTCTTTTGTTTTTAAAATGGGACAGTGCTCCGATCTGTACGTGGGGAGCAGCACATGCTGGGATCCGAGCCCAGCGTCCCTTAAACCGCTAGTACACGGTCCCAGCCTTGCAGAAAGTTTTTGTTGCCACAAGCAAAACTCGGAGGCGCCGCGCGGCCAGGCCCGCCGTTGGAAAAAAATCGGCGGCCTCCGAAGTGGTGTGGGTACCATGCTGACACCCGCGGGCCGATATGTGGTGTACTGGTTCTTTAAGAAAACAGACTGAGCAATCCCCCCCCCCCCCCCCCCCCCCCCCCCCCCCCCCCCCCCCCCCCCCCCCCCTTCTTCTCCCTGTGGTAAGGCATTGTTACGTGTCCTTTTTTCCTTTTTTTTTTTTTGTAGGGGGGGAACAACCCGAACAGATGCTAGGGATGCTGGTAAGAGCAGGCACCACTAGCACTATCGGGGAGGCTCCATCTATTGGTGGGGAGCAGCACCTGCTGGAAAGCGGGTCCAGCATCTCTGAACATCGTGGTTGTTTGTATGAACGGACATGTGATTGTAACAGTATGTGATAAGATAAACCCTTAAACCCTAGTGGCTGTCTTTCTTCATATTGCCCAGGGTGTAGTCTTGTGCAGTGCTGTGACCGTGTGAGGTGTATTGTTATGTGTCCTTGCTGTGCTGTGATGCCCATGTCGCCACTTTCGTCGTTCTTTTTTTTCTTTGTTTCTTTTTTAAACGCTCGGATCTATTTGTGGGGAGCAGCATGTACCACTTTGGTCGTTTTTTAAGCTGTTACATGAACTTCTGACTGGAAATCTGAAATGACCGTTCCTTGTCCAGAGACTTCATATCTGTGTTTTGTGGCTTCATTCATTTTCCAGATGTCCAGGGGCATGATTCCACAAGCCGGGGCTAAGCATTTCTGACCATCGGTTTCGCAGATCAATGGTGAGAAATGCTTGATCTCGGCGGATGGTGTCATGTCCCAGAAGTATACACCCCAGACTCTCCCCACTGGCAGATGGAGCCTTGGGAAGACAGAGGAAAGAAACGAAACTATGAACCCCAAACGTTGAAGTAGAATATGTGCGCTTTCCCAACTACCATACCATTACCATGTTTTTTCTTTTCTTTTCTTTTCGTTTTTTTAGGCTCCGTTCTATTGGTGGGGAGCAGCAACTGCTGGAAACCGGGTCCAGCGGCCCATAATATATGAAAGGCTCAGAATGTTCAGAATGCCAACCTATGCTCCATACGTCAGATGTTACTGCCAGCATTGACTACCCCAGAAAACTGGGCGGTTAACTGAACAGCAAATAAGGATCATAGTAAGGAAGGTAGTTATGTACACTAGTGGAGTCCTCCCCGGGGGGCTCCAGGGAGGAACTCCATATCTGGGTGTATGTAGATGTGGATGATACGGAGGTAAATGATTAGGCATTTCAGGACAAAATCTCCACCAGGGCAAGGGCATGGGGTGGGCAGGGGTCTGGGAAATCCGAGGGAGGGCGTAGTGGGAACGAGGGTTCTATGTTTGTCCAGTCTTTGAAAACTAGGCGATAATCTCTCATTTCCTCCAAATCCCGCTGTCCATCTCCCCTGTCTCCACTCCATTCCACCCTTGCAGTCCACCCTTCTCTCTCCCCTCCTACCCAGTCTGTGCAAAATGTTGTAATCACTCTCCTAACGTCACCAACTTATCTAAAAAGGTCTAATTGTGATTTTATATCCGACCATCTTTGCGTGAGTTCAAGATGCACCTGCTGCTGAACCTCTTTTGCGATCTTTGACCCGTCTACTCTCACCTTCTCCATGGTCAGGGTACACCTCTGCCACCAGAGTGTCCATATCACTGCCCTCCTTCCCAGTTTGTACATATATTCTACAAAGGTTGCGGCTTCTCCTGCCATCGGCCAATGCCCCGCCAATATGGCTTGCCATGACCAAGACCAGGGGATGTCAGTTTCCATTTTTTGCCAGATGCAGTCCCACCACCTCCATGTGAATTGGGCGATCGGGCATTGCATGAAAATATGTTCAATGGTCTCCGCCTTCTTGTGGGAAGGGAATAAACTATGGCACTGCTGGCACCATGGAAGTAGCAGGCCTCTTTGTTCCAGGTTAGTGCGGTCTAACAACCAGTCGTTGGTCGGCAAACAACGATGGGCTATCTACCACTGTAGGGAGGTGATTTTCATGGGCTTGCATTTTTGTTCCTTGAACCAATGGATCGGCGACAGGAGAGCGCGGTCCACATTAAGGTGCCTAGCCCACCAATCGTTGACCTTGTCCCTCAGATGTCTTTTGGGTCTGAGCATTTTATAGGCCGATTTGATCGATAGTTGATAAAGGCTAATGTGACTGGTATTGGGTTCAGAACCAGATCCTAGATTGCCGTGAATGGTTGGAACACCACCCTCTGTCCCTTCTCCTCCATGACCCTCACTCGGTACACTGATGCTCTCTCCTTCCAAACAAAGGGGGCTCTGCTCCCTTGGAGGGTGCCCATTTTGGTGGTAGTGTAGTGTTCGACCAAGACTATTTGGGGGGAGACCATATGAATCTGGCCAATCCTCGACGAAGTGTCCCTCCTTTCCACCCAATCACCTTCTCTCAGGGTGGGGCCTCGTTGCCATGTTAAACCACACATACTTTTAAAAGCCGTGGCTGTAAACGAGCCACGACACGCTGGGCCGAACGGGCCTGCTGGCTCCAGTCCAAATTCATTCTAGTGGAAATGTTGTGGCGCTATTTTTCACCGCGGCTGATGTATGGGCGAAGTACTGGTGGTTTAAAGCACCAGTGCATGCGAGCTATCGGCCGCAGGTCCCTTTCGGAGGCTGCGCGCTGCCAGTTCATTTTATCTACGGCGCTGGTCCTCCTCAATTTTCGGAGAGGCTCAAAACAAGTTCTCCAGTTGCCTGGGCCCATGTACTGGTGGTTTAAGCTCAAGTTGCAACCTTTTTTGCAGGTCCTAGACCACCAGTCGTTTTCCTAGCTATCGTGTTTGGCAGGGCAGTTAAGCCACCGCAAAATTGCGGGTTGGGCCTACCAAACAGAGAAGGCTGGCCTCGCCTGGCAATTTTGTGCCCGCACCGATTCTTTTTTCTTGGGCGCGCAACAGGAATCAGGATTCCGGATTGGGAAAAAGAGGCTCGGATTGGCTGGTGGTTGTGATTGCCAGTAATCCACCTGATGGGCAATCAATCCAGAAGTGTCCATTTGGATCCACAAGTGTCTTTTTTCCTGGCCAAGGTGTGTGATCTATATGAACTCCAGAAACATTAAGATGCCAAGACTTAGTTTTGTTTTCTCCTTTAAGCCACCACTGCGTCCAATGCTCGTTACAGTGGTTACACCGATTCAAAACCCTGCTGTGCGCCAAGACAAGACAGGACACGGCGCAGGGACAATTTCTTTTCTTTTTGGCTGGCAGTGCCAGTCATCCGAGTCAGGTAGCCCCACGGCCCCGAAAGTAGCGGATGCATACATTTAGTAATGTACAGTCATGTTCTTTTGCATGTGGCGAGAAGTGGTGGTTTAATAGAACACGGTTGGGGAGGCCCATTATCGGGGGTGATGTGAGTAGCCCTCAATAATAGGAGACTCTGCGGACGTTATACCTGCGGTCTACAGGTGAGGAGCTGGATCTGCTGGAAACTGGGTCCAGCATCATACGTACAGAAATAGAATCGAAATAACGACTACAGTAGAGTGGACAACGACAGTGGCAATTTCTGAATTGCAGTTTCCGGCAGTAATGGTCATGTAGGCACGTCCCTCTCAAATTGCCCTAGAGGCCACAAGAGTCATAACTCTCTTTTTTTTTCTTTTTCTTTTTCTTTTTTTTTGAAAGTCCATGGTGTTGTAGAGGCCAGTCACTGAGTACACAGTGATCACCTGGAGCAGTAGGCCGTGGGTGTCCTGGAATATGAGACCACCTCCCATCCCATCCTCACGTCAATACTCCTAGCGCACCCCCTATCCCACTATCCTACCTCAGTGTGACCAGCACTCAGGACCATTACCCTACCAATGGGCAGGTAACTTGGACCGAACAGCAGTGATAGGCACCAGGACTGATAGGTTGCGCAGCCCTGGTGGAAGCGGAATCGGACGAGCCTTGTCAAATGGGAACTTCGGACGCCAGGCCCAGACAATCTACTACAGGCCCCAAGAGACTCTAGGCCCTAGGTTTCAGACACGGTAGCACCCATTGAAGCAGTCTTACCGTCCTTCCCCTAGCTTACCCAAGGCCAGGCGGAACTCGGACTGGCCTGAGCGACTTATACCCCTACCCTTACCCCAGGGTCTAAGCCTTATATATAGCCACTAGACAGTTCTATCCGAATATCAGTAGGAACTCCGGTGGCCCGTACCTGTCCCTACTGCAGATACTAGACCCCGCCCAGTGACTAGACCCCCCCAGTCTGATAGTTGTGTAGTTCGCAATGTATGTGTATACCCGAAGGCTGTGTGTGCTCCATGTATCTATGCATCAAGATGTACAGACAGCACTATGTGTGGAAACTTGTGTGTATGTAGCCCGCAGGCCATGTATAATTCGCAAGATATGTATATGCCCGAAGGCTGTGTGCGCTCTGTGAATCAATGTACCGAGATGTATAGGCAGCATCATGTGTGTATTCGAAGAGAGAACGGGGCAAGCTGGACAGGGACCGCCCCATGGTCCGAACCAAGCTTGAACCTGTGACCTTGTAACATGTAATTGTATGATTTTACCATTTGAACAACTAGTGGAAATGGCACGAACGTGTGATATGCCAGACTGGGGAGATCAACAGAACACCCAAGACCAACACCCCCAAGCAACC
Source organism: Chara braunii (assembly GCA_003427395.1). Taxonomy (NCBI): domain Eukaryota; kingdom Viridiplantae; phylum Streptophyta; class Charophyceae; order Charales; family Characeae; genus Chara; species Chara braunii. The sequence continues at coordinate 3,915,880 of BFEA01000060.1, forward strand.
CATGTGAAACCCAGAACCAACATACAACACCATGAACAACCCTTGGGTGGTGCGCAGGCAGTGTCTGTAATAGCTAACCTGCGTCATCCCAAGGGGGTGTGTGTCCAGCCGTGCGTCATTCTAACGCCCTGCTGGTGTCCATGCGCAAGGTTACGGATTTGAACCCGCAACCTCATACCACAATGCGCATTTCCAACCGGTGCTCTAACCACTGAGCTACATCATAACTCTCAACTTAGGTCACAAGAGTGTGGAGTGGCACCCACTACCCCAAAAAAAAAAAAAAAAAAAAAAAAAAAAAGGTCACAAGAGTGTCAACTGAGGCTTCCAAGCCATCTTCATCCCTGAACAGAATGCATGCTTGATATTAGGTACCATCCCTGAACAGGGCCGTTGGCCCACATAACTGCATTGAGAGATCCTAGATATTGGTCTTTATTTCGTTGTTCTTTCGAAGAGTGGGTAGCCCCTAACCTTATTGTATAAATCTGAAGCATAGGCTCATGACCTATTTGTTAACAGTTACATGTGTGTGCCATTCAGCCACATGGGCTTCTTTGCCGGGCAATTGACCTTCATAATCCCCAGCTACCCTACTTACTTCTCTATCAGGGTAAGAGGGCAAGTGCCCAGAGGGACAATGTTGCCCTAAACACACTCCAAATAACGTCCATTGGCTCGATTCTCCAGAGAAAACAGAGCTGCTGGGCAGTCCTTTTCCCTGTTTTCAGAAAAGCTTTGCCTCTGCACCTGAATTGCCAAACCTCTTTTTAACCCAACCCTGGACTTCCGAGCCGACTCGGGGTTAGCTTGGCATACTTAGGCCTGCAGGCTTCTTCTTCTTCTTCTTTTTCTTTTAAAGAAAACACCAACCCGAGTGGATGCTAGTGGTGCTGGTAGAAGCAGACACCACTAGCAGGCTTAGGTGTTCCCATAGGCCAAACCTACCAGTGGCCCATATATTTTGGGCATGGTGATCGCTGGAAGACATGCATGGCAGTGCCTGCTAACCTTAGTCATAGGTTCCTAGGGACTACATGGGATGGGCAAGGATGCAACTCTAAGGGACTACTCACTCTAGCGCTTTTTGAGGTGATCTCTGGATGTAATTGCAGCCAGATATCCTGGAAGTTCTCATACAAAAGTATGCTCTCAGTTGCAAAGGAATCACTGTGAGTATGCTCTCTTCTTCTTCTTCTTCTCCTTCTTCTTCTTCTTCTTCTTCTTCTTCTTCTTCGTCTTTTTCATCTTCTTCATTTTCTTCTTCTTCTTCTTCTTCTTCTTCTTCTTCTTCTTGTTCTTCTTCTTCTTCTGGTGTGTGCTTTCATTTATGGCAGTTGGTAGATGCTTTGGATGAAAGTCAACATACCAGAGAACGGAAGTTTGGGCTTGTTGAGGGATCTTCATTTGCGTCGACAAATCCTTCGCAGAGGCGCAGGAGTGTGTCCGCCCTCTTGACATGACTATACCCTGATGTGGCTTCCAGCAATCGTGTGGGGTCGAAGCACGACATCGAGTCTGACTTGTTTCCAGGGAAGAATTTTTTTTTTTGGGATTGTCTTGCATGAAACAGCAATGAAAAGTCTTGGTCATGCCCTGGAGATTGTAGTCGTGGAAAAACTTGGAATAACTGATGAGGTAACTGATGTCCCTGATCTTCGGTTGCCGTCTTCTTCAACCATCCCTAACCAGGGTAGATGATGTTAGCATCCGTGGTTGGCCTTCCAAGTTTCTCATTGCCTGCTTGCTTTGACTATAAATAGGCAGGCAGCCTGTTGAATTCCGTTGTAGAGAGATAGGTGAAAGATCCAGATTGCCGCTTTTGTTCACAGCACAAATCCAAAATCACCACGCATCAGACATCCATCAGAAATTATTGGTGAGTCTTGTGACAGTGCCACTGCAACCCCAACACAGAAAGCGGAAATGTCATTGGGTCCATTGTTTGTAGGTTGGGGGAAGTTATTAAAATTGTTAGGTTCAGAGCACTCATTACCTAGCCCCTTTAGCGTACTCATGTTTTTCTAGAATTTCTCGAATCGTCTTCAGTGCTCTTAGCCGAAGCCGGGTTATGGGCCCAGTATATCAATGCTTGTTACAAATTTTCATGGGACGCTGGGTCCGGCTCCCAGCACATGTTGCTCCCCATGAATAGATTGGAGCATTTGTTAAAAAAAAAAGAAAAAAAAAGGGGCAAGTATGTTCATGTCACCTTTGAGTATCAAATGGGCAAAAAAAGCACGCGTCGGCAAAGAAAACCGCGTCGAGTTTGACCGACGGCCGTGGTGTCAGACCGGGTGTTATATTGACAGGGGCCGGCCGTGGTGTCAGAGGAAAAAAAAAAAAAAAAAAAAAGCCCAACGGATACTTTTGGACCGAAATCGCTCATTTCGAGTTGGCGCGTGATTTCTTTGCTGGCGCCAGTTTTTTTTGCCTTTACGGTTTCAAAACATGCCGCATCCGCCGTTATTTCAAAAAAAAAAAAAAAAAAGAGCGGCATGAGCCAACCTTGGGGATCCCCTTATCATCCTCCAAGTAGAGGTTTTGCGCAATGATTTTGAAAATTTGCATTGAAAGAAGACTTAAAAACGGGTCGTAGTGGCACGATCAGGGTCGCCTTACAATGAACGGGTTGCAGTTCTGGAAATCTGGCCACTATAAAGTGGCAGTATTGTTCTTCTCCCCATGATTATCTGGGGCAGATTTCGGGTGCTGAATTCTGAAAGTGCAGCTCATTCTTGAACTAGGAGCCGTACTACAGTCCTGATGGGAGGAGAAGAAGAACAAGAAGAGATCATGATGGTAGTCATAAAAGTAGAGCCGGAATTTTTTATATCTTAAACTGCCAGTGGGCAGCCCGGCCATTGGAAAAATCCCGTTCAGTTAAACCACCAGTACTTGGCCCAGTAGAAACATTTCTAGTCGGATGAATTTGGGTGCTTCTGTAGTGGCCCGTACGTTTCCTAAAATTGTGGCTTGTTAACGGGCACGACTTTAGTGGCCCGTATCCTGGCACAAAATAGGCTAAGTATTGTAAGTCGGTTGTTTGGCTGTTCTGCTGCACATGAGATTGAACCTAGGACCTTTAAACCACAAGTACACGGCCCCAGCCTTGCAGTCCGGAACTTGTCGCCACAAGAAAACGAGGTCGAAACATCAGATGCTGGGCCCGGCGTTGGTAAATTCTATCGGCAGTGTCGGTTTTGTTTCGCTCCTCGAGAACTTGAGGTGTCAGGCCCGCGGTCCAGGTGCCCATGTACTAGTACTTTAAGTACTGTCCGGTCCTCCCAACTCTATGTTTTAGACCTTTCTAGACTACCGTCTTCCCCTGAACACACCACACCCTCATCATAACCGTACGGACCGGAAAAATAGTTAGTATACCTTCATGATCTGAGTTCATTGGGTTCAGGGGAGGATGTAGTATACCTAGAAGGTGCGGGGGATTTCGAAGCTCGACAAAAGAGCCTAGCCGGGAAGCCACTTTTCACTCTTCAGTATTTGACTACCGTCTTCACCCGAATAGAACGCCCGTGCTTTGTAACTGTATTTGATGCAACTTTCAGTCCAGGTATGGCAATAATTACCGGGCGTTCTATTCGGGTGAAGAAGGTAGTGGAGCAGGGGAAGAAGCTGAGCAGCAGCATCGACTTTAGCACTGAAAAAAAGAAAGGAGAGTCAGGACACAGCCATAGCCAGAGAGATCACCTAGTTTTTTACTGCATCATTCTTCAGGCTGTTGGATGCGTGGTGACCAGGGCTGCTAGAAAGGATAGTGAGGACACAGCCATAGCCAGAGAGATCACATAGTTTCTTACTGCATCATTCTTCAGGCTGTTGGACACGTGGTGACCAGGGCTGCTGCACCCAGGTGTACATAAGTATGTACTATTTACTATTTAGTATTTATTAGTTCCATCAAGCATTCTGGTGTCAATAATCAATTTAAGTTTTGTGTGAAGTTTCAAATCAAGTGTGAAATCCTTCCAGTCAAGTCTGTGGACATATCAACTTGCTGATATTGATTCAAGTTTGGCATATTCCTTACACTGGAGCAGAGCTGGCAACAATCTGAGCGTCAGATGTGTGATCGGGCCCGCCGAAGGTGCCACATCAGGCCCGCCGAAGGTGCCACATCAGCACCCACCTCGGCGGCTTGCAATGTACATCATCTTGGAATGTTTTTCGGCGGGATTGCATCGTACGTCAGAGGAGAGGAGAAGAGGAGGTTGGAGGCAAGTTGAGAGTTGGAGGTTAGACCATGTAGAAGGTGTAGTCCACATTCATCTGCGCCCAATCAGAGGTCAACGCAGGCAGCTGTGTAATCACCTCCCCCCCTACATCACCTTGGCATCACACCGCCAGCAGTACCCGGCAGCTACGGGTGGGAACAGGTGTGGCTTAATAATACAGATGAGCATCTATGGGCAGGCACAATCGCACGGGTATGGGTGACAGCCAGCTAAGGCTTCGCCTCAGGTCACCCGGACCCCCACCAGACAAGTCTCCCATCCTCTCCCCGGGATGCTCTTGTTGTCTTTTTTCTGCACTCACCATCGTCTCAAACCAGAGACTTTTTTTTTTCTTTTTCTTTTTTCAAGTGAAATCAGTCTTGCAAATTCACACTCAAACATGCATGCAACAGATGAGAATAACTTGGCGCTGTGCACCCAACTCAAACTCGGAGATATGGTAGCTTGCAACTCAACTCAAACCAAGTTTACTTCAGTTGGCTATGGCGCTGGGCGCCCTCACTTACACGTTCGACTCAGAGTTCACACGCAACTCGACTCCGGATCACCCTGGATACCATGCACGCCAACCACTGCACACACACATACACACTCACTAACTGTCTATGGCTATGGCGCATGGCCACTAACAGCTAACTAGCCTAACACTAACTTCTGCCCACTTCGTCTTCAGGCCATCTGCAGACCTCCCTTGCACAAGACGCCCGAGCAGCGCTTCCGCAGAGCTTCCGCAGGAATGAATGAATGKCTGGACGCAGCCTCTTGATTTATACTTCTGCGCAGCTCCGATTTGGCCTGTATTCTCTGGCCCCGGTACCCTTAGCCCCATATGGTACTTGCTGGACCGGACAGGGACTTTCTGGACACTTCCTCGACTGCACTACGACTCACCTACGACTCACTGCAGTCCTACTGAGGTCCTACCAGTTGACTTCGACAGATGTCACAGTCCTACGGCGCAAGTAGACTTAGCTACACCACTTGCCCACTGGTCGACCTTCTAGAAGACCTCTGGACCCTACTTCGATTTTTGCCCTACAGGTCTGTGGTTCGAATCCCTTACTTCTCTGGTGCCTACGATGACCTACCTGCAAGTGGCTATCCTACAGGTCACAGGTTCAAGTCCTACAACTACACAGGTATTGTACACAGGTAAGTTGGGGAACTAGGGATCGAGCCCTGGGACCTACATCAGCTACTTCGAACTGGGGAATACCGTTTCACAAGAGCAACGGCCTTGAGATATCATCATTGCACTGGCCGGCCCTCGTTTATTCAAAATTACTGTAGTATTACGGTAGTAAGTATTTTCCTCATCTGCTTCCAGTGGTGTTCAAACTCAGGCCTGTATTTCCACAGTTCATGAACTTCAGGGGTGTACCAACTGAGACATGTTGAACAAACAAAAACTTCTCTATTTTGTTTTACTGCTGCTCACCTTCCCCTGTCCGGTTGGTACATTTCTTGGGTAAAGGCCTTTTTTTCAATTGGGGAACAGTCTCTGTGTCCCAGTACAACGGCCGATCGGGTCCATGCTCATGGATGTCGGGCAGGAGCATTTGCTCCCCTGTTCTCTCTCAGGGCACACTCAAACTGGGACTGTGCATACATCCAGACCTAGCAAGAACTGCAGTCAGATGCAATATGGGTATGCTCTGTGTACATGACTGTGGGTACGGCTGGATACGGGTGCATGGATGCGGGTACTGGTGGGAAACATACAAAATTCTAAAACGCGCACGTACAGTCAGGTACACTTGAAAATTAGTTCATGGCCATGTCTGAGCCGGTATGGCTGAAAAAAAAATCAGCCAGGCCAAGTATGGGTGAATCCCCAAAGAAGAGAAGAAAAGTTCCCCAGAGGGAAGACAGATACTGCAGAACATAAGAGGCAGGAGCTTGTGGAGTTGGGGAAGAGGAAGATTGAGTAGGGGGTTTAAGTGAAGGAGGAGGAAGTGCAGGAACGAAAGAAGAAGGTCACATAAATAGTTGCAACTTGCCAGACATATTATTAGGCTTTACTCTCACAGAGAATACATCAAGCGTAAAACAGTCCTGTATCAGGACTCGCCACCCTTCTGCCAATCTCTGCTCAAGGTCCTTAGCGACTCCAAGAAGGTGGCGAGGAAGACGAGCACAGACATGGGTGACAGATTGACTGCTCCGTCAACCCTCAAGTTTGCCTATACAGACGATTCACATGGCTGTAATTCTCAGCAAGATAGACAATCTCCCTGTTCTGATGTGTGCTTGAGCGAGCACCCCCCAGTAGACCCGACAATCTCACCAAAATATCCTGCAAGAGGAGTGGACACAGAGAAGGCATCCTCCTTCAAGCTGAAGTTAGATGTGCTGTCCAAGTACAAGGGCAAACAAGATGAGGACTTAGACCATCGATCTGTCAGTTGAGGAGGATTGAGTGCTATAGAATTACCCGCAATGTAGGCTGATTCCACTTGGCTTTCTCCGTTGTGGCCAACTTGGTGAAGAAGTGGGCCGATAATGAAGTGCTGGAGGCAGGACAAAGATAATGGATATGCCAAGCGCTTCAGCTGGTTGGAGTTCTCCAAGGAGTTGTAGAAGAGGTACGGTTGCGGTAACAATCAAGACAACGTGTGGGGGCGCTGTGTGAAGTTGGCCACAGGGACATACTGCGAAAGGGTATCAGTACTATCAGATCTTCTTTGCCAGTTTGACCAAATTTCTATGTACACGTACGTTCGCTATGGGAGATGGCTTCATCATGCGTGCACTTATGGGGGCTTTCCCAGAGAAGACTGCCAGCCACTTAGGTTCGCAACGAAAGAACCTGCAAACATTTTGCAGGATGGTTGGACTCAACGCTGCAATCTGCAAAGGGAGTGAACGATTCACTCCACTCCGTGGAAGGACCTTAAACCACCGGTACTTCCTAAAGTCGTGCCCGTTAACAAGCCACACTTTTTGGAGACGTACAGGCAACTACAGCATCGCCCAAATTCATCTGACTAGAAATGTTTCTACTGTATCTTTTTCCCACGGCCGATAGCTGGGCCAAGTACTGGTTAAAAGGGAAAAGTGGGAAGTACACTGCAGTTATCAAAGAGATAACCTATTTGTTTGGCAACAGCAGCAGAAGCAGCACAGATGATTCATCCCTCTTTGAGACAAAGAAGAGGGAAAACAACCAGGCAATCTTTCTGCAATCCAGCAGCTACAGCAGGTTATAAAGGCTAATGTGGCATACTGCGCAGCCACACGGGCCTGCAGGGCCCGACCAGATGGACAATAACGGCCCTCCAGGCCCTGTGTCATTTCAGCCTAAAAGCCTTAAAAGGAAGGCCATTTTCAGGCCCTCATAAAGTCGACCTCCCCTGAAACTTAGGCACCAGACCAGGGTTTAGAGCAGGCCATTTTTAGGCCTGTTTCAAGACAACCTTTGTTTGAACTTCAAGGCCAGGGTCTGGCATGATTCGGCATGGGCAAGAGCAGCCTCCCAGGACGGACCAGCACTATATAGTACTGGTCCGCCCTGCAGGCTGCAGGTAGTTCACGGGCACTTCACGTGCAGTTCAGGAGACAGGAGGCAGTCTTCAGGATCCGGCAGCAGCACTCTGCAGGAGCGCTGCAGTAGTAGTAGCTTGGAGTAGTCTTCAGCGCTGGGCGCTGTTAGGAGCTTAGAGTAGCGTTGGGAGAGAGAGAGATGTGGCGGAGGCCAGGGAGACTTACCTGTGGCGCCATAGCTCCAGCTTCATCTTCGATGTACCTGCAACAAGGCGCCACCTTCACAGGTCAGTACTTGGCACAAGAGAGAGAGAGAGAGAGAGAGAGAGAG